>CAJNDT010000420.1:0-214997 GCA_905221615.1 Symbiodinium sp. CCMP2592
GGTTGAAGTCAGCTTCGCATTAGGGTTTAGGGTTGAAGTGAGCTTCGGATTAGGGTTTAGGGTTTAGGGTTGAAGTGGGCTTCGGATTAGGGTTTAGGGTTGAAGTGGGCTTCGGATTAGGGTTTAGGGTTTAGGGTTGAAGTGAGCTTCGGATTAGGGTTTAGGGTTTAGGGTTGAAGTGAGCTTCGGATTAGGGTTTAGGGTTAAGGGTTGAAGTGAGCTTCGGATTAGGGTTTAGGGTTAAGGGTTGAAGTGAGCTTCGGATTAGGGTTTAGGGTTTAGGGTTGAAGTGAGCTTCGGATTAGGGTTTAGGGTTAAGGGTTGAAGTGGGCTTCGGATTAGGGTTTAGGGTTTAGGGTTGAAGTGGGCTTCGGATTAGGGTTTAGGGTTTAGGGTTGAAGTGAGCTTCGGATTAGGGTTTAGGGTTAAGGGTTGAAGTGAGCTTCGGATTAGGGTTTAGGGTTTAGGGTTGAAGTGGGCTTCGGATTAGGGTTTAGGGTTAAGGGTTGAAGTGAGCTTCGGATTAGGGTTTAGGGTTTAGGGTTGAAGTGAGCTTCGGATTAGGGTTTAGGGTTTAGGGTTGAAGTGGGCTTCGGATTAGGGTTTAGGGTTTAGGGTTGAAGTGAGCTTCGGATTAGGGTTTGGGGTTTAGGGTTGAAGTGAGCTTCGGATTAGGGTTTAGGGTTTAGGGTTGAAGTGAGCTTCGAATTAGGGTTTAGGGTTAAGGGTTGAAATGAGCTTCGGATTAGGGTTTAGGGTTTAGGGTTGAAGTGAGCTGCGGATTAGGGTTTAGGGTTTAGGGTTGAAGTGAGCTTCGGATTAGGGTTTAGGGTTTAGGGTTGAAGTGAGCTTCGGATTAGGGTTTAGGGTTTAGGGTTGAAGTGGGCTTCGGATTAGGGTTTAGGGTTAAGGGTTGAAGTGAGCTTCGGATTAGGGTTTAGGGTTTAGGGTTGAAGTGAGCTTCGGATTAGGGTTTAGGGTTTAGGGTTGAAGTGAGCTTCGGATTAGGGTTTAGGGTCTAGGGTTGAAGTGAGCTTCGGATTACGAGCAGTTCGGAGTTTGGGGATTTGGGGGGTCTAGTTTAGGTTTAGGGGTTGATGGTCTAGATGGTATATGGTTGAAGCCGGCTTAGGGTTTACTCAGTTGCTGAGTTCCTCAGCCCCGAAGAGTGCACATTTTTAGTTTTATAGTGGGTAATATTATCCCAACAAGTGTAGAGTGCATCGACTCAGCTACTAAGGTTCAGAGTTTGGGGATTTGGGGAGTCTAGTTTAGGTTTAGGGCTTGAGGGTTCAAATGGTATCATAGTGACAACGAGCCTTACTATGGGCATTCATCCGGTACAATCTTACATTGAGCCCTAAACACAAAGGGCTTTCGAAAGGAGGGAGCTGAATTTCTTGGGCCAGGTGCTCAGCTGACGGTAGACGTTTCTCTGGCTCCAGCCCTACTTAGAAAGTTCAGGGCCAGGGTTTAGGCCCTAAGCCCTAAACCCTGAACCCTCAACCTAAACCCAGAAGGCCCTAAGCCCTACATTTTCCCTCAACGGGTCTAGGAGCCTCGGACCTTGCAGCTGGGGCTAACATACGAACATAGGCGCTTATAAGACCAGGATGCCCAGTAACCTAAGAATAAAACGGCCACCGTTTTTGGTATTGGGTACGTTTACAAGAAACCTAGGACCACAAAAAGGAATAAGGGTACCACTGGGCATCCTAGAAGACCACGGAGGCAAGTATAGCCTGGCAACCTTACCTAAGTCGCCTGTTAACCCTATTGGTAATATTAGACCCTAAACCTTGAACCTAGACCTTAAACCCTTACTACTTCCTGGTTGCCGCGTTCATAAGCCCGGAAAAGTTTGAACTTTCAGTTTGCACAGGGTTTCAAGTGTTTAAAATTTGTGAACCCAACTACTAAATTTTAAGTCGCCTGATCCTCATGCCTGAGCATGCAACTGCTTCATCAACACAGCCACAGTTCGATTCGTGTTCCCTGAATTTAGGATTTAGGGTTTTTGGGCTTCAGGTAGAAAGCCTGAAGCCCAGAAGATGCTCAAAACCCGAGGTCTCAAACCAAAGTCCAGGCTAGCCGCCCTGAAACTCTTGGCCCCCCTGCAGATCGTCAACAAGCCCTGGAATTTTCCGAAGCCGTAAACCTACAATAAACCCTGAACCCTGAATTTGAAGGGCCCTGGGTTTCGAGCAGAAGGGCTTCAGGATACACAAGCTTCAAGAAAGGGTCTAATATGGGTGTTTCGAAAACTGCTACATAGGGCCCTGAATACATGGAATATAGGATTCCATAGTCAGGCCTCTTTTGAGTGTCTTCTGGCTGTAGAGTTCTTACGGGGTGCAACATAGCCCCTTCGCAGATAGAATGGGCTTTCGGGGTATGTTATACTGCAAGAAGGAAACCCAAGAACGGTGTTGTTATGTGCCGTAATTTTTCACACCGCCTGTAGCATGGGTTCTGTAAAGAAGGTCTAAGGGTTTCTGTACACCTTGACGTCTTCCACTTTCTGAATTCCTGACTCCCAAATTCTCTCGAACAGCATAACCCCCCATGCTAAACCCTAAACCCTAAACCATCTGCTGCAAGCCCCAATGCCCTCCTACGAATATGTCCGAGGTGCAGCGCCATGTACACGAAGCAGATCACGGCCATAATGATTTTGAAAGATGGGCTGTAGCCTTGTAGCAGGATGTCTCCAGGGTTTCAAAGGCAGGTTTGCAGGAACTTTATACCCTACGCCTACTTGGGCTCTGCCTCAACCCTGAACAAGCGACATGCCCTGAACAGTAAACCTAAGTCGTCAGCCCTAAACCCTTAAACCCTACACCCCTGAACCCCTAAACCCCTAGACCCTAAACCCTTAAACCCTAAACCCTAAACCCTAAACCCTCAAACTGTCAGGGTCCAGACCCGGCTCGGGGATTCGCAGGCTGGGCCTTTGGAGGTCTTCCAGGGAAATCTGGGGGCCTCAACACTTAGACTGGGGATTTCTTGGGGTGGCATGTTATATTATGCTATGCTATATAGCCTATATAGCTTATTTCCTTGTATAAGTCCTTCAAAAGGCAAGGTAGCTGCTATAAGGGACCCTGAGGACTAGCATATCGACTACTGCCTAAAGGAACAGAAGGATGCAGGCACTAGCAGCTACAAAGAGCAAAGTGGAAATTTCCTGGGCTGCTGCGGCTCCTCCGTGACATGCAAGCCATCAGAATGGGCAGCACCTTTGGCTTCTTCCACAATCTAAATCCAGGGCTCCAGCTATCTAAATGAGGGGTTACAAGTCATGTATCCTGTACGAAAGTACTTCCGTACTAATTTAGCTAACTGAAGCCCTGGGGCACTACGAAAACAGATTTTGCCCGCCTTGAAATAGGGCATTGTATTTACCCTGGAACCTGGGAAAAAGGCCCAGCCTACACCTCATGTCCCATTGAAATGTAATTGGGGTCTAGGTCAGTCTCAAGGCGGGCAGCTCTGTACTAATCATTGCCTGCCAGGGATAAAGCTGCACACACACCCTGGTGGAGCGCTCTTTCAAGTCGTCAGGAGCTGATGTTGGCTTGCAGCCCCCGGCCCTTGTAGACTCAGGCTCCAAAACATGTACTAGGCACGTTTCTATGAGTGATGGACCTTTTGCTAAACTATCTGTAACTGAGTCTGATAAAGCTAATAGTAGCAGTAATGGCACTACTGAAATGGAGCCCCAATACTTGCAAGCCACTCGACACCTAAGCAAGGCATCCCTAAACCTTGAACCCTAAACCGAATCCTTCGCCGACCGCAAAAGACGAGCGCGGGCTCCTGTTGACAGTTACCCATGTGGTGGTTTAGGCTTTAAGGTTTGGGGCTTAGTGGGTGTCCTACTACAACATGTGCAGAGGGAAAGATAAAGATAGAGAGGTACATAGATTTGTTATGACCCAAAGATAGAAGCCTAACCTACTCCCTCCACACCCTAAACCCTGAACCCCAAACCCCAAACCTCAACCCCTCAACCCCAAGCTCCCAACCCTACCCCCCGTAAACCCTCAACCCGGAGCTCAAACTGTAACTCTTTGAATTTCGAACCAGCTCACCACCAACAGCAACTCCATAGTGTATGCTGCGCAAGAAGCTTGTGTTACCTAGAAAGTTATAAAGCGACAGAGTAAAACCCCGGATCGCCACTCAGCCCTACAAAGAATGAAATCGCTAGATTGCCACTACAATGCCAAATCCAACGTGCAGCACCTCTACGCACACCTTAGGAAGTCCTAGATCATAGAACCCTATTATAGATACCTTATGGAACCCTTTCACAGGAATGTCTCACTCGGTGCTGCGAGTCTGAGTCTATTATCTCCGATAAACTTTTCCCGCTCGACTAGGCTGGCGAGCAGGCAGAGGCCGACTTTGACGAAAGGACGCTGTGTACCTGGGTCGATCTTCAAAAGGAAAGATACCTATAGTCTCCAATGTAGTTCTGTTTTTGGTTAACCAGATTTATGGTTAGGATCCTATAATAGAGAACTTGGCTAACCAAAAAAAGGAACTACAATGGAGACTATAGATAAGAACAAAGGAGGGTTTAAGGTTTAGGCTCCTACTCCCCAATCAAACAGAAGGAAACACAAGACAAGAGAGGCTAACAGAATCCCCAAGGCCGAACCTCTTAACACTAACCTGCCCCAGATACTCCCGCTTGGAGAGTTTGAGCTTCTTTCCATGAACTGTCGGCACCTCGGCATATTAGAGTGTCGGTACTCTGGGACCAACTATCTACGTAGTATACCGCTACATGGACCTTTTGAGTCAGGGTTCTGCGGATGTTTCGGGAAGGCTTGCGGCCGTGGGTGTGCCACACACCTTAACAGTACTGGCCCTACACCCTTGTACCATGCGTACCTATATGGTATAAGAACCCTCGAACCCTAAATGTGCCAAATTTCTGCAAAGCTTCCACCGGATCAAGCAACCGACTGCTCTCGGCTCGGACCTCTCGTTCCATTGCCGAGATGAAAAGGAACATGCTGGGACGGAAGAGAAATGAGTCTCGCCAGTGGCCGAAGGCAGAACAGGAGCGTGCACACGGGGTGATCTTCGGATCCACGCCAGATTCGTGTAGCAGCTGCTCGGCCATTCGCCATTCCTTCATGTACCTGGCTCATGCAGTCGAATTGGCAGGACATGTCGCGGCCGTTTTGCAAAAACATGGCAACACCCAAGCCACATGCCAAGTGTCGGGAGCACCGACACCATTGCTAGTAAAAGCAGCATTAGCCAGAAGCAAATGAAGCAGGCGCAACAAACAGGCCTACAGACTTACCACAACCTTACTATAATTAGGTATAATGAGCCCCCAAACCCTGTTCTAACTAATTTATGGCCCCTATAGTATAGTGAGCAGAACGGCTTCTGAAACGTTGGCCGAATGATCGACCAAAGCACTTCTGCACCCTCGGCGATGAAGGGGTGAGCGCCCCAGCCAAGCCGTCGAAGGCAGGCATCACCTCTACATATATATATATATATATATAAACAGAGCATATATATATATATATATGTTTATATATATGTATATATACCCTCGACCCCTAAACCCCAAAATTCCTGCCCAGAAGGAAGGAGGTCGGCACCAAAAGAGCCGAGGTGGAACTTAACATTTCGGCCCCGTGACCCTGACCCTAAACCCTAAGCCCCTTTATAAACCCGAAGCCCGAAGCCTTGAATCCTAAACGCTAAACCCTAAACTCCTAAACCCCTACAGCATAAACCCCTGATTAAGCCCTAAACCCTAAACCCCTAAACCATAAACCCTAGAGCTTCAAAGCGACCCTCTCGGCAACGACCCATTCCAAGGCCATGGAGAGAAGTTCGGCGTGCTCGGTGTTGGTCCTTGGCATTCCTTCCTGGGCTGCTCAGTAAACCGTTGGGCAAAAGCAACCACATGCACGGAGGGAGATATTTATGCATATATATATATATATATGTGCATATATAGATATATATATATATATATATGTAGCAATATGTGTACACATGCATACTCGGACAATTTGGGATAGCCATTATAAACTCTCATGATAGGAGGCCAGAAACATTTGAAGAGCTGAAAGTAAACCGCTGAACAACCTGACGTGGGGGATTCCGGAAATAGGGGACCCTAATATAGTACCCTAAATAGTAGGATCCCGATTATAAGGATCCCAAAAGAAAGGTACCCCTAATTTTCGGAAACTCCCACGTAGCTTCCTCCACAGCCAGGCCCGAATCCAGCAGCCAGTTGGCCATGCGAGTCTTGTGCGCTTCCTCAACTGAGCTTAGACCCCTACTAGGATACCCAGTAACCTAAGAATAAAAAGGCATCTCTTTTTGGTATTGGGTAACTGTATAAGGAACCTGGGACTACAAAAAGGGAATAATGGTACTACTGGGCATCCTAGCCTAGGAAAGATTGGAATTTCAGCTGTTTCTTGGGGATTATAGGACTATAGGAACCAGAGATTAACAAATATTTCTAGGGGCCCTGAGCTTAGACTTCTGGCACAAACTAGAACTTTAATAGCTGTTTCTTCTTACCTTTGAATAGTAGGGAATGGAGGAATCGGGTCTTCCATTCCCTACTAGCCAAAGGTAAGTCTTAGGGATTATAGGAAACAAAGATTAACAATTATTTCTAAGCGCCCCTGAGCTTCGAGGGCCAGGACTACAACTGGAATTCCACGCGCATCCCGATCACGGGGGTTTGCCCCCTTACCTTGGTTTAGGGTTTAGGGTTGTTCATGGCTGGGATAGCATGAAAAAGCTTCATTGTTGTATTCCTTCTTGAGTTGAAGTATGCATAAACATGCAAAATGTTATCCAACTGTGACAACAGTTGCGGAGCAAGAGCTGCACCATTCCCAAACATTCCCGACCGACGGCGACAATGAGAGGAGTTTGCCCACGGTGGTTGCGTTGGTTGATGTCTGCTCCCCACGTGAGCCTGGGCTCTCTTTCAGGAGCTTAGAAAACCAAAGCCCTAAAACCTAACTCAAGGCACCAGAAGAAGGAGGCCGGAAGCCCTCGTAGAACTTACTCTTAGTTCAAGGCCAAGGTGCCAGAACTAGGAAACCTCCACTATCGAACCCCATTACTCCGCACTAAGAAGCTGTTATTGCAACTTCACGTCTTGGACAAAGACCCTCAACTCCTAAAACCTTCAAAAACTAAGATCCTAAAACCCTAGACCTTAAAACCCTAAGCCCCTACAGCCCGTAAACACCTGCAAACTCCCTGAACCCCAAACCCGAAACTCCAAATTCATCCTAAGCCCAAAACCCTAAACCTCTTATAGAACCCTAAACCCTCATAGTAGTCCTAAACCCTCATGCCCTAAACCCAGAACCTTAAACTCCGTGATTCACCCAAACCCAGGACTTACCTTTGGTTAGTAGGGAATGGAGGAATGGATAATTACAATGACTATTACTACTACTCTCCCATTCCCTAAACCCTAAACCCTTAACCCTATGCCTCCAGGGACCTTATTATGGGGTCCTTAAGGGGTCTAGGGCCCTAACTATCAGGTCCTTGGAGGGAGAGGGTAAACTAACCGAAGGTAAGAGGAGCATTCCCTAAACCCTAAACCCTTAAATGAACCAAAGGTAAGAGGAGCATTCCCTAAACCCTAAACCCTTATAGATCCCTTACAGGAACCCTTATGGTACCCTTTAAAGGAACCCTAAAGGGTCCCCTATTTTCGGAAACTCCAAAGGTAAGAGGAGCAGAAGCAGGGCCAGTTCCTGGTTGTCACTCCCAGCCGCCTCAGGGACCCGAAGTTGGGTCCTTTTTAGGTTCTTATTATAATACGGCACCTAATATTTAGGGTACCCAAAAAGGGACCCATACTATAATCGGGCTGTTATTAAGGTCCTTCTTAGGGTTTGTAGGGTTTAGGGTTGAGGGGTTTAGGGATTAAGGTCCTGCTATATCTACATTATGAATGTCACTGCTTTAGTGGGGCGTTTTGAACGGCTTTCATAGGGCTATTTTTAAGGTCCTACTGTATCTATATTATGAATGTTATCTAACTGTTACTGAATGGGGATGGTGTAATGTTGTTCGGTCTAGAGGGGCTTCTAGAGTTTAGAGTAAAGGGTTTATGTATAGGCTTTAAGAAACTAGGTACCCTAGAAAAGGGGTAGGGTGCGAGCCTCTAGGTTCGGCTTATAGGGCTTTGGATGGTTTGAGGTTTAGGGGTGTCATTAGCTTGTTCGGTTTAACCGTTTATAGAGTTTAATAGGGTTTACGATTTACTTTCTTGTGGTTTAGGATTCAGTCTTTTGGGGCTTGGGGTTGAGGATTTAGGGTTTAAGTTTGAGGGGCTTGTCGGGCTTTGGGTGGAGGGGCAGGGATTTGCTTCGGGTTTATGCTTTATCGGTTTGCTTGGATGTTCATGGGTAGTTCCAAGTACAGCAGGGTTCAAACTTCCATAATACCAGGACCCCCCCAATGGCCCTTTAATGGAGCCCTTATGGCCCTTAATCGTGGGTATTTGGGGTATATTAGAGGGTAGTTGGGGGGTCTAGGTACGGCTTGTACTTCTACTTACCCTACTTAGGGGGGGCTTCTCCGTCCAACTAAGGCCGAAGCTGAGGGTTTCGATGCTGGTTTAGGGTTTAGGGTTTAGGGTTTAGGGTGTTCAACGAAACCTTGGAAACATGAACACTGATCACCCTTTTGCTCTTCTGCGCTCTGACATTCCTAAGCCCTGAACCCTAAACTTGCAACCCACATTGGACGGAAAGGTCTGGAAAAAGTAGGTCAAGTAGGTTGATAGAAATCTGACAGACAGCCGGATAAACGATACATAAAATCTGAGCAACTGCTACAACAAACGTGATTCCATCATTAATCCTTCGAGCGGTCTTTTGTTCGCTTTTCTCCAAGCTTGTCTTAGTCGATGTCTGAGGCGTCTCCATGCCCGTAGGCTACAACATGTCATAACCATAGACCTTGAATCCCAAATCTGACAGGGCACAGGGTGCCGGATTCCCTATAAGGGTCCACGTGCCCAAACACAGTATATACTCTGGCCAGAAAATACCTATGGAGGATCTGAGGCCGAGGTATATACTACTTTGGCACATGGGCCCTTAGGGATTTTGGGCTTAGGAGAGGCATAGCTCACCTGGCTTCTGGGCGGTTTCTGAACTTGCATTTTGTCGTTGCGCCGCCCACTTGTTTTAAGGCTTCCCGGATGCCAAGTTTCATGAAGCAGATGAAATTCAATGGTGCAATATGCGCTTCGGGGATCTTAAAACTTAAAACATAAACATGATGAGGAACTCGAAGGACTAGTGAATAGTGTCAGTAAGCATACAGGCTCCTATATTGGTGTCATCTGCAGCTGGCAGAGAGTACAACTCCGGAAAAGTCACCAATACTGGACGAGGAACCCCGATTGCAGCTAGGAGCGCGCGGATGCGGAGAAACGACGTATCCCTTCAGTAAGAGGCGATACATCGAGGCCCTATTCGCCCTAAGCCCTTTGTCGGAGGCTCAAATCGGCCAAGAAGCACCCACCCCCAACCCCAGAAAGGAAAAAGCCTCCGAAACAGCTACATTTCCGTACACAAAAGAGGAACTCTGCATGTAGTTTACGGTAGAAATCGAGCTGCATTCCTCAATTCAGCTTCAGGTATAATTCTCAACACAACATAATACAAGGTGTATGCCTTCATTTAGAGCTACAAGGCTTGTGTTTAGGGGCTAGGGTTTGAGTTTTAGGGTTCGGACTTTCGCGTTTTGGCCTACTGCTGAGGCTTCGAGGTGTAGTTTAGGGTTTCGGGTTGCCCATACCTGAGGCAAGTAATGAGCCCTGAAACGGTTTAGGGTTCAAATCCGGCTGAGCGGTCACTTGTGCAAAGATTTGCCCGTTCGCTTGTGCAAAGACGTGGCCGTTCGCTTGTACGCGCGGAGGTGCGTTTTGTATTGGCAGGGCCAGTGAATTCGGAGCTTGTCACTTGTGACTCTGCTATGTTCGGGAGCCCTGAAAGTGCACCAAACGTCGGCAGGGCCGTGGTTTCCTGCTTTCGGCGTGCATGTTCGAAATCGCGTGTTTTGGCTTTGAAGTTGCTAAAGTGCTGCCAGGGCCACAGGATTCGGCTTCGCTGTGTCGGCTTTCAGCCCCTGTTATGTAGCATGTGACAGCAAGCCATCGACTCAAAACCTCGACAGGGGTGGTGGTTTTGCATCATGCCACACGCATCGGAAAGGATGTTGGTTCGGAGCGCATGGGTTCAAGGAAGCGTGCCGTTCAAGCCCTTTCGCGCATCATGCATTATTTTTTTTTGCAATCTGTGGCGGTTCAGTCGCTGCAATCCCTCCAAAACGTACTTTTGGAGCCTGCAAAAGTGCGTTCTGGACATCTGTTCGGAGTTTGCGCCTGGCGGGAGGCAGAGGTTTGGCGTGGATTCTGCGGCTGGCCCGTCGTCGGAACCCTTCAAAACGTGCTTTTGCAGTCCTCAAAAGTGCGTTCTGAAGCTCAGTTCGGAGTTTGTGCTTCGTGGGAGGTAGCACTCGGGCGTTTTGAACGCGCGGTCTCGGCTACTGGCCAGGCCAAGCCAAGGTTATTTATGTGGAACCAGCACGAGCGAGTCAGGGGGATGAAAGCAGCAGTTACCTCGCTTGCCTCGCCTCCACGCGGCACGAGCTTCGGACCCTCCAAAACCTGCTTTTCGAGCCTGCAAAAGCACGTTTCGGCGGTCCGTTTAGAGTTTGCGCTTTGCAGGATCCGAGCACGTTTGGATGCACAGGTTACGGCTTGGGGCTTCGGTGTTTCGGTTCTTAGGCTCTATTTCTAAGCACTTCAAAGCAAACCAGTGGCTCGATGCTTCGATGGGGGCGGCGATTTTTTTGCAGGCTTGCAAGTAAGCGACTCGGAATCCCCGGGGGGGCTGCTGTTTTGATGCGTGCCGCATGCATTCCAAACCATGTTGCATCTTCCAGACCGTCGAAACCATCTGTTTTTGGAGTCCCTATTTCTGCACGTGGAGGTCTCAGGCGACGGTCTCTTGCTTTCTTGCTAGACAATAGGAACGGAGCCTTCAGGCCAGTCTAAGGTAAGTTTGCGAAGGTCAGGAGGCGTCCTTTTATTTGTCTGAAGATTGAGCGCGTACTGTTTTCCAATGAGAGTACTCTTGCTGCACGCGTCAAACACGGACGTTATTAGCCTCCCACCCCACCCCCCCGCCCCCACCCCCCGAGCTTGCTTATTCCAGGGTTCCAATGAGACTGCTCTTGCTGCATGCGTCAAACACGGACGTTATTAGCCCCCCACCCCACCCCCCCACCCCCCACCCCACCCAGGACAACCAAAACGTGCTTTTGGAGCTTCCAAAAGTACGTTTTCGATAATTCCGCTGAGGCTGCCCTTGCTGCACGCGTCAAACGCGGAAGTTCTCGGCCCCGACCCCAACCCCCCACCCACCCCCGCGTCAGCCCCCGAGCATGCTCTGAAAACGCTTCTCCGGAAACCAACGAAAACATTCTTTTCGAGGCTCCAAAAGTGCATTTTCGATGGTCTGTCAGATGTTTCCTAAAACGCCTCAAAACGCACTTTTCGGCCAGCATTTGCCAACTGGGCAAGTGCACTTTCCTATGGTTTTTACAATGGATTCGGCACTTTGGCGCGCAAATGTCGTCAATTGAGGCTAACTTGCAAAGTGGACTTTCCTATGGTTTTTACAATGGATTCTACACTTTTCCATGCTTGTTGAAGCCATTTCCGAAAAAGACCGAAGTGCACGTTCATATGGTTTTTACAATGGATTCGACACCCGTCTTTGCGCAAGCGACTTGGCAAATCTTTGCGCAAGCGACGCGAATTTCTTTGCGTAAGCGACGGTGCTGCCTTCAAATCCCATGCAGGCTTTTGGCTTTGGGGCTTTAGGGATCAAGCACCATATAGGGATTCAGACTTGGTGTTTGGATATAGCGCCCCTACTTTAAAGGGTCATTTGGTCCTTCAGGTAATGGCCTCGTGCAGCGGCGCCCAGCCATTGTCAAGGACTGCGTTCGGGTTTGCTCCAAGCTTCAACAGCAACCTCGAGGGGGTACACTAAGCCCTATAAATCTTAAGCCCAGCACACTAAGCCCTGCCCCACTATCGTAAAGACCTTCTAAAGACTTCTGAATGACTCAAACCTATAAATTCTAGCACACCCTTTTGCAGATCCAAAAAAGTCTTGTACACCCATGTGAACCCTTAGAAAACCCAGGATACAGCCTAACCAGCCTTTGTACAAACTGCAAAATCCCCCGCAAACAGCTAGACGGACGAGTTGTGCGAAAGACCTCGCGTGGTGCTCGCCGGGTCTTCAGGCTTTGAAGATAGGGCTTAGCGTTTAAGATTTCTGGTTTACGATTCAGGATCGAAGTAAGCGGACTTGATCTTTGGTGTTTTGTTCCATGACGAGGAGCTGCGATGGACTTCAAAGGGAAGTTGCATTTACTCCTAAGGATGCCGCGTACTGTCAACGAAAATGAACGGAAGCCACCACAATCCCAAACCCTAAACTACCACGAAAAGTACAACACCCGACGACGAGGACTACTTCGAACACCGGCCATGTAAGAACCATGCGGACCATAAGCCTGGGGCTTTGCTATCTACTATAATTGCCTACTACCCACGATGCAAGAACCATGCGGACAATAAGGGCTCTGCTATCTACTTTAATAGCATAACTACCGACTATTTAAGAACCATGAGGACCATCAGGGCTCTGCCCAAGGGTACTTGGGGGTCCTACGGTTGACGATATAAATCCTGCATTACCTTAATAAACTATGGCAATTATGGTATATTCCTTATTATGGGTAATGCAGGATTTATATCATCAACAGTAGTAGAACCTCCGACCTCGCGGCTTGAAGGTTGTCTGCTTCGACTGCGGCGGCGAGAGCTCTTCGCTGCTGAGACCGGTTTCTGTAGGCACTGTCGTACTCCCGAAAGAAGAAGAAAAACCTTGCGGATCCAAACAGAGAGCAAGAGACAGAGATAGAGAGAACCGGAGACGAAGGGACAGAGCGAGAGACAGAGCAGATCCATAGATATATACACATGTATATACATGTATATATGTATAACCAAATATGCACGCACACGTATGCTTGTACGTACGTATTTAAATAAATAAATAAATAAATAAATAAATAAATATATATATATATACACACATATGTGAGCAAGCAAATACATCAGTTACAACACGCAAACACACACACACATATATATATATATACGTGTAATTATCTATTTACTCAGGTTCTATTTAGGTATCTGTGTGTGTGTGTGTGTGTGTCCAGCGAGCGCCTCAACTATCGGGCACGGGTCTCGCCGTAAGTCATACCCTATACCCTAATCCCTAAACTGTTAAACCCTAAACCTTAAGCCCTAAAACCTTAAACCCTGAACTGTTAAACCCTAAACCTTAATCCCTGTAAATTGTCAAACCCTAAACTCGCAAACCTTAAACCCTAGACTATCAAACCCTGAACCCAAAACCGAGAGACGGAAGCCCAAAGAAAATATCTCTTTCGTATGCTGCATCGGGATCTTGACGTTTGCCTGAGCTGCTTTCACGTGTTGCACGTGAGGCTGTCAAGGGCTGACATCTTTAGTGCTCTCACATACATATGATGTTCCACGTCCACAGTCAGAGTCGTTGTCTTGGGCTTCGGACTCGCTGGGTTCCGGATTCCGTAAGCAGGGTTTCAGGCTCCAAGGCCTATGGTTGAAGGTTTACAGCACAGAATGGCTTCCTAGTAGCGACCCAATCTGTAGGTAAGTGTGATTCTAGGTCTAGGGTAGAAGCCCCAGTTAAATAGTTACCAAGAGTAGTGCTTATGGTTCCTTATCATAACTAGGGTATAAAGGAGCCCCAAACCCTATTCTAAGAATCAAGGCCCCTATAGTAGTGTATGCTCTCATGGCAGAACAGTGGTTCAGAGGAGACAAGGCTCCAGGATTAGCGTGGGATTTCGTAAGCCCGGAGTTTTGCCGCCTCACAAACTGCAAGGGCCTTCATTAGTGGAACAAGGCTTTGAGTTACATTAGGCTCTGGTTGAAAATATTCAAAAGAGCCCTAAGGAATCGTACACTACTGCAGTTGTTCCGCCCCATCTACATGTTTCCTCGACATTCCAGGCTTTGGACCTGGACCATTCGTTTTAGGGTCTTAGCGGTTCAGGGGCTCATGGGTAGAGGAGATGTAATGTCTTGAGCCAAGCTCGACCTGAAAAGAGAAAAGAAGCTTAAGGTTCATGTTCGCGATGTCTTAGGGATGAGGGGATACCTGCAACCCCTCAAAACAACCTCCTTTGTTGCATGCAGAACAAGCATGGCAATGAACCCGAGAAAGTTAAGTTCCAGTGGGGCCGAAGCCCAACAAACCCCAGCCCGAAACCCTAAACCCTGGACCCCTGACCGTATCAACCCGAAGCCCTGAACCCCATAAACCCAAACCCCAAACCCTGAACCATCTTGAAGCCTATAGATCCCTTAACCCCAAATAAGGAACCACAAACCCTTAACCCTAAATAACCATAAACTTCCCAACTAGGCCCTCAGCTCCAAGAGCGATGGCTTTCATTCAAGAGGCTTAGGAGCCATCGAATCGCTGCCTTCCACGGTCTAGGGGTGTAGGAGTTCGGGTATGGGGTTTAGAACTATAGGGTGTAGGGGTCTAGCGTTTAGGGTTGCTGCTGCAGGGGCAGTAAAGATGGGAACCTGTTCTCTGCGGGAGAATATGTTGTGCTAGCGTATGTAATTCCACTACTCATATATACTTATATATATATATATATGGTACCCCCCCCCCAGTTACCAATACATTCCTGTGTTTTCCTTCTGCAGGCAGCACCATGAGACAAAAACAGAGCATTCGAGCACCCTCTTGGCTGAGACTTGTGACAAGACTCTCCATGAACGTTTTGTGGCCTTAGAGGGGGCTTGCACCACTTTGAGTATAGCAGCAGGATGCTCAGCACTTGAGTACTCGCTCTGCATCACACTTCTCCGCAAACTAGAAAAAGCGCTGTACTGTCCCAAAAAAACCAATCGTTTTTTGCAAAAGTGCTGTACTGTCCCAAAAAAACAAAAAAAAACAATCTTCTACAGTCTCGGAGCAGCTGCCGTGTAGCGGCCTCCAATAGATTGGTTTTTTTGGGACAGTACAGCACTTTTGCAAAAAAGGATTGGTTTTTTTGGGACAGTACAGTGTTTTTTGTTGCTTTTCTTGCAAAAGTGCTGTACTGTCCCGCAAAAGTGCTGTACTGTCCCAAAAAAACGAATCTATTGGAGGCCCCTACACGGCAGCTGCTCCAAGACTGTAGAAGATTGTTTTTTTGGGTTTTTTTGGGACAGTACAGCACTTTTGCAAAAAAGGATTGATTTTTTTGGGACAGTACAGCACTTTTACAATAAAATTAACGAAACCACTGTACTGTCTCAATCAAACGATCTTTTGGAAGGTTTCCGTCACGCGCGCGGCGCCCGCGCAAAACGCACTGCAGATTTTCTTCTCGCGCTCTGTTAGCTTTGACTTACAGCAGATTTTTGTTTTGCCGTCAACTTGAGATCTGGTTTCATTGTAAATTATTCTACAGTGAACTCCAGAAAGTTGAAACATCAGTATCCTAATGCCCTTATACTAAAGGCAAAGTAAATCAAACACTAATCACCCTAAATCAATGTTCCAACTTTCTGGGGTTCACTATGATTAGTTGATGTACCCTTATTTTTGTAAGCGTTTGTTGGAGATGGTAGAAGGGTGTGTTTTGTTCCTGGTTGCCAGTCTCACTGACGCTTTATGTTTAGGGTGATGAGTGTGATATTTGATTACTTCAGTGAGCACTGTTTACGTGTGTTAGGTAAATGAGATAGACTGATGTAAGTGAATGATATGTTAATACTGTGTCCTTAATTACATCTAAACCCATAAATATGGGTAGCTTTTTGATTTATGATAGGATGGAAAAGCTTGCTTAAGGCATTGTGGCAGGAATATGATGATTAGCATAAGGGTATGGCGGTAGTAGCATAACAGGATAAAGGTACAGTGTAATCGTGTTTAATACTATGGATTGACTAGTAGTGGTAGTAGTAGTAGTAGTAGCAGTTGTAGTAGTAGTGATAGTAGTGATAGTAGTAGTAGTAGTAGTAGTAGTAGTAGTAGTAGTAGTAGTTAGTAGCAGCAGTAGTAGTAGTAGTAGTATCAGTAGTAGATTGTAGTCGTAGTACGGTTCTTGTGATGGTTTGTTATGACCATCTTGATAATAGTTGGATATGTGACAGGATTTAGCTTAATATCATGATACGAAATTTAGGAGCAATATGGTGAGAAGACATGGTCTAGGAAAAGGTCGCCTGGATACATTTGGGGCAAGATGTGGAATGACGCTGAAACACATAGACCTAACTAAACATGTAGTAATGTGGTAGTAGCAGTAATAGCAGCAGCAGCAGCACGAGGAGGAGTGGTAGTGGTAGTTGTTGGTGTTAGGGTTGTACTATTATTAGCGTGTGATAAGGAAGGAGGGGTGATAGATTAGAGGCACGTCTAAGTGATACAGAGGGTGCCATTAAACCGTTACTACCTATCATGTGCTGAAGCATCCTGTATGTGTATGGCATCAATGTAGTCAGGCTTGCCTGGCCCTGTATTAAGCGCCTCCTGGATGCATGCGTCTTGAATTGCGGGATCTAGGGGATGAACAAAATCACCTTCTGGTCGTGCACTAGAAGTATCTGAGACCTTCGAGTGTCTTGGTGTCATGAATTGCAGGGTTTAGAGCACAAGACGCACAATTCTATTGGTATCTGGGGGGGGGGGGGGTAGCATATATATATATCCTAACCCCTCCCCCCCCGAACTACCGCCAGGTGGCGCGATACCGCCGCCAATCCTCCTACACTTGAGCTTTTGGTGTATGATCTAATTTTGAAGTTTCGAAGGGAGAGCATGTGTATAACTTCCAGTTTTTTGCGACGATTTGCGCAGATACTCTGAGATATGATAAACGATGAAAGTTTCTGTCTGAATGCCGAAGATAAATATGGGCCCGCATAGCAACCCCCAAATAGCCTTCACTGAAGTCTCAGATCAAAGCCCCCAGCAATACGTATGAGTGACCCCTGAGTCTTGATTGACTCCTGTACAACAGTATCCCTTAGAAGCTGCCCCCACCCTCTAATAGTGACTATAAGGATTATATTAGGGCCCTAATATATTCCTATTATACCACTATTACAGGGTGGGGGCCCCTTCTAAAGTATCCCTATCACTACTCCTGCCATGAGACCTTACAATGGCCCCCATGGTGACAGTAGTATCCTGTTTCTTTTTCACCTAAAAGAGATGCCTTATACATCAACGTCTTGGTCCGTATGGATCAAAATGCTATGTCGACTAATAATCCCATTCTACATCCCCATATTACTACCCATATCGGTCTGAAAGTTAAGACAATAACATAATTACATCAGCCTGATTGGCCCCCCGATAGTAAGGATATTGCAGTCCCCTTGACACCCCCAGTATTGGATCTGACTCGACATGCGCCTTACTCGGAAACTTAAGATCGATCTCAAGATCCCCCCAAATACTACCCGACAAAACTACTATCCTAAACGCAGGTAGCCCAAGTACGTAGCTACGAAATCCTTTGGCCAGGGTAAGGTAACTGTATGCAGTCATACATACTTCTAGCCCCAACCCAAGGTCCTTGTACCCTTACTTACTAAGTCCCTTGGTCTACCAGTAAGAAGGAATTCCCCAGCCCGAAACTCAGAAACCCCAACCCCCTCTCGCAGCCTCATCGTCTTTTTTCGCTGCAGCGACCAACTCTTTCGTGGAGTCTTGATGCCTCGGTGGGTTTGCGTGGAAGTTCATGGGTGGTTGTGCGTGGGGTTTGACAGTAGGACAACCAAGAGTATAAAACATATTAGGGGACTAACAAACCTACTTACAATTACCCATGAACCTCCACGTAGAGTGAGCTCCAGAAAATTAGGACATGGTTTAATTAGGGATGACTCATGCTAGGATTCCTACTACTGCGCCTTAAGGGGGTGATGATAGTGAGGCTCCAACTGACTGAGTCAGTGAGTAACTGAGTGAGTGTGAGTGAGTGAGTCTGAGTGAGTGTGAGTGAGTGAAAGTGAATGCGAGTGGGTGAGAGTGAGAGTGAGCGTGAGGGTGAGCGTGAGGGTGAGAGTGATAAGTGAGTGTCAGAATGAGCGTGCGTGAGGGGTGAGGGTAAGGGGGAGTGAGACTGAGAGTGAGAGAGAGTGAGCGAGAGCGAGTGGAAGTAAGTAAGAGTGAGATTGAGTGAGAGTGCAAGCCCTACAAGAATACTAACTAGTAGACACCCATCTTACTAGTCGTTCAGGCCCCGAAATTGCACCCTGACCCCTATTCCCCAAGCCCTACACCCCAAACCCTTCCTAAACCCAAAGCCCTAAACCCACCACCCTAAATCCTATAAACGCGAGACCCTCAACCTCAAGACCGTCAAGGAAAGGCACAAGGGGGACCTCACCGCCATCAGCTGTCTTGGCCAACCCAGGTCCTCCGGGCCCAAGAAATGGGGGTTTCAGAGTCTGTGGGGGTTTAGGGTCCAATATAGGGGCCTTAATGATTAGAATCGGGTTTGGGGCCCATTAGACTATACCCGTAATAAGGAACCCCCCAAGACAGTATAGGAAATTATTTGGCCCCTATAGTACAAGATTTAGGATTTCGAAAACAATAGAATGAGCTTTCAAAAACTGAAAACACGTAAGTACTGTCATCTCATCAGTTGGGGGTTCAGGGCTCAAGGGTTTATGGGGGCTTCTGGGCGTTAGGGCATAGGGTTTAGGGTTTGGGCCGGAATGATGCGAGTAATATAGAAGCATTGATAATTCATTAGAATAGGGTTTGGGGGTTCCTGTAAGGGCTCTATGAAGGGTTCCAACAGGGATCTATAGCAGGTTTCTATGATCTGCCTTACACAACGGCCCAACGTCCTAGACTAAGGAGTGATTGAACTCTTAGGACTAGGGTTCAGGCCTTTCGTGCTTAGGGCTTTGAGTCTGGGGTAAGGGGTTGAGGAACAAGGCTCAGGGGCTTTCAGTTTAAGGCTTATAAGCCTTACACGGCCGAAGAGCTCAGAGTCGTGAGCTATGGGTTTCGGGAGCTTGGACTCATCCGCGTTCAGGGAAGTGGCACCGAACTAAGTTCATGCGATGGAACCCAATCGAAGCTCACAGACACCACTAACAGCTAGCAGCGTCCTTGCTTTACTGGTTTGAACTAAATCTCACTCTTGAGCAGCGGTACAATCCAAGATCAATTCCGACACCTCAGTCGCGGGACCTACAACGTCCGAGTCCCACCTTCACAGCAGCTCTACACCTACAATGAACCTGAAAATCTGGAACCCTCGGCACTGACTTTTAAAAAGACCCCGCACGGGATTCCTGATATTCTAACACCCCAAAGAATTTGAAGCCCGAGCCCCGGCCCCATTACCAAGCAAAAACAAGCCTGAAACCTTCTGGGAACTTAAACCTCCTCAACAAAAGCATGGATGATTGCAGGCTCCCCGCCTGCATGGTCTTGCGCTTCAAATCCAGTATTTTGTAAAAGAAGCCTGGACGCAATCAAAGGCTGCTTAGAAAAGCTTCGGGATCACCGAGCCAAACCTCCAAGGTTATTGTTCTCGGGTAGAGTGCTGTGGGGAAAGCTGGGTGCTTCAAGCACAGCCTGTTGTTATCTTGGAGCATCGCCACCCTCGCCCGATGCTGATGGGTCTTGGTATGTTTTGGAGCTAAGGGGTTTACTTACGGGGCCTAAACAATGAACACTAATATTTTTGGGGGGTTCCTTATTATCATGGGCCGCAAAACCCTATTCTTCTCCAGGCCACTATAGTCGCTAGGGTTCGGGTTGCAATGCCGGGAGGATCTAGAAAGTAGATCCCCTAATTTTGGGCCCCATACTACTTGGGGTACTTTACAAGAGCCCCCATTAAGGGATCTACTTTTTGGATCCTCCCGGGGGTCTGGGTATAAGCTACTGAAAATATGCTATACTATGCGGCAAGCGGGCAAACAATACAAATGCCAGGGATGTCAGCATGCCCAAGCCTGACAGATTTTGCAAACTCAAAACGTTCAGGGGCTCACCTATGAGGCACCCATCCGCAAGCGAAGATAAGCCCTGAACACCCCAAATCCCAGCTGAGGCTCGGCTTTGGGCAGAAGCCCATTAATGAAGGGACACTGACAATCAATTAGACCAACTCAGGTTTCAAGGTAAATCATAGTCATCATTTTGAGACTGGGTACGGGGTGGGATGACAGTGAGCCGTAATCCAACCGTAAAGTCTTGACCGACGCCAGAGAAAGGGAAGCTCTGCTTGCCCTGATCCGTAACCCCAACGCAGACACGCAGAAAACTGAATCCTAAACCCTGCCACACCCCAAACCCTAAACCCTGACATATTACACCGCAAGCCCACAAGTACTCATCAACAACCCAGAGGGTCCAAGTACTCCCTATTATCGGACTTTAGGGCTTTATTTGGTACCAAAAGCCATTAATAAGGACTACTTGGACCCTTAGGGCAACCCTAAACTCCCAGAGCTCACCCGAGCAGGTTCTGCCCGTCAGCATCGCAACCGACTACAGGGGTCACACTAGTTGTTTCAATACATCCCCTTGTCGTGCCTAGCCTTCTAATTCCTATATGATACTGTCTATATATATATATATATATATACTAATTATGAGTGATATCTTATATACTGCATGTTCTCTGTTCTATAGTATGCATTCTGTATGAAGGAACTATACGAACACCAAGCAGTACAGAAACGACTGTGCGCATCGTTCGTGTGTTGCCGCAGGCCATAACGACTCAAGCTTCCAAAAGGCCCTTGACGAGATCTGGCTCAAAGTAGTCCTTATTCGGGCGTGGGGCGATGGGGTCAATGGTACCCTTACAAAAGCCTTGTAGAACTCTTAGAGAAGCCTTAAGTGTACATGTGATAGAATTACACTGATAGAACGCATATGGGTAGGTCCCCTGTGGGATCCTTTTAATAAGGTTTCCTCTTGTTTGGTGGTTCACATAGAAGGGACCCTAAATTTAGAGATAGGGATAATCTTGGTGCAAGACTAGAACACGCTGCAAGGTCCACCTTCCCACAATCCGATCACAAAGGGCCCATTCCTTATAATGGGTAATGCAGGATTTTGTCCATCAGCCATACCAAGCTATCAATGATTCATGAAACTCCTGCAAAGCAGGTGCAGCGAGCCTCCAAGGATAATCCAGAAGCGGACGCGAGCGATGGGGCACAGCACAGGCGGGATGAAGGACTCTCCGGTCAAGTTGCTGATCAACTGCCCAGGGGCTTAAGATCCCTGGAATACGGGTGTTTACGTGGATTCAGAAGATTACTTGATAATATGGCTTTGACCAGGCCTCCAAAAAAATTCAGAAGAAATAAGAAGTAGACTAGGGTTCCTTTGAAGAGTCCCATAATTCTACATGGGATTAAGGGTTCCCTTAAATTGTTCGATCAGGGCGTTAAAGGGCTCCTTCCAAGTGTCTTAAAAGGTATCTATATTATAGCATGTTTTAAAGTTTTAAAGGTTCTGTAGGAGGAGGTGCCTTTAACGGTTCGAAAAGGGGCCTGGGCTTCGTTACATGAAACAACGACTTACCATGGTGCTACGAGGGCCATAAGGGCTATGACAATTGTGCCGACCACTAACATAGACATAAGTAGACGAGGAACAAAAAGGAATGGCATCTATTGGCTATTTAGGCTTGCATCAATCTCGCCTTCACAGTTGCCGCTTAGCCGGGTGTACATTGATAGATGAGTGTGCTATGCCGGACCACCGGTCTCTGAAAGTCCTTTGAAGGGCGTGTGCCCTGCAAATTTGCATGCTGCACACGATACGCCCTACCCTGCCATCTGGCTGACTTGAAGAACCTCTTGAACCTCACAGCTTTGACGCCCCTAAGACATAAGCCCAAAACACGAAACCCCACAACCCAGAACCGAACCACTTAAGCACAGGGAACTCTACGGCGAGGTCTTGCGCGTTAATGTATTGTACGAAGCCTCGGTAATTCAGACTCATCATCTACATCTTGAGCGTGAAAGCACGAGGATGTATGTGTATACAGAAATGTGAATAGTTGTATACACTATAAGTACTACGACTCGCAACAAATAAGACTCGTAACACGACAGCAATTACATTATTATTAGGAATGATACTAAACATCAAAATGAAAGTAGTAACGTGAATATGTATATATATATATATATATGTTTACATACACGCATATACACATAGTTGCACACGTACATGCATAAATGGCATATGTCCATGTGTGTTGCCTGTGCTAATTCTGCAAGCAGCAGTTCCTAAGTCGACAGCCTCCACCTCCACCATCGCGCCGGGAGCCGCCATGGTGCAAACAAACTGCTCGCAAAGTCTAGCCATCTTCGTCCTTCTGCTGGGCATGCGGCCAACTTCCCTGAATCATAACCATACTGATCCCTTGAGCAGTAGACTCAAACCCTAAGACCCTGATATAGGGCCCCAAATAATTACCAATACTATTTTGGTGGTTCTACTGCAAGACCAGCTGCTAATGCGGCACTGCTGCTGCTGCTGCTGCCGCTGCTACTGCTGTACTGCTACGGCTACTTCCACTGCTAAAGCTACGGCTACTGCTTCTACTACAGCTACTACTACTACTACTACTACTACTACTACTACTACTACTACTACTACTACTACTACTACGACTACAACCACTGCGACTACCACTACTACTATCCTACGCAAAGCGCGCATTCTCATCATGACTCAACTATTCGTGGCAACTCGTGCTTCTCCCTTAGACTGAGTCTTGAAGCTACTTCTCTGCTAATGGCAGCGGCGGCTTCTGGGGGGCGGAGGTCCCCCTCAGCTGCGCGCTGCTTGGCCCGCAATGGCTATGCGCCTTTCGAGACTCAATCTGGTTGAGCGTTAAGAGCTGCGAGGATGACGATTCTGTTGATTCTGGTTGCAAATAAGGCTCTAACTTAGATCTTGTTTTGGGGCGTAGGAGTTTGAGGGTGTAGGGGTTTAGGGTTCAGGCGGGGGCTTTACCCTCAGACTCCAAATATACAAGCAGTAGCTATAGCTCTAGCTCCCCAAGCCCTACTCTAAGAACAAAGCCCATTGTGATTTAGGATGATTTAGGTTGTGGATTGCTGTCGGTCGGATTTCTGCTCTGGGATCCTGGCGGTTAGGAGGGTTCTAGTGAGCAGATTTACGGTTTTGGAAAACGCAGAAGTCTCTTCTGGTCGCCTTTAGGATGTAGAGGCCTTAACAGACGACGCCTTGCAGAGACCGCAAGCACGTGGTACCAGGCCGAAGTCCTGTAGAAAGCGAGGCACAGGAAGACCTCATGAAGTATACTCTACGAAAACCCAGCGTAGTAGAGGGAACGTCAAATGCCCTTCTATATGCAGAAAACCCAATAAAACTCCCATTCCTCCTGCTAGAAAGGGCTCACCCAAAACCCTAAACCACCTAAGCCTAAACCCTAAAATCCCCTAGCCTAAACCCTGAGCCCTAAACACGAGGCAAAAAGGCTGCCACCAGGAAGCAGTTGTTGGGTCCGATACAGTCATCCACCACCTCTTTGGGCTTCCCATTCCTAGACTAGGTAGGTTCCCCACTAGCCCCTTACGAATAAAAAAGGTGCCCCTTTATCCTGGTAGTCGGTTTTGAAATCAGGCGGCACCAGTACTTGGGAACCTACTACAAGGGCCTTACAGGTTCAGGGAATTTAGTTGTTTCGGGCTTTGGCTGAGGGTTCGGGGTCGGCCAAAGGGTGGTCTTCAGGATCTGAGAAGTATCTGTTTTGCCAGGGGGCTTGAAATTGAAAATCAGATGCCCTTCAGGCTTTCATGGGCCTTAAGGGCTTTTGCAGCTTGACATTTCCTGTGCGAAGTCTCGCAACGCTTCACTGACCCCCTAAATCGTGGAAATCGGCTGCCCCCTACTCCACCAGCCAAGCGCCCAACGAACATTCACACCCCACCTTGAATCCTACAGCCGAGCAGTTGCTTGAACAGCCTTATGCGCGTGATAATTACTGTAAAGACCTTTAAAAGTTCCAATCGATTTCGGTGGCATTTATCGCATACCTGAAGATCTAAAACAAGAGTCCCTCAGGTATGCTACTCTCATTGTTGTACGGCCCGCGTATTACTCAGCTTTCCCATTCGGGATCCTTGTTATCGTGGGGAGCCCCAACCCCAAAGCGCTGAACTCAAAGCTCGCAGCCAAAGTCAGTCGAACGATTCTAACACTCCAGCTCTGAACCACTAGCAAATGAAGCTTGGAGGGGTGTGGCGTTGAAAGTCCCTCGGTGTAATAGAGGGGTTTTCAGGGTTTAAGGATCGTGAAGAACATATTGGTCATTGTCAAGCCCTTGTAGTACTGATGCAGACTACTGGGCGGGTGCACAGTTTTGTACTCCCTGAGCCAGCACCAACCAGATCAACACCAACGAGCTCCGGCTGGGTTTTCTTCCAGTTCGTTTCTACGTATGCACAGGACTCACCTTTGCAAGCTCGAACCACAAACCCACCCACCACAAAGCTTAAACAACATACATACCCGAATCGAAGCCCTCGCCGAAAAAAAAACAAAAAACACCCTAAATGCGGACCAACATAATCAGCAGATATCGTATCTGTAAACCCCCAATCAAATTGATACCCGAAGCCAGTGGCAGTGCAAGCAAGGACATCGTCTCGCGGCCTTGAAGCCCATGCCAGTGCTAATGGCCTCGCCCCCAAAAAGGGGGAGGGGGGGCGGGGGAACATGTAGGTTTCAGGGAGATCTGCGATATCTTGGGTTGAAGGGCTGAAGATTCTGCAAGGGTTCTGCAGAGGGACCCTAGGCGGCCTATGAAGTCACACTTTCTCGGGCTTCTCTTGCAACGAGGCTTACGGAGTGCAGGGTTCCAGGATGGCTCCTGTTCAGGTCCTCTTAAGATGGTTTCAAAGCCGAGGTGAGGGATGCTAATATAGGGCCGTTATAATTGGAATTAGGGTTTTGGTGCCCATTATACTACATTTATGACAAGGAACAAAATAGTATTGGTAATTATTATAGTATCCTTGAGGCCGGGAGCACCATAAATATCAAGGCTCATATACTTTCATACTATGGTTCCCTATCGTCCGGCTATGGTAACCGAACCTTCAACCCCAAAAGCCGAGTTCAGATGTCGAGTCCCCCCTTTACACATGTTCCAGCCAGTTTTGCTGTGGCTGCATCCTTGGTATGGGATGTGAAAGGGGATTTAGGGCTTTAGGACGGGAAGGCTTGGGGCGGGGTTTATGGTTTGGGGGCTGTCTCCGCCCGCACATCTATAGGGGCCTATATGGGGTGGTCTATACGGATTTATGTAATTATGAGGGATCTATAGGGGATTATAAAGGCTCAGCTTATCGGGATCCATGGGGGATGCCTGAGACTCGGCCCCTCCTGTGCCTTTTCGACGCGCGAAAACGGTGCTGCAGCTAGGAGTCAGCTGAGGCGCATGGAGGTCGCACACCCCACTTGCACTTTGCTTCCTCCATGGATACAGGGAACACGTCCTTGTTGTGCCGGTTCACCCACCACACTGCAGTGCCACATGGCTTCTCCCCCATGTACCTGGGATCTACCCCGTCTGCATCATCTGCTGCATACCAGCGTGTGTCACACGACAGGCGAACCTTGGGTGGATCACTGTGATTTGACACAGAACCATGCATTGTGTCTAAACGGAAGACGACGACGTCAGACAGCTGGAATGAAGAGGTCAGAAGGGGACAGCGGTATGCCAGAATTTCCCGAACATCTTCAGTAAACCATCCAGTTCCTTGAATCCCAGCCGTGTCCACATCGATCTCAGAGTAGGTTTCTCGAACCTTCTTATAGGACTCTGCAGAATGTGAGCCACCTACCACGCAAAGTCCGCCCATCTGAAAATCGACATCTCCAAGTGGAATCCAGCAAGTCACTCCCTGGCGGCTCCCTTTGTTGAGGTACACGGAATCCGTGTGGAAACCACTGTTCTCCCCCAAGCCCACAGCCCGAAGCCACTTGTAATCCAAAGTTCTCACCTTTTTGGCATCGAACTCATCGCAACCCAGCGCTTCAGCCATCAGTCGCTTCAGAGGCTCGCTCTCCACCAGGGACAGCATCTCGGGGCAGCGTGCCAACTCCGCTGGCACCGCGCCTTGGTCCTGGCGTGATATAGATTATCTTGCAATAAGCATGATGTTGTGGTATTGTTGCTGTACAATACCAGTATGTTGCAGTATGTTATAACTGCCCTTCCTTCTCGTATCCAAGATGGCACATGTTGCACTGAACAGGAACCAAAAAAATGATAAGTTAAGCTCCAGGGTCGGTGCCTTCCTGTGTTTCTGGGTTCAGACAGCCATCCGTGCCCTCCAAGACCATCCCAGAATCTTCCAGGCGGGCTAAAACTGCCTTCCGGGCAGCTGACACCAAGTCCAAGGGCAGAACCTCCTGAAGGGATCATGACGACAGAGGGATCCTATACCGAGTAGACAAGATACCGTTCTGAGAAGGAGATGGTAGAATAGGCCTTAGGGCTCTTTGAGTTCTTAGCCCCTCGGTCCTTTAAGTACAAGTAGCCCTCTTCCTCCAGCCTTTGCTTGAGCCTGCCCGTGCCCAGAAGGTCGTTAGTGGGCACCATGAGCTTGACATCCTCGCTCGGCCCGACTTGCAGCACGTGGGAGCCGATCCGACATGACATGGGCGCGAAGTGGATATGTGGCGACAAGGTACGAACAGACATACTCACTAGCTTGCGATTTCTGAGGCCTAATCATCAGTCCAGCAAACTCCTTGGCCGTCCCGCTCGGACAGAACGAAGCTGACATGTCTTGAGCTAGAAGGCCCGAGCATGCGAGCAAATGCCCTAGTGCTTTAGACCCTACACCATCCTACAAGTTAAACCCTACCTATAGTCTCCATTGTAGTTCCCTTCTTTGGTTAACCAGTTTTATGGTTAGGATCCTATAATAGAGATTTGGGTTAACCCAAAAAAAGGAACTACAATGGAGACTATAGGTAAACCTGAACCCTATAAACACTACACCATCCTCCAAGCACGGCAAACTGTTCAGACTTTCACTCTGTCCTCTGATGCCCCGACCTATTCGAAAGCACCTGCAACATGTCTTCTATAGAGTTTTTTCAAATTGCATAGGGTTCCTTTAAAACGTCCTTGGAAGGTCTGGTAAGAGCCACTCCAAGGGTTCTATGATAAGATCTGGGGCCTTCATAATGGAATAGGGTCTGGGGCCCTACTTACATCGGGAATACAAGGAGATTCTGTTGCTAAGTGTTCCGACCCGAATATATAGGATTTGCAGAAACGGGTTGGGGTTTACGCCTTGGGGGGGTTATGGCTTGTATATATGGTCCTGAGCTTATGCTTTTGCTCGCGCGTTAAGCTTTAGGCTTCAATGGTAACGGATCTCGTCGAAGAGCTAGGATCAAAAGTCCAGAATCCCGTTTCAGGGCTTAGGATCCGGGTTTACGGTCATGGGTTTCCTCTGGTTTAGGATCCGGGTTTAGAAGATGTTGGGTTTAGGATCCGGGTTTACACCTTGCTTTAGCTTTACCCAGCGTCCTGCCAGTTCATGCTCGACAAGCTTGCATTGCGACATTAAATGATCTCCGAATCCCAAAGCGAACATTATTCTTCAGACTTCCTTAGTAAATCTTTACTAAAAGGTACCCCAACATCCTATGCTAATCAATCATGAAGGCCCTTAAAGTATGCAAAGCCTGACCCCTAGTGCGGTGCCTTGGATTTCAGGGGCATCTTCAAGAGAGTGCCCTCTGGTGGAAGGCAGTCCTGGCAACGGACTTCGAGTTTCAGGGATGCATTGGAGTACGAATGGGTAGTGGTCTCAAAATTAAGATACCTTTTTGGGTACCCTAGATAGTAGGTGCCGTATTATAATAGGGACCCCAAAAAGACCATAATTTTGACAACCACCCGAGTGGCTAGGAATTGAACAGGGGAGCTCATGTGAAGATAGTCCTGGCAAGAAGTAGTGACTAGAAGAGCTCCAAATGCAGCTGCTATCATAGATATACAACCTTCAAACTATTGTGCAAGCAAACCGGCTGCAACGGCCGAAACCATACTGACCCGAAGTCCTTAGACCCTATAAACAACCCTAAGCACCTACTCCCTCACGCCCTTCCGTAGTCCGCCTCGTCCTTATCCGGGAGCCAGTTTGGATGCTTGGGATCTGCAGGGACGTAGTCGGGCAGCGCATCGGTGATCTGGGCAGATCAGAAGCTGCGGCCCGTTATACTATACTTATAATTAGGAACCCCACGGTATGTCACCGATCACTCATTATTCTTTTTTCATATAGGGGCCTTAATAATTAGAATAAGGTCTGGGGGCCCATTATGCTATACTTATAATAAGGAAAAACCCCCACATTGGTATAGGTAATTATTTAGGCCCCTATATTACACCACAAACTCTGAACCCTAAACCCAACTCTAGACCCAACATACTAAACCAGGCCCTGAAACCTCTGCGACAAAAAAACACTTTTAACCCAGTCTACCAACCCTACACCCTATACTCTAAATCCTTAACCCGAAACCCTAAACCCCTAAACCCAAACCACCCTTTGTACCAAGCTGCATTCTGCCAGTACTTGAGCTGCGGCCCAAGGAAACAGCCACCAGTGCCACCGACCGAGAATCGGCTGAGGACCTAAGTCGAAGATGGAGGGGCCATTAAAGTTTAAGGGTTTCGGGTTCCAGGTTTCAGGGTTAAGGCTTTGAGGTTTTAGTTTCAGAGTTTAGGGTTAATGGTATAGGGATTCGGGCTAAGGGTTTAAGGGGGTTTAGAGAGTTTAGGGTTTACGGACTTAGGGTTGCTTTAAATGGATCTATGGTTACGGATTGCCATAGAGCTCCACTAAGGGCTCCGTTCGGAGTACTATAGAGGTTGCTGAAAGAAACATGTAGGGATACTACTTGGAGGTTCATGGGTAGTTAGAAGTAGGGTTATAGGTAGGGTAACTATACTTATAGCCCATATTAGGGGACTTGTAACCCCACTTATAACTACCCCTGAACCTCCAAGCAATTATAAAGCTTATCACAAGCTGACCTCCTGGGATTCAGGCTTCGGGATGCCCCGCTCAAGGAGCGCAGGTATCTAAAGGGAACTCCAGAAAGTAGGAATATGGATTAATGGTAGGATCCCCTATAATTTACCTTAAAGGGGTTACGATAATGATATTCCAACTTTCTGGCTTCTACTGTATGCATAGTGGAATGATCTGACATGATCACATATTGGCAGTGACCATCTGTTACTGTATATGTAGCCCTGCATTTGTGGCATGTGTAGGTATAAGTTTGAAGAGTCTCAGGTTTAGGGGCATGTACAAGTTCTATGGCATGCACGTATGTATGCATGCATGTATGTAATTATGCCTGCCTGCCTGCCTGCCTGCTTGCCTGTCTGCGTATCTATGTCTGTATGTCAAATGTATGCATAATGTATGTAGACGCATGCGAATATGTATATGTATAGCACCCTGTATATATATATATATATATATATATATATATATATATATATATGTGTGTGTGTGTGTGTGTGTGTATATATAGGTATATATGTATATATGGGCAGTTGTCGAAAGTAAGGTGCTTTTGTGGGAACCCTAAATGATAGGTGCCGTATTATAGCAAGGACCCACAAAGGGGCCATAATTTTGTCAACCACCCATACATACATACATACATACATACATACATACATACATATATATCTATATATATATATATATATATTAATTTTATATATATATATATATATATATATATATATATATATACAACCCTACATACAGACGCAAATGCACAGAACCAAACATACATACATACATACATACATAAATACATGTACACATATATATGTATAGATATACACATACACATACATGTCATACATACATACGTACGTACATACACACAAACAAACATACATGCCTGCATACATACATACATACATACATGAAGTGTTTAATACTATGTATGTGTGTGACACATGCGTGCATGCATGCATGCATGCATACTGTATTACACACATACATGCACACATAAATAAATGGATACATACATACATATGTACATACATACATACATACACACATACACACACACACACGCACACAAACAAGCGGACAAGCATAGATAGAGGCGTACACACATACGCACATACATACGTACATACATCCATACATACATACATACATGCGTGCATACATACATTGGAGAGATTCCTAAACTTCAGCTTGCAGGCCATAATATAGACAATGTGGGAACAAGCCCTAAATTCTCAACCCTCGCGGTAGCCTGATAGAACCCTTGGAGTATTGAACTCGGAAGATTGGGCTAGTGTCCTTCCTCGGTCACTGGGAAAGCTTGCAGCTTGAAATTCTTTTGACAAGGGAACGTAAAAGCCCTCAACGGTTTAGGATTTATAGGGTCTCGGGTAAACTCGAAAACACGATATCCCAAAGCCCAAAAGAAGAAGCCAACAGCTCGAGGAGTTCGAATCTGCTGCTCCGGCCTTTGGCATGGTTTCGGACACCTTCGGGTTTTCATTACGACTCCAGCTGCAGGAGTCGTCAGGGCTTCACAGGTTTTGGGAGCTTAGGGTCTTTTTCTTCCGCAACATTGGGCGCTTCTGGCCCAAACTTCAAGGGGGCAGCCTGCCTTTGGCATGGTGCTCAAGCCCGAAACTACTCGTTTGGACAGGTTTGCCTGGCTTCACAAATCATGGACTCTGACTCAAACGACCATACCGGGTATCCCAGCTGCTTAACTTCGGTTTGGATTTAGGCCTGCTCAACTCTACTTCCGGGCCCCCAAATGTCACCAACAAAGTACATCATGTGACATGTGGGTGTGCAACACGGTAGCGACCCAGTTTGCTCCCGAGTCAGGGGACATAGTAATCATCAGAAAAGGGTTCTGGGGTAGATTATGGTATGTATATACATCGTATGTCTATGTATGTATGTATGTATGTATGTATATATATATACATATGTATGTATCTATACATATATATATATATATGTCAACATATACACATATATATATATATATATATATATATAGATTTATAGATTTATACATACTTACGTAAGGTACTGCAAGGCATAGCATTGGGTGAAGCTCCAGGCCCCTGCCTTAGCTCCTCGAAGCCTTGGGAGCAGAAATGGCTCCGAACCAACTGAGCAAAGCCCAGGTCTTCGACTCCAAAGACTGGGAGATGTGGAAGTAGGCGCAGCCTGGTTAGGGTTTAGGTTTAGGGTGTAGGGTTTAGGGTTTTGGGTGTAGGGTTTTGGGTGTAGGGTTTAGGGTTTAGGGTTTAGGGAATGGGTTAGTAGGGAATGGAGGAATGGGGTACAATTATAACCACTATTACTACCAGTCTTCCATTCCCTACTAACCAAGGGTAAGAAGACTGGGAGATGTGGAAGTAGGCACAGCCTGGGAGCTCCCCTCTATGGGGGGGGCCTTAAGGATTAGAATAGGGTTTTGGGGGCATATTATACTATGGTGTGGAAGTAGGCGCAACCTCGGAGCTCCCTAAACCCTGAACCTCTGCACCCTGGATTCCTAAAGCCCTAAAACGCTGAACCGTAAACATGATGTAGGCGCAACCTGTGAGCTCTGCTTTGAGATTCATGGGTAGTTGACAAGCTGGGCTTACAAGTAGGGTATCTATAAGTATCAGCCATACTAGGGAACTGCTGTGACTGGGAGGAAAGGTGGAAGTAGGCACAGCCTGGGAGCTCACCACTATGGGGGGGGGGGCCTTCAGGATTAGAATAGGGGTTTTGGGGGGGGCATATTCATACTATGATGTGGAAGTAGGCACAACCTCGGAGCTCATAGGAAATTCTACTGGGCCTCGTCGATTGGGGTCTAAGGTTTCCGGGCATAACCTGCGAGCTGTTTTTGAAATTCTGCATGATGATGACTGTGGTTCGTAAATGAGTCCGGCAACTCTTCGTGCTATCCATGCCTACACCAGTTGCATAAGCTTATAAACCCGAGCCCTTGACCCCTAATCCCTCAACCCCACCCTAACAAAGAACGTCTAGGCTGCTGTGCTGGGAATGGTGGTAACTTAAGACTTAAGCCTTCTGTGTGCCTTGGCTCTAAATTATGGCCAGGGATTACCTCGTTCAGATACATAGATCCGTTTAGGGATCGACTTTCCGAACTGACTGGAAGCCTCCTTTGAAACAGCAACGTAGAGCCCCAAAGCCCTTCAGGAGTAGGGTTCAGGGTTTTGGGTTTAGGGTATAGGCTTCAGGGTTTTGGTTTCCCAGCACCTGCACCAGAGCCAAGCAGCAAGGACCAGACACATCGACCACCCAGCGGAGATAGCGAATTCCAATCTCCTTGCTTCACTCGTTAAGCAGAGTCTTAGCCTCAAAGCTTTGGGAACATCATAGAGTGGCTGCAATTGTCAGAATACGGGTTTTTGGGCATATTCGACTCAAACTATAAGGAATCTTTGTGTTGGTTATTCCGGCTCCACCTCCAAATACGATCCTCTAAGACCCAATGAGCGGAACACAAAGTATTCCAATGCATGGCTTCTACTTGGTGGATTCAGTGAGCTGTGCAGTTACGAGTTCGACCTGTTATGAATCCCTGGTCAACGCTATGGGTCCCTTATAATGGATCCCTCTAAGTCCCTTAAAGACCCCTGTTGTTGCCTTATCAACCCCGACAGGCCCTTTAGGTCCCTTTATAAGCTCTTCCTCAAGCAAAGCCTCGTTGGGCTTGGGCGGTACCGGCTGCGTGGTGGCACGAGCAGCCCGGAACATCGCCTGCGGGCACGGCATCGGGGTTCAGGTTTTAGGGTTCAGGGTTTAAGCTTCCAGTTTTGCTTGTTGTGGTTTTTAAGGGCTGTTTTTAGGGTTCAGAACTTAGGGTTTAGAGGGTTTGGGGTTTAGGGTTCAAGGCTTACAGCTTCAGAGTTTGCGGCTTAGGGTTTTGGTGTTGTCGTGCATGTAAGGTTCTGGGGAGTGCATGTACGGTCTTGAGTTCAGTGTCCGCAGTCACAGATCTTATACAACGAAAAGCTGGATCCCAACCTGGATCCTAACAAATACTCATCCTGTTGATAGTATGAGGACTTCCCAGTAATGCTCAGTAGGGGATCCTGGATATTCGGAGCACATATATGGAAGTACTGTACCACGACATCTGGGCAAATATCGGGGCCTCAACAGCTAGACTTGGAAAAAGGTTCAGAAGATGCTGCTATTGTCTGCTTGACTGCAACATCACCATGGCGGATGCCGATTTCGTGGCCATGGCGGAGTAGATGGGGCATGTCAGTGTGCAGGAAGCAAAGATACAGGAACGGGACCGGCTAAAGCAAACCAACACCCCTAAAACCCTAAAGCCTGAAACAGGATAAATGCTTGTACCTGGCGCTGCGAAGTTTCAGCAACGACACGACTGACACTTCCTGTTGCCCGGGCTACTCCCTGATACCGCACCGACTCTGTACGTAATGCTTGCAATCTGCTCCCATTGTCCTGTTACTCTTCTCTGGGTGCTCCAACTGGCTGAAGGACTACAAGACAGTTGCACCACTCTACTCATTGCAGGTATTGAGTGCCCCTGCTGCGTACTCCGCTTGCTCTTAGGATTCGCAAAGGTTTTATTGCTCACCCCAGACTGTACACTCCAGGTACGACTTGTGTCTCCCCCTGCATTGACAACCCCTGTTTTGCTCTTGATCCATTGCCTTAAAACATCAAGCATGGTCACTGGTTAATACTGAGCACCTTGCAGATACCCAACACTGAAACAAAACGCAACCACAGCACCTGTGCCGCATGCTGGCAATTCGCGCGGCCCAGAGAGTAAGACCCGGTGTCCACTGCCGCCTGGTGACGAGACGCATAAATCGGAGGCATGGCTGCTTTACAGTGTTTCGGGTGAAGGGTTTTGAATAGTTTAAGGTTTTCGTTAGGCTTTAGCGTGGCCAATAATCATGGACTTAGAATATGTTCAGGGTGAGATTTGACTTAAGCTTTCAACCATCGCATTTCTGCTACGGAATGGACTTCGTCTGAACCGGTGAGCCCCCACCGAGACGAGACGAGGCAACAAGCTACGGCTGCAAGTTACGGGCTCTCGGTGCACTCACCTTATGCAACCCAAAACCCCTAAAACCCCTAAACCCAAAACCCCTATAGCCCTAAACTCTAAACCCTAAACCTTCTTCCTGAAATTACTGAACTATACATCTTCAGCCGCACATCTTCCAGGCGGCCCTGAACTCTAAGACGCGGCCTTTTTCAGACTGGAAGCTCGCTACATGAAGTAAACCCTGGTCCCTTTCAAACCATAACCTCCTGGACTTGGAAAGCCCTCCTAGATTAGATTCTGCCCTGATCTTCACTGCGACGCTGCTGACGGACAAATTACCCCTAAAAAAGAGTGCTTTCGTCCGTCAGCCATACCTTTAGTCGTCATAACTACCGGTCCCTTCTCCGCGCCTGCCATAGCTGCATCGGAGTCAACATCTCCTTGAGGTCAGGGCCCTCCAAACCGCTCACCAGGGAACCAAAGTAGTGGAAGCCTCTCGGGCTCGGATTTGTATGCGGTTTACCTATTGCAACAACTAGGATGCCCAGTAACCTAGGAATAAAACGGGCTCCCTTTTTGGTATTGGGTAACTTTATAATAAGGAACCTAGGACTACAAAAAGGGAGTAAGGGTACTACTGGGCATCCCAGACAACTATATAGGCCGCTATACAGTAGAAGCCCAAAACTTGGAAACCCAATGGCCTCAATCCTTAAGAGTCATGTGTAGGGAATCCCAGCACTATGTGTCCTAATCCGGTTTCCAACTTTTTGGGCTTTACCACAAGGGGGACCTTCATAATATTTTCATCTCTTGTTTTAGGGGTTACTAGAAGAGTTACTATTTGGGTTTAGAATTTGGGGTTCAGGGGCTGCGAAAATATTATGTGGGCTACTATGTGGGTTATCAGCTGTTACTCTCAGGTGACCAGAAGGGTTACTATATGGGTTACTATCAGGTTACTAGAAGGGTTACTAGGCGAGTCAAGGGTTCTTCAATGTGTATAGAGTAGAAGCCAAAAAGTTGGAAACCCGATAGCCTCAATCCCTAAGAGTGATGTATAGGGAATCTCAGCACTATTTGGCCTCAATCAGGTTTCCAACTTTATGGGGTTTACTGTAATTCTTCCTTCGGAAGGCTTCTTCTCGTGGACATACATATAGGGATTTGAACCGGTACTGCTTGGAGCTGATGTAAGTGCCAATGTCTATGTTTGTAAGAAGGAGCCCCGAGGAATAACATGTGGTTGCACGTTTGTGACTGGTGGTCTTCCTTTGGCAACACGTCCTGACTGTACTGTACTGAACTTAGAGCTGTTTCTTAGGGATTATAATAACCAAAAATTAAAACCATTTCTAAGTACCCCTAAGTGTACCCAAGAAGCCTATGTCACCGACTTACAACGGTAGTAGCTGCTTGTTGCAATCTTGACAGTGGTGCTCATGGCGAGATTTTTGATGCTTCAACGCACATTGCTAAATCCAACCCTTCGAACCCAACCGAACCGCAGACCGAAAACGCAAAACCCAGATCCCAAAACCAGGAATTCAAAACCATGAATACAAAACGCAGGAACCTAAAGGCTCTGCTGTGCCAGGAGCTTAGGTGAAACTTCGGACATTCTCGGCAAAAAAACTGGATCTTGACAAGTAGGACGTTCCTGTGCAGGGATCCTGTAACTTTTTGAGTTTAAAGGTATAGCATTCCTTATGACTGTTCGACAATGGTTCCATGACGTGTTGTTTTCTGTAATATCGTGGCCTTGCTACTTAGAATAGGGTCGTGGGGGCTGTTCTGTTGCAATTATGCGAAGGTGCCCTGAGCAAAAGCATACTGTTCATTTCTCAGGCTTCTAAGTATACCCAAACAGCCCTAAAGCCCTGGAGCACTAAAGCCCCAAAGGCGCAAGCCTTAGAGCCCTGTAAACACGTCACTAAACCCCAAGCACTAGATAAGCAGTCACGAAACCTCGGATGTCGGAAACGAGAACGCCATTCTGAAACTGCTCCTGGGCGTTGGGTCTTGCGGGTTTATAGACGGCTAACACTTTAAGTAAATTCGAGTGATTCAGGATTTGGTCCTAGCCAGGCAAGTCGTCCAATCAGAGGGGAGAGACATGGACAGTGATCGTCATCATTGAGCCGCCACACAAAACATCGCTTATGGCGAGTCGTTTTGTTCATGGGAGATGGCAATCCAGAACCAAGACTACTTAAGCGTATCTGCCTACCCAGCGACTTTACAACCGCGCGCCGAAAAGCCACTAGCATGACCAACACCGTCAGGAAGAAGCCTCGACGACAAGCAAGCTCTGGAAGCACTATAAAACCTGTCGCCGGGGCGGCCTTTCAAGACCTTTCAACACTGTATGTTTGGGGTCCCCCTGCAGCCAGTTTTTGAAGATAGGCAACCTGGATAAGCCAGGCCATGTAAACAATTTTTGCAGCAGATATGTCGCATTTTGTATTGCATTCTGTTATGTCATAGTATACTGGATGTTGGCCCAACGCAGTAGCGCAATTATTAAATCAGATACAGTATAAGCCCCGGTCCTCCTGTAGCAACTCGTCTGGCATGGCCGCCTTTTCGATGACGTAGCCGCGGCCGGCTTTCGTCGTGACCACCACCAAGGAGTGGGTCGCCAAAGCCCCGCCAGATCCCTGCAGCGTCTTAGGCTTTAGGGTTTAGGGTTTTAGGGTTTAGGGTAGGAACTTACCATAAGTTAGCATAATAACAATTGCCCAAGTTACCATGATGAGAAAATGATATTACGTAAAAAAGTTACCACAGTAAGGAATTTACCTCGAGTCATCATACTTAGGAAACACAAGGAAGCGATACTTGCTAGAGATCCCTAAACGGGAACCCATCCTGCGCTGCCCGAGAGTACCACTGCACTCGCACGACCCGGGCATCGTCCTCGCAAAGGATGTGTGCTAACTGGAAGCTCAACCCTCTCTCCCTGGGTGGGTTTAGGGTTTGGGGGTTTAGAGGTTTAGGGTTGAGAGTTTAGGGCTTAGGGTGGTCTTGGAAGTAGCAGAGCGACAGCGACATGAGCTGGCGTAGCCCGTTTAAGTGCCAACAACGAACCCAAAGGTACAGTAGCCTTGCCTTTCACTTTGCCAGGATATTTCATCCGGCCATGGTCTCATAGCTCCGACATTGCGTCGGTACCTGTGAACTACCACGAATGACCATCCAAAGATGCAACAACAAACACTCCAAGCACATCTCATAAGCCCTTAGCTGCTGAGTTCACAAGCCCCCCCGAAGCGTACACTTTTAGTTTAATAGTAGGCAATATTATACAAAAAGTGTGAAGTGTATCCACTCAGCTACTAAGAGCCTGAGCACGAAGGCAGGAGAAACAGTACCCCTCGCTACCAGGAAGCTCTACGACTCTACGAAGCCCTAAGTTTGTGACCTGCATGCGCTGCTATCTTCAACCGAATCCAGGCGCAAAAGAGAATTCAACCACACAGCACTTTCCTGCAGTCCCTGCTCTGTAACCGAGCCCGAAGAACGACCCCTTTCAGGCATAAGAGTTTCCCGAACCCGAAACCACAAGGCCTAAAGTCCTGGAGGCAGTCGTGGAAGGCCTCGCCGTCTCCCATGCTGGAGCCCACACTATGGGCAGACTGAAGTAAGGCCACAACCTCCGCCTTCCGGCCACGTGGGTTGAGGGTTTAAAGCTTTTCGGGTTTAGGGTTTAAGGCTATTTAAGGCTGCTTAAGGCTTATACAGGGCTTTAGGGTTTAGGAATAAGGGCTTAGATACAGTTTAGGATATGCGTTTTTATAGGGTCTAGGCTTCAGGGTTTAGGTGCTGAGGACACCACAGTGGCTCCAGTGCTTCTTCGTAGCTTCATAGGCTTCTCGCAGGGTGTAGAAAATTGCGAGTGTCCCCTATAACCCTAGCCCTGAAGCAGAACATACATGAGAGAGTCCAAAAGACAGCCAAAACCCCATGTACCTTGAACCGAACTCTGTTTGAAGCAACCCTCCTACGAACCCTTACAGGAAATATTGACGGGAACCCGACCCCTAAAAGCACTCCAAACACTTCAACCCGGCCAGGCTCTTCGAGCCTGCCCAAGCAAGGCTGCCTGATGAAGCGGGGTATAGCCGCGCCTGTCCTCCGGCTTGAGCTTTCGTAGGGCTTAGAGGTTTCGAGCTTGGACTTCTTTCAGGTTTGCGGTTTCAGGCTCAGGCTTCTTTAGGGTTTGGGCCTGGGCGTTTCCAGTTTTCATGACAGTTCAGTCTCGGGTTGAGGGCTGAGGGTCTGGCCTTCGGCCGCACGTGTCCTGCCGGGACAAGGTACTCAGGTCAATATAGTAATTAAGGGTCTGCCACAATCAATGCAACGCATGCATGAATGGAGGCCACGGGTCGTTCTGTTTGTGGCTAGCAGTTTTCAGAGACCACAAAACTCCAAGCACTCGCGTGAACGGCTATAACAAATCAGCTATGATGCAAGTTATGACTAAGAACTCTTCGAAGGATAAAAAGTTTGCACCACCCGACAGCGAGGATATTGCGGGCATTCCATCTGAGCTCGCTGAAAGAACCATCGAAACTTCACACCCCTTCATCTCTACCCGACATATGACCCAAACCCTAAACCGGGTTCTTGCATTTTTGCGGCGTTTATATAAGTCAACTGACCATAATCGGAAGGAAACCAGACTATTTACTATCGATTCCGACTATGCTAACTTACATAAGTTAAGCCCCTTAACAAGAACCCGCAAAGCACACGAGCTCGGCAGCCTTGCTCGTCAGGAAGCCGAGCTTCGTGGCCACGTTGTTGAGCAACGCTCGACAAACCTGCACCTGGAAACTGTGCTTTGGAGTTTAGGGCTTTATGGTATATTGTATATACTTCGTCTCGTCCACAAGCCAGACGCGTGGTGTAGCAGGAACTTGCCACCACATCGACACAACGAGTGTTGACATGGACCACGCAGCCCTTCAGGATTTCGACGGAACAGCCCATCCCCCTCAGCTACAGCCGCAAAGCTTTCAAGCCCCAACCCCAGACCCCAACTCTGAACCCTAAACCCTAAACCCCCTAAACCCCCTAAACCCTAAACTCTAAACCCTATAGGCCCTAAACCCAAAACTCTAAAACCTATCGGCCCTATTCGGCCCTATAAACCCTAAACTCTCAACCCTATAAGCCCTAGACCCTAAACTCTAAACTCTATAGGCACTAAACCCTAATACCCACCCAAAATCTTCGAGGCCCTTTCCATGAACACCCAACCGGGAACCCCATTGCCATAATGCAGGGGCCTGAATAATTAGAATCGGGTTTTAGGCCCCATTTCAATACATATCTATCTGAATGTATCTATATCTATATCTATCTATATATATATATATATATGTATATAAAAGGTCCCCGCCCCACCCCCGCCCCTCCAAAAAAACGTATTTGTAATTCTTAACGCCCCTACATTGAACCCCAAATCTCGAAATACCTTAACCTCTGAACAGTCAAACGCAAAACCCGAACCTGAAACCCCAAACCTTCAACACCCCCAAATCCCCCCTAAACCCTTAATCCCAAACCGCACCCTAGAGCCTGCCCATGCTTCGCAGCCAAGTGCAAGGGCGAGCTTTGAGAACTCCGTCCCTCGCCGCTGGATGTACTTGCGATGCAGTTCTCCACCTCGGGGCCCTAAACCCTAAACCCCAAACCCCTAAACCCTAAACCCTAAACTCGGGGCCCTAATAAGTAGGATCGGACTCCCTGTGACAGGGTTCTCCCAGGGGCTCTGCAAGGCATACGTTACAGGTTCGAGGAAGTAGTGGCCCGCATAGTTGAATGGGGGGCCGGAGCAAGACCCTTAAAGAACCGTTTTTGTAATATCCAGGCTTTTGCATTTACGATTTACGCCTGAGGTGGGAGGGTTTGGGGTTTAGGTATTAAGATTCAGGGCTTATAGGGTCATGTTCGTGGTTGCTGTTGCCACTACGAAACGATGGATAACTATGGCAAGCGGTATCATGCGGTGCTTTCACTATTGGGAATATTGCCTGTCAGTTGCGGTCATCTCTGGCACGGTATTCCTACTGCCATATCACGTGTGCTGCACCCTAGTTCGATTATCCATACTAATGGCAGCAGGAGCAGGAAAAGCAGTTAGCATAGCCCTGCTGGAAAGAACTCAGTTTTTGACAACGGCCCGCCTGAACATCCACGGACAGATTCCGGCCGAAGCAGATGTCGGGCCTTTCCCAGAGAATTGTCTGCATCCAGAGTCCGAGGAGCCTCCAAAGCAAGAGCCAACGAAAGGATCGGTGAGTCCAGGTGAGGCACATCTCGGTGGCGATGTCGAAGTTGCGCACATAAGTCTTCCGGGCTTCTTCGACACCAATAGTATCACTGGAGGCCAATGTAATACTCTTCATGTAGTATCGAAAGGCTATGAAGCAAAGATCGTTCCGCTCGTCGTTCTTGCAGCCAAGCGCCACGCCAATGAATGCAATAATGAACCTTGCAAAAGAGTACAGCGTCTCGGGCTGGCGCATGCGCCTCGACTTCAATACAGAAGCCTCTTGCAACCGACACCGTGCTCCATGCAAGTACTTCCTGACGCACTTCTGGTAGCCATTCTCAAGAACCTTGCTTGGAGGTTCATGGGTAGTCATAAGTAGTAACTGGGGTTTTAAGCCCCCTCATTGTAGTTACCCTACTTATAAGCCCCACTCAAAAGCCCCGAACCTCTAAGTGGGCACCCCAATACCAGGTTCTAGGATATCGGCGGCTAAAGTCTAGGAGTCCGCAAGGGGATTGATTGAGTCATCAGACCTTGATGACCACCCCTCAAACAACTTCATCGAATAATCGAGCAGCTATTGCCTACATTGTACGACTCAACACTTCTGACATGAGGCGCTCTGTCTATCATCGATGCTGTGGTGTCTGTTTCTGCCTTTGAATATATGTCAAGAAGGCTGGGTGCACGGGGAGCTTGGGTGGGAGACTTCAGCCTCAATGGTACTTTTCCAGCTTTCATAATTCACAGACTACCCATATCAGGCGTTTGTTCGTCCAATTCTTGTGGGGCGCGGCTTTCGCCAGCTTCACTCTGCCTTCTCAAGTATCGAGCCCTGAGCCTTGAGCCCGGATGGTAGCTGTTAGAGAAAATCCGTCCGGCAAAGCCACAGAAAGCTCCGGGGAGTCGGCTGGAAGACCTCTCCGTAAAATCGGCATGGCGCTGTACCACAGTAGGGGCCTTGATGCCAGCAGAGCCAAGACGGGATTCAAGTACTCCTCCAGGCCACACGGGTGGAAGAGTAGCTTCGGCGGAGGAGGGTTGAGGGTTTGGGGTTTCCCTAAACATGTGGGTTGAAAAAGTCCTATGTTGTCTTTACTGAAGTCTCCTGAGCTGTGTCCCAACTTCGAGGTGATGAGCACTGTCCCAGACCCTCAAAACCCGGAACCCCAAGGCCATAATCACCAAATCCGGAGACCCTGTATCCCTCTAAGCCTGTCAACAAACTAGTCTTGAGTCTAGGCTGTCCCAAATTTCTCTCATGAACCCTTAAACTACAAAGCTTAAGAACCGCTAATGCTGAACCTCTCCTGAACCTCCTGAGCGCCGGTAGCATGGGCCGCACACAGTAAGATGAGAAATGCATTGAGCTCGTCATTTTGGAACTCTCTGTGCACATCCTGCTGCGTGGCATCCTCAACGGCGTCGCCTGGGAGTCAGCATCGTCGAAAGTCAGCACCATTGAAATTCGGTTCAAGAAGTGAACGGGCTGAACAAGTGAACTCTAAACCCTAAACCCTAAACCCTAAACGCGCAAATAAAGAACTTGCGACGGCCATGCTCGGATGGAAGTTCAAGGTCTACCTAAACCCTCTAAGGCGAATTTTTCAATTTTTGCAGGACATATAAAAGAGGAATTAGAATAAGGCACCCTAAAAAGGTAGGTTCTTTAGGGCTCTCCTGGAGTTGAGCTGACCTGATCCGCTACTCAGGTCTGAGTATGATCTTGCCTGTTACGGTCCGTTCATACGTATTTTACAATCTACCGTACAGTGCCTTTGTGGTTAGAATACTCTCGGCATAGTTGTTGTTATGAGCTGTAAGCCCCCAAACCCAAACCCTGAACCCAAAACCCTAAACTCATCATCGCGCCTTGACGTGCGACAGAATCCTGTGCTTTGCGGAAGCTCCGTTGCAAGGCTTCCGCTGCTTTCGCACCTTCCTTCCAGACTGAGGCGGGAGGCAGCGTATACTTTCTTTGTTTATGGACTCCTGCTGCTAAGGGTATACTTTTTGACTATGGGCGCTCATGAATTGAGCTTTATGCGTTTAGGGTTTAGGAGTTCAGGGTTTAAGGTTCGGGGCTTCGGGTCTAGACATTGGAGGCTGCTTTGGGGCTTTGGTTCCGACGTTTAGGGTTTGGGATTCCCGGGAACTGACCTGGGGTTGAGTTTGAAAGCTTAACGGTTCGGAGTTTCAGGCTTGGTGGTGGGGTCTCAGCGATGGCAAAAGGCTTCGATTGAAAGCTCAGAGGTCAACGTTTGGTGCTTGTTTTCCTTCCCGCCCCTCTCGGGTCCATGTGCCCGAATTGTAGACACTTTGGCCCCAAAGTACCTATAATAGGGACCACTGCAAGGCCAAAATATACAAGGACCCATTAGGGCTCTGTTCACTTATCCACTGCTGCAGGGCATTGGTCTCTCGGATCGCAACTTGAGCTGATGGCGGCTAGCCCGGGACGTTGAGGAAGAAAAATGTGGTTCAAAACAAGCCCATCGGAACAGGGTGTAGGTTTCAGCGTGCTCTAAACTCAACCCTAAGAAAACACCCGAAGCCCCTAAACCTTAAACCGTAAACACCCTGAACGTTAAACCCTAAATGAACCCCCTATGATCTATACACCCTATGAACCCTGATTGAAAGCCGCAGATCCCGCCAATTCAAGACCCCCTCAGCCTGGAGTTGCTCACCTTCTCGAGCAATTCCCCTCCCTTGGAGATAGCCATCGCCTTGGGAAGGTTCGGGATTTAGACGGTTTAGGGTGTAGAGTTCAGGGGTTTAGGGGTTCAGGGGATTAGACTTCAGGGGTTTAGGGGTTTAGTGTTTAGAGTTCAGGGGTTATCGGTTTAGGGTTTAGAGTTCAGGGGTTAGGGGTTCGGGGGATTAGAGTTCAGGGGTGTAGGGATTTTAGGGTTTAGAGGTTTAGGGGTGTAGGGGATTTAGGGTTTAGGGGGTTAGGGTTTAGGCTTTGGGGCGCTTTGGGTTCGGACTTGGAGCTTCAAGCCTGGGGTTTGCTGCGTCGGTGCGTTCGAGAGCTTACCTACAGTCTCCATTGTAGTTCCTTTTTTGAGTTAACCAAAATCTCTATTATAGGACCCTAACCAACCAGTTTTGTGGTTAGGATCCTTTAATAGAGATTTTGGATATTTTGGATAACCAAAAAAAGGAACTACAATGGAGACCATAGGAAGGGTTCAGGTTACCCAGAGCTGCCTTAGCTTGGGTCTAGAGCACGGGTGTGCTGCAGTTCGGCATATTGACTTCGTCGGGAGACTGCGACGGCTTCAGGTGATGATCCAATTAGCCGCAATGATCAGACATAGCAAGAACCGCACTAGCAACCATGACAGCAATGATAGTACGAATAGTGCTAATTATGTACCAGTAATACTAGTAAGAAATCCAATAATGATACTGCTATGTAGTACTATGACGTTTGCTTTAGAGTTTAGGGTTCAGGCATGGTGTCGGTCAGAATAAGTCATCCCGCAATCTTGAAAGCCACGGTCCCTATCAGCCCGAAACCCCATAAAATTCAGCAAATTGAAACTATATGTACAGTATCTTCTGGTGTATGGTAGTAGTATTGCAGCAGTAGTTCCAGAATGTTCAGAGCTTCTCAAGCCGGTGGCGACCCCAACAAACCGTAAAACCAAATAGGTTCAGGGTTTAGATGCCGTGGATGCAAAACCCACCAGAACTTCGCACAAACAGACACACACACAAAAGTTGCAACCTTACTATTCTATAGCCGCTATAGCCTCTGTTTCTTCAAGGGCTACGTACTACAAGGCCGAGGTACTACCGGTGGCCAACCAAGTACAAAAACCCATCGCAGTCAGGCCAGCACCAAGTGGCTGCCACCTTCAGGAAAAGCGGCTGTTGCGACAGATGGGCGTGAGCAACTAAAACAAGAATAAGGTGTTGGGGCAAATTGTAGTATGCTTATCCCTTTAATGTCTTAACCCTAATTCCCTACATGAAGACATTCAAACCCCTTTGCCAGGAGTATCGTTGTGGTAATTAACCTTTTAGCTTTACGGATTTTGCCGGGCCTCCATTGGTGGCTGGTGAAAGCTGACTGCAGCTTCGGTTCCCTCCGCGCCCGCTGAAGAACGCAAAGCACTGCAGCCGGCCGTGGCAAGCGGCAGAGACGCATCATTATGAGATTTGGGTTTAGGGTGTATAGGGATTAGGGATTACGGTTAGGGTTTAGGACCTAGGGCACTGATTGGTAGGGTGGGTTGGATATATGGGCGAGTGGGTTAGGGGATTATATAAGGCTTCATGAATTCAGCCTTAAGGCTTGAAGGCTAATTTTGGTTATATGATGCCTGTCGTGGAAGACAGTCAAGAACCCACATGGAGTGCTCTCATTGTTTGGAACAGTTCTTCTAGGATAGCGGTTGCAGTTTTGCAGGGGTTCTAGACCCATTGAAGAGATGATCCTGAGTAGGGATCTATAAGCCTAAGGCTCAAGATGGCCAAAAAGCCTTATATAATCTGGTCTTTAGGCCCAAAGGCCTTAAAATATGAGTCCTTAGAGCCTTTGGGTAAAGGGGGCCCAAATATAGGACCGGCCCTAAATAGTAGGATCTTTATTATGACGACCCCAAAATAAGGTACCCCTAATTTTCGGAAACTCCCATAAAGGCTCACTTTTAAGGATGTTCCGTCAATCTTCAGGGCTGCGCTGCAGTCTTGAACCGAGTGCCGAGTGCCGAGACTTCTACGGCAGCGCTGGTTTAGGGCTTAGGGTCCATCTCTAGGGTTTAGCGGTTGAGGGTTTAGGGTCTATAGGGCTTAGGGTCTATAGGGTTTAGGGTCTATAGGGTTTAGGGTTTAGGGGTTTAGGTTTAGGGTTTAGGGTCCAGCTCTACCTATAGTCTCCGTTGTAGTTCCTTTTTTTTGGTTATCCAAACTCTGTATAGGATCCTAACCATACAGCTGGTTAACCAAAAAGGGGAACTACAATGGAGACTGTAGGTAGTTCAAGAGCTTCTGGTGCAGTTCCCTCTCTGACTCCACCTCTGACTTTCTAAGGGCCTGCAAGAGGATTCCAGGAGTGAGGGCGGAAGGGCTCCCAAAGGGGCAAAGTCAAGACCCGCTGGGGAATCGCAGGAGTCTGAAGCTAAAACAATTATAGTCGGCTACCTAAACTATAGATTCGTTTGACATGCTCTGTCTGTCGCCACCGCTACACGCCTGACTGTGTGCACGACTTGCCGCCAAGTGCCTCCTGAAACACTCCTCAAAGACTCAAAGACAAACTACCTATAAGCGTAGTAGGCTCCAGGGTTCTCGGTACTATAAGTTGTAATGACGTATGATCTTGAGAACAGGTATCCGTAAGACAGGTGGTTCGGCGACCCTGAGCCAAAACTCGTTGCGCTTTGGTTTCTGAGCTTTGAGACTGGATGCATGTTAGCGAACGGTCAGCTTTTATGGTGAACGTAAATGACCTTCATAGTAACCAGTAGCGTAAATCACGATGAGCTATATGAACTCCTGCAAGCATGGACCACTCCCAGCAGGAAGCATCAGCGTTGACCAGGATACTGTATGCATGGGGGCTTTAACTTTAGTTGGAGTTCTACTAAACAGGTTATAAGGACCAGAAGGGGATACATTAGACTACTTATACTTCTAGTAAGGAACCCCAACATAGTTTTGATAAATATAAGGACCCCTTATACCATAGAAACCTACTATAGATCCCTTACCAGACTACGACCAAAGACTCAAGCCCTGCGATGCCCTGCAAAGCCGAGGTGGCGGCTGGGATGTTCTGGCAGGCTATCGAGCTCTTCGTGTCGCCTCAGATCAAGGAACGACTTCGTGAGATTTCTCGGCAATCCTAATATGAGGGCCTTAATAAGTAGAATAGGGTTGTGAGGGCTATAACCATATTAAGGAACCCCAAACAATTGTATAGGTCATTAGTAAGGCCCATATACTATATCCTTTATGATAGCCCTTATAGTGGCCCTAAACCCTACACCCGAAACCCAAGGCTCCCTCACCAGGGTGGGCCCAGCTTTAGGGTTTCGATTGTTTGTTCGAAGTCATTTTCTCCAGAGGCTGCAACAGTCTGCAGAGATTTAGGCTTTAGGTTTCAGGGATTGGGGCTTAAAGGGTTTAGGGTTCAGGGATTCGGTGCTAAGGGTTGCTGCAGGTGCGGCTCGAAGTTCAAACCTTTGGGCTTCACAGCCCAGATCAGTTTGGAACAAAGACTGCCGGCAGTGAAGCATCTGCTGCGTGTGTGGAAGGACGAGGGTTGAGGCTCGAAGCCCCCTTGTTCCAGTCAAGAACCGCAGGAGGCATACAGCTGAGATTGAAAGGCATCCTACGTCCGAAATACCGTCCGCAATACATACAGTTGGTTCCTTCATGAAGCCCTCCGTGTACTGGAGTTGTTGTGCAACTGGGCGATGTTTTGCTGCTGACTTACACCTGACATGAAGAACATGCAATGCTCAGCACACACTACCCTAAACCCCGTAGGCTTAAACCATATTATGTTGAAGAAGCACATGGGTAAACTGTACTTGCTAGGGTACAGGTGGAATGGATATCAGAAGAACGTCCAAAAGGCAAGCGACCTCCCCGCGACAAACATCATCAATCACGAAATCCCAAACTCAAAATCTTAACGAACCATGATAGACCCGTTATCACAACCCTTACAGACCCCTAAACCCTAAACCCTTAAACCCTAAACCCTAATCCCTAAAAGCTTATCGGCCCCACAGAAGCCTAGATTAAAAAGTATCTGCGGCCAGGGAGCAGTTGACCCGGTACACACAATTGAGCTCGTTGGGGCCAGTAAGGCACATCCAGAAAACAAGGAAGATGAACCTGAAAGGGTTTGGAGCGGTTTAGAGTTTAGAGTTTACGGTTTAGGGTTTAGGGTTCATCCAGAAGCCAAGGAAGATGAGCCTGAAAGGGTTTAGATAGGGTTTGATGGTTCCAGGGTTGAGGCCAAAAGAGTGTGGAAATTGGGCTTCAGACAGGGTAAGAAGTTACTGCAACAAAGCCTGCAGCATGCACGCTCCAAAATCGCACATCCTTATGTCATGTCGTGTGCATGCCCCGCCCTCGCCCTCCAAGTCTTTGCCTCGGACCCATGCGGAAATGACTCCCAAGTCTACTTTGTAGGATCGTGCATAGGGCTCAGCGTTTAGGGTTATGGGCGGCATCGGGCATTCAAGCAATCCCGAGGGTGCGCATGTATCACTTTCCCAACCGTAAATCTCAAAATCGCATGAACTCGGAAAAAAAAACGAAACCGAAACCATTAAAGTCGACACCTGTAGCATTACAATCACAAGATGCCGAAACCAGAAAGAGCAACGACTACCACCTTCTCGCAGCAGGGGTGTCCCAAACTTGTTCAAAATAGGGGGAGTGAGAGGCAAGTGTGCGTGAAGATGCACGTATGAGTCAACGTAAGCAGCTAGATCCGTACATACATACGTATGTGTCTATGTATACACATACAGTTGGAAGTTGAAACAGACGCGTGTACATACAGACATGCATATACTTGCATACACACATACATACACATTTGCAAACCTATGTAGCCGCAAGGGCCGTAAGCATGCGTTACATATATCTAAGTACATACCTTTGCAACACACACATACATACGTACATACATAACATATATATATATATATATATGTATATATATATATATATATATATATATGTATATATATGTATATATATGTATATATATGTATACATACATACATACATACATATATATATATATATATATGTATATATACATATATATAAATACATATATATATATATATATATATATATATATATACATATATGTGCATACACACATGTATGTATTCACGGACTTATGTCTGGGCTCATCATACCGTCATCCACGAGGACATAATAGTACCCGGTTTTCAGAGCCCAAAGCACAGCTGACCATTTAGCTGGGACCCGCTATGTGCGTGTGTGTGTGTGTGTGTGTGTGTGTGTGTGTGTGTGTGTGTGTGCGCGTGTGTGTGTGTGTGTGCGCGTGCGTGCATGTGTATAGATACATTCGTATATTCAGTTAGCTTAGCTGTACGTAGGCATATACATTTGGATACTTGCATGAATGCATTTCTAGAACAAGTCTGTCGATACAGCAGATATATTCATTGGCAATGACAGGTACAACGAAATGCAGCAAAACCCAATTGACAAGCGAGTGTCAGGATGTAAACCACATTGATGCCCACATTCCGGAAGATCGCCCGACGAAATTCACCTGCTTGAGTGCTACAGTCTCGCCATGGACATGCGCCATCACCCAGAGACAAGACACAATTCCAATCAACTCCATTGTTTCTCGTTTCTACCAGAGTTCTTCAAAGTCCTGGTTTCCTGAAAAGAAACTTCTCTGCCGAGGCCTTGCTGTAGACGCCGGCGTTCTTATAACAAGGATCCTACTGTGTACCAGTGTGTACGAACTATAAGGGCTCCTCTCTCCTAAGGTGCCGCAAATCACATCTCGATTCGCCGGAGCTTGTTGGTTGGAAGACCCTAGTGACAAAGAAGCCCAAAGTGCACCAACAAGAACAGCAATCTGAAGCGGATCTGCAGGCAGGAACTATCGACCGGCTGTAAGAAACATCTGGTCTTGTAGATCCCTTTACATCAATCTGGATGCATGTGAAAGCCCGCAACTTACGGGTTTAGGCTTCAAAACACAGTTTTGAGTTCAAACCCCGGCTTCGGGTTTGGGGTCATGGGTACCGCTTTGGGTCTGAGCCCTACCTGAACCCCAACGGTGTACGATTAATTTCGGCTACTGAAGATAGTTGATGCTTTCAGTGCTGGAGGGTTTTGCGGCGTGCAGTTTTGGCCCTGCTCCTGTGATCCTCTTCAAGCAGATCAAGAATCGACTCTGGTTCCCGGGCTCATTTGGTTTATAGGGTTTAGGGAACTTCAAGAATGGTTTAAGTTAGCTTGGGTGGGTTACAAAAGTGAGGTCGGCGATGCTTGGGATGTTGGTTTTGCCTTGGAGGACAGACATGTTTGGGCTTCGAAGGGCTTCCATACTGCATTTTTCAGCAGCGAACAGCCAAGTTGGCTTCGTGCTTCTGCAAAGTCTTTGCATGCACCGTACGACCATGAGTCGATCTCGAGAGTGTGCATACTCTCCCCACGAAGTCCTCATCCGTTTGACAGCTTGCCGAGAGAGTGTTCATCACCTCTCCTCTTTCAGCATCCTGCAACATTCCACATCACACGTCAGTCCACATGTGCAGCTTTGCTGACCAACTGAAACCGCGGAAGATGGAGTTCGGAAGCAGCCGATGCTAAATCCTAAAAGCACCGTAACAAGTCCAAGCCATGGTCAGCGAGCATGCGAGTAGGTGCCATGTGGGGTTGGGGACTTAGGTTTCAGGCGTACATAGAACGAACAAGGCCCAAATGCCGAAGCCCTCAGATCGGGATCAGGTCCCCGGAAACCCTGAAAACGCTTACTGATCCTTAGGGATCAGTGAGCGGTACTCTTTTGAGGTTTGCTGGTTGGCCTGTTGCGTTAATATGGAAACTTGATTGAAGGACGGAAGAAGGTGGACAAAAACCAATCGACCTTAATCCCCCAGGCCCAATGTACAGGGGGCTTCTTAAGGACTACCATATACAAGTAAGAGGTGCTATGCACGTCCTTACAGGAAGCGCAACTATCCCGTGCCCACTCAACGAACAACATACCAAAGCACGCAAAGGAGCGAAATTTCCTACCGAAGGTCCAATCCGACAAGTCGACCCAAAGCCTGCCTGCAGCCCTCACAGCCGAAGCACGAAGCCCTGACAACTTCACCCCGGACCCCTTCTCATCCTGTTTGCTCCGAAAGTTTGGGTGTTTCATGTCCCGAGCCTCCGTAGGTGTTGACATAAGCCGTTGTACTCAGGACGATGAAGAGCGCGAGAACGCCAACAGCACCTTATGTACACTCAGCATGCCTCAAGAAGGCATTGTCAATTCTGCACGCAACTTGAACCGAACCCCAAACCCTAAACCCCAGGAGACCAAAACCGGCTGCCCTAAGGCCTTTTACCCTGAACCGAGCGTCTAGCTCGACATTCCTCCCATATACGTATATGTGTACATGCACCGTTGCCTGTACATCTTCTATAGATAGATAGATAGATACTGAATTAATGTGTATTTGTATTTGCACTTGTGTTGACATGTTTGTCATAATTTTAGAGTGTATATATATATATATATATATATGTGTGTGTGTGTGCATGTATATGTATATGTATATGTATATGTATATGTATATGTATATGTATATGTATATGTATACGAATATGTACATGTATGCATGTATGTAAATGTATGTATATGTGTATGTATTCATTTACGTATGTATGTATGTATGTACGCATGTATGTATGTCTGTATGTATGCGTGTACACGCATGCTAAATGGCTAAGCCTCAGGATCTTAAACTGCCTGAGCTCAAGAGCCTGGGCGTTGAGCGTAGATCATGCGGTAATCCGTGGAACTGGCACTACTGTAATTAGACTATCTTCGGATGGCCAAGCTTACGATCTAACAGATTTCCAACATGACCCATTGATGCCCGATGAGGTGCTTCATGTGTAGTAGCAGGATAAACGGAAAGCGGCAAATTAATCCTTGGACTGGAAATGGCCTACAGATCCTTGTAGTCTAACCTTTTATGACAATGAGGGCCTCGAAAGTATATACAGTTATCAAGAAAACCCTCAAAACCAAACCGAACAAAAAAAACCCAGATCCCAGAGCATGCAGGCTTCGGGCAACCCAGCGCAGGGCGTCTTCAGGTAAGTTGCTGTCGTAGTTGTCGCCTTTGTTCATCCAGTACCTAAGAGAAAATGCAATCAATAAGCCTGCACACCCTAAACCCAAGGCCTCGTGGCTTTACGGCCGCTTGCCCTGACAACAGCCAGCATCAACATCCAGGCCTCAAGCCGTAAAGCTTACCACCCTAAACCCACCCGACGTTGATCGCAACTCCTGGGCCCTGACACCCTGGTTCAACGAGGATGCACCCTCCCGCCTTCTGTGCAGGCTCTGGGAATTGTTCCTGCTAGCATTCGAGTCGCTCTGGTTAGGACTATTGCTAAGAACCTGATACAGCCACTACAAGTGGTGCTAATGCTGCTGCAGTCTCTCTTAGCGAGAAGTTTGAGAGTTCAGTGCTGTGTAGGTCATAGGCTTCAGCATTGGAGTTTCAGGCTTGTGGTCTTAATGCAAGAACATCACCCGAAACCCCAAAAAACCCTAACCCTAGACGCTAAACCGAAACCGTAGACACTTGAACTCTAAACCGAAACCCTAAACCCTCAGCCCTAAGCCCCAGACTGGAACTCTAGACCCTATAAACCCTAAATCCTAAACCCCGGAATCCTTTTTAAGCACGAGATGCTGAGCACGGATGTGAATCCAATTCGGGTTCCTCGGACAGTTCTTCATAGGCCATGGGTGCTTGCAAGGTGCGCGGTTTAGGGAGCCCTGACCTTAAGGACGAAATGAACCCTAAAAGGGTTTAAGGTTCATATACCATATAGGGATTTATAGTATATGGGTATAGGGCCCCTACTTTTAAGGGTCATTTGGTCCGTCAGTACGAGGGTTTAGGAGATCAGGGGTTGGGGGTCTCAGGGGCTCTCAGGGGTGTGCGGCTTGGGAGACGACGGGGTTATAGGGGTCTAGGGCTGTGGGGTTTAGGTGTCTAGGTTTTTTCAGTATCCCCTTATTCATAAGGGTACCCTTCATAAGGGTACGCTTTTTTCCTAATATTCAGGTCTAATAAGGAGACCCCACCAAAAACGGCAAACAGGTACTACTCAGGAACCTAGGTAAACCATAAACCTCTAAAGCCCAAAGCCCAAAAGGGTACTACTCCGCGAGGAAGTACGTTCAATACCTTCAGGGTTTAGGGTTTAGGGCCATGGTTTACTTTGCGTATGTTACATAATCAGAGGGAAGTAGTACATACATACCATACATGTTCGCATACATGCATACGCGGACACTTAGTACATACCATACCATACTAAACCAAATCATATCGTACAAAAAATGAAAAATCCAGACATAAGACCATACATACATGCTCACATAGATACGAAAAATATACACTACATGTATCTACATATCCATAACAATCATGTACGGTGATACGGAAGCTACCTACGAGCGTGCGTGTGCATATGTATTTGAGGTGTTTTTGCGTCCATGTGTATATACAGGTACATACACATATTTGCATATAGACACTGCATATACATATATACACATATATGGTCCCTTGGTAGGGTCCTTGAGGACTCGAATTTAGAGAACTTCCCATATGACTGGGTGCGCTTGGTGGCAGGCTCGCTGTGTAAGCACGCAAGATAGCAGGTATAGATAGGCCCGAAGAAGAGGCAGCCGAGACGATACATAGCTAGGTACAAAGACAGAAGTTGGCTCGTACATGCAGATCCATTCAGGTAAAAAACCTGCCATGGTGGCCCTAAACCCTTAACCCTAAATCCTCGACCCCAAGCCGTAACACCGGAGCATGAGTCCTGACTCCTACATCTTTCAACTCCGAGATGTGCGCCCTGGAAGCCGTCCCTTTAACCAAACAGTCTCCCCAACTTACGGCGAGCGCCATGTAGGCCAAACATGTAAATCGACGCTTTCAGAAATCTAGAAAGGTATTGGGTCGTGGAGAACACCAAACATTCGCTTCGAGGTTGGGTATTGGAGAACTAAGCCTGTGCGAAACCCTTTTTTAAGACACCGGAAAGACACCCTTTTCGGAGAACTGAGTCAAGTGCAGCACATCATACCAGTTCTGGGTGTGCAGGATCATGATGCCAACCTTGCAGATGCAGAGTAAGAGCCCTAAACCGCATTCTCTTCTAACCCTCATTCATAGAAGCCTGCAAAGCCCATGAAAACCTGCTGAGAAATCGTGCAACCACCGTATAAGGAGCTCATGAACCCTATACAAAGACTCTATAGATCGTGAAAATCCCGGTAAGTCCTAGTTGTATGGAACCCTGCAAAGATCTCTCAACAGGCTCACGAACCCATAGCAAACCCTCTTCAACCCAACGCAACCCTTTCTTGTGAACCCCTCTACGAACCCCCAAACCCTTAAATCTGATCCGAAACCTCCTGTAAAGGTTCTTCCCAAGGGGGGCGATAAAGCTTCTATAGGGCTTCTAGGAGGTGCTCCTAAAGCCTTTGGAAAATGTAAGGTCCTCTTAAGCCCAATAAGAGCAAATATAAAATGCCCCAAAGCCCTACCAGGGCTTCTTTAGGGGATTCTATGATATTGAGGCCATGACAACTAGAATAGGGCTTTCAGGGTACATTGCAGAGTGGTTGCATGTACAGACTACCAAGGGATACCATTATGAATTGTTGAAACCCCTAAATTAGTGGGCTTAACTTAACATTGGGCTTTTCGTTCCAATTGTTGTCCAGATCTCAGGGTTAAGGGTTCAGGATGCATTCGATGCCAAGTTTCCAGACCGATATGCGAGAGGGAAATCGTGGGGCTGGGGCTAACACACGACGTGTTGCTCAGGAAATTAACAAGTTTCTATACTCCACTAATGTTTGTCCTCTAGGGCACAACATAAGGAAGAGTTCAACTACGGCGCAACGGCAAAGCCGAACCGAATATAACTGAAGACCGACAAGCCAAAGTCTTTGCCCGGCCACAATCAACCCCTAAACTCAGACCTTCCAAAATCCCTTAATTAAGGAACATACCTTAAATCATATTTGGGATCCTATTATAGTTTAAGGTATATTCCTTAATTAAAGGATTTTGGAAGGTCTGGGAACCCCAAACCTTAAATCCCTGCCAGGCCACAGCCATAATTCCTGTACCGAGAAGATACGGTACCAAGATGCCTTGCAGGGTCGGCAGAACGTTTCGGGTCTGGGGCCTAGGGTTTCGGGGTTTAGGGGTTTAGGATTTCGGGGTTTAGGGTTCAGGGGTTTAGGGTCTAGGGTGTAGAAGGGGAATGAAGCCTTGCACTGGGTACCTGTCTGGGAGATCTTGACAAGAATACGGGAATAAATGAAACAAACAGCACAGATCACTCAGATGACTAAAACAACACTTGGCGTCATTATGATTGTTGGTATTGCTGTTGTGCTTATTGTTACTATTTACTAATTCATTTTATGGCCCCAAAGGATAGTCGGCTTGTTTATATGTCTAAGGAAGCCAAATTGCTGCATGCACGGCAAGATTTGGAAAATGAAGTCACCAAGTAAGAGCCGTGACCAGTCGAGGGAGCGAGCGCGCGTGCGCGTCTGACAACACTTCGTCGGAATCTAAACCCTCATCCCTACCCAGAGGCCCCAAAGTAGTTTTTTTGTGGGATTACCCTATAGGATTCGATGTATGAACCCCAAAAGGAACTACTTTAGGGCCTTAGGGTAAGCTGAGTGCACTGGAAGCTTGAAATGTCAGTGGTTCTTACACCTGAATCCCTAAGTGTCCATGCGCACAACTATAGCGTAGTTATACTTTGGCGCTTAAGTACCTAGACAGAGAATATTTGAAGGTCAAAGTATAGGGTATTTGCGTACATGGACTCTACCGGAACACTAAGTCGTACACCCAGCTATACTGTTTCTGGAAATCAATTAAAGCGGGTCGTGGCAAAGCACACGCAACATCGAAAACATTAATCGTATGACTTCATGAAGTCGAAAGCCTACATCTTAACCCCTAAGCCCTAAGTTGAGATTTTACACAAGCCGCCGGGCTCCCGAGTTGCTCCTGCACGTATTCAAACTACAATGTATCCCGTGCCACTGTGTGCAAGTCTCCGCCTGCACAAGGGCCATGCAGCAAGTGACTCTTCAAGGAAAGGCCAACACACGGCCCTATAACCTGAATCTCAATCCCTTAACCCTAAACTTGAAAGCTAATGCCCCTAAGCCCTATATGCCTTCGATAGGCCTGGCCTAAACCCTAAACCTGAAACCTTGAACCCTAAAACCTAAACCCCGAAACTTAAACTCGAAAGCCTAAACACTAAACCCTAAATCCCTAAAATCCTGAACCCTATATCCGTGCCTGAGACGGTTCGCAGGCCCAAGAGTGTGGCGGTCGGCCGAAACTTGGCCAACTCCGGTCTGGCCCTGGACTGCGTCATGAAGAACCTCGGCTTCACCCTAAGGGTCCGCCGAAGGGTTCCTTTAAGGGTCTTGGGTTTAGTGTTTATGTTTCATGTAAGGCCGAATTATATACTATTTGGGTCATGAAGAACCACGGACTCAGGTTTAGGGGTCTAAGGCTTGGGGTTTAGAGTGAAAGAGAAGGTCGCGTAGGACATGTATGGCGCTGGATATGCTTCTCTGAAGGCCGAAAACGTAACCCCTAAACCGACCCCGAAACCCTAAACCCCCAAACCCCAAAAGCCTCGCAAGCTTATACCCCAGTCTTAACTGCAGCCCTGAACTCCCGAAACGCCGGACCCTAATTATCCACGGTAGATGATGGCCGCGGAAGCTATTTCGCGTACTTTTGGGCGGTTGCTGGCCTGCTCCGGGGCAGGCTACTGAAAACTTCCACTTTGCCTGGCTTTCTTCTGTGTGAACCCATCCCAAGGTGCTTAACTATCAGAGAAATCGTGGATACAGGGATCCTTCATATGATTTAAGATCTTCTGCACATATGTAAGAGGTTTCGGAGTTTCTGCAAAGCCTCAATCGGCCCCTCCCCCGTAACCTTTGCGGCGGTAAACCCCTATAGTATTGAAGTACCCTTTAAAGGATACCTTGCAGTGCCCTTTAAAGGATACCTTGCAGTACCCGTGTAGGATATCTTATAGTACCCTTACGGTACCCTTTAACGAATACCTTATAGAGCCCTTAACCCTAAATCCCCAGAGCCTCCTTAAATGGTCTCAGGTCAACAGGTCGTCTTACTTGTCAAGTATCCTACCCTGGAGGAACTAAAAAAGTAACTAAAAGTTGAACATTTGGCGTCATACAGGGATTATGATAACAGGCTAGCGGCTCAAGGTTGCGTAAACTACTGCTAAGGCTTAAGGCAGCGGATTACTATGAGGGCTCTAATTTGGGGGTCTCGGGGGCAAAGTGTAATATCGTTGGAGAAAGCTTAAAACTCAATGTTCAGGAGATTTGTGTTTGCTTCTCGGTGAGGGTGTAAGGTTGGGATAGTATCGCGCGACCACCACGGCAATTATTACCGCAGCAACACCTACGCGTATTGCTATGGCTAGTGACGGTTAGTGTATTACTGCCGTCCACAATACTGCTGCTCCTACGACTGCTACCGCAGGCTACATATCTTCGGGGTCTAGGGTTGGAAGATGATTGCGACTTCTTTACGCTACGAGGTGGGGAGCAGAAGCTGGATCCTACAACTGCAGGACAAGGGCCAATAGACTCCAGAACGTTAGGGTTCAGGGTTCTGGATTATATTATATAGGGGAAAAACCCTTAATATAGCTATAATTATATACCCATTATGTAGCCCGTTATAGGGTCCCAAACTCATCAACCAAAGCCGGTCAGAAAGCTCTAAAGCCATGGGGGTTAAAAAAGGTTTAAGGTTTCTGTCTAAGACCGGGAGCATCATGATGACACCAACGCCGATGTCCTGTAGCATGGAGGAGGATGGGAGAAGCTTGACTGGGCCTTGGGTGGGCTTTGGGTTCAGGGTTTAAGGTTTCGAACCTAATGATGTTAGTTGGGCGTCAAGGTATTTTCTAGCAATTTCTGGTGCATTATGTAGCCTGTAAACTTCAAAAAAACCTGTGAGATGTGCACAAATATTCAAGCCAACCGGTAGTCTCCTTGAAGTTCCCTTCTTGGCTATGCACCAATGCTATACCTGGGTTCCTAGAAGGTATAAGAAGTATCGTTGCCTTAGCTTCGTCCCTACAGTTGCTAAGTACCATGATCCCTTGACCTAAACCCTAGACTAAACCCCAAACCCTGAAACATGAACCCTAAACCCTAGCCAGGGCCGAAGGGTTGGACGAGTTTCCCAAATGTTAGTATCTCTGGGTTGTACTTTAAGGGCTCCCAAAAACATTTATGAAAGGGTACCTCTACAGGACCATAGAGGAAGTTTAAAAAGTTAAAACGTCTTCCAAAGCTCCACTCAATTCTGTTCATTACAAGCCCCTTCTGTCCAGAAGAAAACTGTATGTCACAACCCTTTGGGCCGTTTTATCCCTAGGCACTCAACCCCAACACAGTAAAATAGTTCCCGTCCCGAAGCAGGGAGCAGAACCATATTCGGCCCAAAACCCACAACAGCTGCTCAGACCCTCCAAAATCCCTTAAGTAAGGAACATACCTTAAATCATCTTTGGGATCCTATTATAGTTTAAGGTAGATTCCTTAATTAAGGGATGTTAGAACCCCCTAAACCCAAACCCTATAGATCCCTTAAAGGACCCTAGGTATAATTTAAGGTATATTCCTTAATTAAGGGATTTTGGAAGGTCTGGGTTTACCTGAACCCTCGAACTTCAGGGGCTTTCTGGCGATTGTAATCTATACACATCCTGAAAAAAAGGGTACTTGGAGGATCGTGGGACTTAGTAAGTAAGGTTGTAAGTACCTTAATTGGGGTTATAAGTATAGTTACCCTAATTATAACCCTAGTTACTAAGTCCCATGATCTTTAAGTAGGCTTTTTGGTGCTTAGGGTGCAAAAGGTTTGCAATGTAGGAGCCTTAATCATTAGACTAGTGCTTTGGGGCCCATTATACAAATGGACGTTTAACGGGGTACCCTTCCTACTGTAACCATTCCGACCCCTAGATTCGCCCACGTAGGGCTCCAGATTCTTTGCTTGCCGATAGCTGCGGAGTTTTTGCAGATCAGATCTTACCCCTTCGTTTAGCTTATTTCTTACTTGGTCGCCTTCTGTCGAGGGCTAGATGTAGCCTTGTAGGCACATCTGAATTTGGAGCGCTAAACCAAGCTAGCACAGTGCAGAACTGGGTTGGCCTTTAAACACCCTGAACAATATTTATATATAGGGTCCCTTATAAACCCAAATAAGGAAAATAAAAAATGTCCCAAAATCCAACCTAGAGAAGTACCATAATCGTGGAGACATGCTCTGGGGCTCCGGGCAGATGTCATCCACACCCACCTGGATCTGTCTCCCAAAGGGTCCTATGTACTGTTATGGGGAATACTTCCCCCAATCATAATAGTAATTCCTAATATAGAAACCCTACATTCTACTATATCGGTACTTTGGACCCTTTGGGGTCTCACTGTTTCAAAAACACTTATACCCCTCGTGTTCTTGCAATTTTGCTTCAACCATGGGACTTCAGCACAACACTACCCTAAGCCGCATAAACCCTATTGGGATGCGAAGACCCTTGCAGGCATTCCAAGAGCTTGCATTCTGAATATGTCGTCTCGGGGGTCCTTCACATCACTCCGTGATCATTTGGGGGTTCTTAAAACGTTGGTGGAGGGTGGTACTTGTACCTTTCATGAAGGGTCCTAATATTGAGGATCCTCCGCCCCCTATATTTCAATTGTATTTCTGAAACTCTGATTTGAAGAGAAAAACAACGCAGTAACCGACTAGTACGGTGTGGTGTTGGCAACTAAGCGAGATCCGAATGCAGAGCTCGAAGAAGGATGCGAGTTGAAGCGCAGAAAGTTGGTTGGTGCAGGTTAGCGGTTTGGATTACACCACACAAACCTCACACCTCTGGCCTCTGAGCAAGCGGAACTACTGAGGCCTGTGGAATTTGCTGTAGAACCATCAGATGGAGCTGGTTGCCCTGGGCAACCTACGCATATACATGCTCCGGCAATTCTCCACAAGTAGCCTGCAACACCCTGGGCGATGGAGAGACAGGAAAACCAATGCAAAGACCAAATACCTAGACCTACACACTCCCAGCTCCGCCGCCTTCGCCACACCTCTGAACCCTAAACCATGCATGTTGAGAGGACTCACAAGTGCCAGGTGCCCGAAGCCATGTTGTCTTAACCAAAGCAAAGTAATACAGCCTCCTCAAGCTTAATCCGTGAGCCCTATATACTTGAGATGGTCACAGCTAACCAAAGCTCCCAAGACCACCTGGTGAGCCCAAGAACGCAAACCATTGTGACGGGAGCACGAAGCCATACTGAACTGTCAAGTCTTTAGTTTACAGGCTGCAGAAGAAATTACACTCACCAAAGCCGCAATGCATAAAGCCCGCTCCATAAGAATTCCACAAAAACTGCGACAAGAACAACAACCTCGAACCAAGCCAAACAAAAACATCGAAACACAACCACCAAACCGTAAACCCTAAACCCCTAAACCAAAGCCCAAAACCCAAGCAAATCGCAGGAAAAAAAAACCCTGGAAACCGAAGAAGAAACCAAAAACCAGCGCTGAGGCCGGCTGCTCCCCGAGGCTGAGGTTTTTGAAGATGATGAAGAAGGTCCGGATCTTGGGGTTTAGGGTTCTTAGGATTATGCATCTTGGGGTTTAGGGGGGTTTTTAGGATTTGGAGGATCTTTAGGATTTTAAAAGTTTGAATTAGGATTTGCAGGATTTTGAAGATCTTTAGGACATTTAAGACGTTTGAGGATCTCGGGCTTCGGAATCTTAGAAGGTCCGGATCTTGGGCTTAGGAGTTCTTAGGATTTGGCAGGATTTTGAAGATCTTTAGGATATTGAAGGCTTTTGAGGATCTTTAAGGATGTTTGAGGATCTTTTGGGATGTATAGGACTTTTAGGGCTTTAAGGTTAAGGGTTTCAGGGCTTAGGGTTAAGGGTTTCGGGGCTTAGGGTTAAGGGTTTCGGGGCTTAGGGTTTAAGCTTTCAGGGCTTATTGTTCAAGGGGTCAGGGTTGTAAGGTTCAGGGCTTTAGGGTTGGGTCCGGATCTCGGCAAGAGAAGGGGCACAGAGAGCTGAAGGGTTTGGGGTTTAGGGGGTCTCCAGGTTCGGGTTTAGGGTTGTGGGGTGTTGGGGTTTCAAGTTTAGGATTCAGCCTGGAGGGATTCAGCGGCGATATGTTGCTCAAACGGTGCTTTCTTCAAGACGGTTTCTTCTTATCTTTCATGCTTCTTTACTACAATTTGCAGATGAGGGGCTTGCGGGCCTAGCGTCTCAGGTGGAACCCTGCACAAAACCGTCCGCCCTGGCCCTTCCCCTCCCCTTCCAAAAACCCGCCCGACATTCACATCCTGGGGTTCCACGTCCAACCATGTCCGCATCTTGCTACCCCAACCACAAGTCTGAAATCCTGAAGTCCCGTGCTTGTGTGTGTGCTGTACCAGTCTAAAGCAACACGCCGCTTCGGTCAAGCGCTATCTAGCCCATGTTGAACCTTCGAAAGGGCGATGGTCTGGTGAATTTATGCATGTCTCTATGCACACATGTATCGGGTTATGTATGCTAACGAATGCACGGAGATAGGCACTGATCTACTTGCGCAGATCCAAACATTACCCGAAGGCCGAAGGCATACCGGACGTGCGATGAGGAATGTTCAACCCACAGAAACCTCGAAAGAACAGGACCCCGAGTGCCGCACCGTCGTCAGCAAGAAAGCATAGACCATGAAGTAGCTAAAGGTGGCCATGTTCGTCGCCAAACACGCGCGGCCTCTCGCTGAAGGGTCGAATCCTAGGTTCCTAAACCCCTACACCCTACCTATATATCTTACTGTTAATAATCTGTCATGATATATGCACAAACACATACGCCATACATGTACTCATACTCATATACACTTACATCTATAATTGCACATATATATATATACATACATATACATACACATACGTGCACACTCAATCTGTGTATGTATGCATGCATGCATGTATGTATGTATGTAATCCGCTAAACGCTTGCCTCTAAATTCTAATCACCGAATGTACACCTCAACCCTATACTACCCAAAACTCTATAATGATTAAAACTCTGATCCCTAAACTCGAACCCCCTAATCACGGAAACCGAAAAAGCCTAAGATCGCATCACGCAGACATGTCTGCAGGTTACGGCGGGAGTTGCCAGTCTCGATGTCGGGGGGCCTTTGCTTTGAACAGGATTTCGGGATATACAGAAATCTAGGGGCTAGAATTAAGAGAAAAATATTACCAAACGTTCCGACCCCTATATTGACATTATTCACCTCAAACATAGCGGTTATACGGCCCTATCAGCTTCAAAAACGCTCCTAAACCGTACATCACATAGCATGGTTCCCATAGTATGGCTTGGGGACGCGAAAACCCCAGACCCTGACCCCAAAAGCTTGAACAACACCATGCATGCTTAGACTCGTTCAAGCCTTTGCTATCATGGCTTTGGATGGTCTTGGGGTCCACAGGCTCCATAGTAGCTCCCTTTTGGGTTTACCGTATAGGGTTCTAAACATGAACCCCAAAAGGAACTACTATGGAGCCTCCAGGCAAAGCCTCAAACTATGGAACCCATTGAGCCTTCCCGTATCAGGTCCGGCACGGTCGTCAGGGAGATGTCGTTCCTCGCGGCACCTTCAAGGCTGCGGAGGGGCGGCGGGATGACGGCTCAAGGTCGACGGTGATGGGATTTAGGGTTGGGGGCAAAAGATATGAAAGGCACGAAGGTTTCGTTCATTCGGGCTCCAAGCGGTTTATATGGGTTTCGCTTCGATTTAGTAGGAGTTTCGAGTTTCTGCGCTTCGCTTGCGCAGAGTCGCGGGTAATGCAACGAATACCTCCACATGTCCCTGGAAAACCCCAAAAATCCCCAACCCTAAAACCTGGACACCACATATTCCGGGATCCTCTGCTCGACGTGTTTAGCGCTCTGGGACTAAAAACATGTCAGGTGACATGTCTAACAGAAGATGTTCATGTAGCTAGATGGATCTGCCCTCAAAGCACTACAGGATGTCGCGGGCCCGGGGATCCATATAATCCGCCCCCCACCACCACTAGAATCCTGCGACCTCATTGATGCACAATTAGGGTCCGGGAGTTCTTGCTTTGGGCTCGGGTCCGGGTTTCGGGGTCGCTTCAAGGTCAGCTGTGTGGGAAAGGTTGGTAGCGGCAGGGTCACGGCTTAAGCAGGGCTTGGGTCTGGGGTCGGGAGGGTTTACAAGGAGGGTTTACAAAGATTATTAAGGGATTGGGACTCTGGGCTGTTTTGGCTTGGGCAAGCTACTGAAAAGGTCCAGGATTCAGATTCTGCGTGTTCTGAGTCCCTCAACTTTTCAGCGGACCAGCTTGCCAATCTCTGGCATCCTCGGATTTTGAGGATTCCGACGGCAACATCGCTTTGCGCCGCCGCACCTTTGCCGAGATGTCTTGGGTCGGCCTCAGTCTCGACCAACCGCGAGAGGACGAGAGACTTCCCTTTGTCCAGCTCCAAGACTGGGATCGATATTGATCGGGGGTGTGTGCATCAGATATACCGGGCCGGCATAGATTTCGGCTCTTGACGCATCACAACGTTGCTACATATAGTCCAAGACTCTTGCAGCCACAGTCGTCGAGCACGCATCACATGTGGACTTGGCCGAGACGGTACGCGAAGAGTCTTGTCACTCAGTATTTTCAAACCATTTGCAAGTTCGGCTGAACAAAACCCACGGACACGCTTAAGGGACTTTACGCCAATACAATAAATGCAAACCCCAAACCCATCACTTAGAAGACCCTGCTTCCAGACCCAATCAAAAAGCCTTATAAGCCCCAAGCCCTAGACCCCGCGGACCACGGCCCTAGCCCTCTTAAAGAACGAGCCCTGGCTGCACCCTTGCCCATGCGGCCCGTGGAGAACGGAGCCACCATGGAGGCCTGCGGCGGAACCGGCGCCCACCCCGAGCTTCAGGCTTCAGGGTTCCTTGTTTAGGCTAGGGTTTAAGGGTTAAGGCCCTTAGGCTCTTTGGGGTTTAGGGTTTATAAGGGTTTAGGCCCCTAGGCTGTTCGGGGTTTAGGGTTTATAAGGGTTTGGGCTCTTTGGGGTTTAGGGTTGAGGCTAGGTTCGGGAATGTAGTTCAGGTTGAAGCTGAAGGGATGGGGTTTAGCATAGGCCCAGTCTTGCCCAGGCGGTATGTCGTTCCGTCTCGGGCCCCCAATCCTAAACCCCTGAACGGCGATCAGGTCTGGGCTACATGTTCAGGCCTGACTGAAGTATCGGGAAAACTGAGGGGGGGGGGGAGCTATATAACTAAAAGTGCAAACCCTGAGACCCCAAAACCCGAAAGGTCGGTCTATTTGCTCTCTACGCAAAGGTCCATGACCCATGACCAACTTCCGTAGTAATGTATAACCCCTAAACCAAGAGCTTGTTGGGATTTACTTGCAGGGGCCCCTGAACCCCGAACCCTAAACCACAAACCCTCAACCAAAAGCAAAGTGTAAGACCGCAAAGCTCGGACATGGCACACTGGGACATGCGGAGCTGCGCGTTTAGGTCTGGAGATGAGGTGGTTCGGCTCATGGCTTTAATGTCATGTGCCCAAGTAGTATATACGATGGCCCTAAAGTACCTATGTACTTATCGGGACTTCTTGAAGGCCACAGTAAGTACCATGTTTAGGTTTACAAGTTCTTCTGTTTCGGGATGTGGCGAGTGCTTGATAGATTTGCCAACTTTACGTAGATCTTAGGGCTTGCAATTGAGGCGCATCGCATTGGGACTGAACGCTGCCTCGCCAAGAGCACCTAGACCACCGCCGAAGCCCAGACTCAAGCAACAGATACCCCACATCACCAATATCTACACCATGCTAGAGGGAACTTAAAATGAGTAGATTAGGGTGTTGGGACGTGTAACCTAACTGGTACTAATATGTACTAATTCAGGCCACTTTCATGTAAGACCCTAAGCCACATGTAAATCCCAAGACTCCAAATCCTGGACCCTACCCTAAACCCTACACCCTCAACATCCCTAGGAAGAGTACATCCTAACTCCTAAACCCTGCTGTATAATACAGGGGCCTAAGCAATTAGACTAGGGGATTGCGGTATATTATGCTAAAAAACCATAATACGGAACCCCCACATTAGTATAGGTAACTCCTTATAGGACCCTTCAACAATTGACCCTACCGTGCACACCCCGAGGAGGAAGCCTCGGCATCTGACAAAGCCAGACCGGCATGAGCTGCGCGAAGGCCGCCACAGTCGTTGCCGCCATCGCCGGCCATGCCTTTTCGGGGTTTCTCTAAGGTGCTTTGAGGGTTCAGAGTTTAGGGTCTATAGGGTCCGGGGTTTCGGGGGGTAAATCGCGTAGGGTTCAGGGTTGTGGTGTATACTATTGATGTTGAGTTGGTTGCTTTGGGCTCTATATAATGGATCGCATAATTTGTCTATAGACATCGATACATACACAGAGAGGATGACGGGAGCCAGCTGTCGGACTGCAGCCATGATCCACCTGGCAGGAAGACATGAAGAGTCGCTGATGTTGTCCACCCAAAGGGTCCACATATACTACCATGATGGAATTCCAAAGAGCATCCTCACTATGGTTTTGGGAAGCAATTGCATGATAGAAGTATATATGGGAGTTTCCGAAAATAGAGGACCCTAGTATAGTACCCTAAATAGTAGGATCCTTATTATAAGGACCCCAAAAGAAGGTACCACCCCCAATTTTCGGAAACTCTCCCATATATGGACCCTCTTGGTAAGGTGCCCAAGCCCTGAACCCCCCATCTCCCCCAAACCCTAAACCCTTTAGGGTTTAGGGTTTAGGGTTTAGGGCTTTTAGGGTTTAGGGTTTAGGGTTTAGGGTTTAGGGTTTAGGATTTAGGGTTTAGGGTTTAGGGTTTAGGGTTTAGGATTTAGGGTTTAGGGTTTAGGGTTTAGGGTTTAGGGTTTAGGGCTAAACAAAACACCACGAGCCCCAGCACAGGACCCCTGTTTTTTGGGGGTCTGTACAACAGGGGCCTTCATAATTAGAATAAGGCTTTGGGACCCAGTATACTATAACTACACTAAGGAGCCTCCAAAATAGTCATTCTAGGTAATTCTTGAGGCCCCTTTACTAGGGGGTTTTAGGGTTTCGGGCCTCCCGTCCTCAATTTCGTTCCGACACCGGCTCTACCGAAGCCTCTCATCCTTTGCGGCGCATCCCCAAGTCCCAAGCGCGAGGTTCATAGAATACAGACTATGCAATGCATGCTTTAGGTACCTCAGGTTCAAGGCCCGTGGCTTATATAGGGCCGCTAAGGTCTGCTGTACATGACAGTTTTGAACACCCAACACCCGCACGTAAAGTCTGCCTCACCAGCTGGGCGAGCAAGCCATGGCCTGAAACCTTACAACAAATTCCCAACCCTAAGCTGTCAGCTGTCTTTGCTTATCAGACATGAGCCTGCGGTTCATCCACGATGCTAGCAGCTAGCGCGCTTTCTGCATGAACAACCTTGTGTAAGCAAACAGCTGGAATCCCGCAATCATCCGGAAACCGACCTGATGCCACAACGTTAAACTTATGCCCTCATCCGAAAATGCCTTAAACCCCTCGATCCAGGACCCTGCTTGAGGCCGCGGCCCACAACCAAACCTCGACTTTGAAGGTACTTCACTACCTCAGGTTGAGAGTTCTTGCTTCAACCGAAACTCTAGTTTACATGTATCAATGCAATGTATCTCAATATATTCGACCAGACTACTATATCTTGCTAAAACCGGGTTCAAAGTTCTGGTTATACGAGAGGAGGCTCCCAGGGAAGAACACAAGCCACTCAACTTTCATGCCCCATGTAACCCATGAGACTGTGTTTTCGTTTCGCTCCTCTTCTTCATGACCAAAGCCTCATGACCCAGAACCTCAAGACCTACCTATAGTCTCCATTGTAGTTCACTTCTTGGGTTAGCCAAAATCTCTATTATCGGATCCTAACCATAAAACTGGTTAACCAAAAAAAGACCTACAATGGAGACTATAGGTAAACCTCAAGAAGCCCTGACCCTAAGCCCCTAAGCTCCGAAAGACCCGAACCTGGCGTTCTTAAATCCTTAGTCCCTCGTGCCTAACACTAGATGAATAGGCGATTACCAAACATGTAGATGCGAGCATGTTTGTGTGTATATATATATATATACATATACATACATAGATGCGATTGTATATGGCTTGTTTTGCGGGCCAAGCTTGAGAACTTAGTCAGGCCCCTGTCTGAACAGAGTTACGCAAAGCTTGGTCGTGCAGTTTATGTTTAAACCGAAGCCGGATGAAACCCAAGACCCTGACCACCCTGAACCCTGAGCCCCAAATCAAGGATTTAGGGCTTTAAGGGTTAAGGGTTTAGGGTTTAGGGTTCCGAAACTTCAATCATCGGGGCCTGGAGAACTTCTCGGACTAAAAGCAAGCGGTGTGAGGCATGAACCATCCACGGCATTCCGCAGCCACCACGCCTCAAAATACTTTGCAACCCCAGCCGCGTCCACTACCGTGAGCACTGCAGAAAGTCCGCCAAACCCTAACTTAGTACCATGGGCCCGCTGTCGTTGCGAACAGATTACGTTGATCTTGTCATCCGGCTTCATGCGGGCGAAGACTACACACCTGGGCCAAAGCTCCTGAACATCAGAGTTGCAAGGTCTGGCTGAAGATTCCTTTGGTATGCGGTGCACACGAGGGAGTCTTTGGAATGGCAGCCATTAGGAAGTCGAAAGCTGAGTGCCTCCAACGATGCCATGGTGCGGATCCTTAAGAACGCTTGGACAACTTAGTTGCTGAGTTCATACGCCCCAAAAAGTGTACACTTTCGGTTTTCTAGTGGGTAATATTCATTATCCCCAAAAGCGTAAAGTGTATCCACTCAGCTACTAAGGCAAGGGGCTTGAAAGTTTGGGGAGGTCAGCACTGAGCCTGGAGCGCTGTAGATTCGAGGTTTCGGGTATGCAGGAGATCCGGGATTTGTTTTGGCTTCGTTCTCAAAGCGATTCCCCATCCAACAAATGTATGCATGCCTTCTTCAAAGCTGTTAAACGTTAATACGCAGGGCTATGGATGGCCACACTGGTCGACGTTTCTGGACATATGCTTGACATTTCAAGCCATGTTCCCTCTGACCCAAGTGTCCAGCTCAACTCACAACCACACGGGCAACCGTAAGCCCCCATCACTGAGCTTGAAACAAGCTTCCATTGCGAAACTCAGCCAAAGGCTACTGGGCATCATCCGACAGACATGGCAAATCCTTCATGCGAACTGTTCCAAAACTTTGTGCTGCAAGATGCTTCAAACGGAACGGCATGTGCTACAAACCCTAAACCCTAAACCCTGAGGCCTAAACCCTAAACCCTGAACCCTAAACCCTAAACCTAAACCCTGAACCCTAAACCCTAAACCCTTCACCTGCAACCAGGAGCGGTCCTCAAGCAGCTTCGTGTCGGTTGTGTAGAGGTGTCTCCAGGCTGCACACGTCAGCGCCAGTTGGCCTTGAAATGGAGGGTTTACTTATAGTCTCCATTGTAACTCCTTCTTTTGGTTAACCAGTGTTATGGTTAGGATCCTATAGTAGAGATGTTGGTTGACCAAAAAAAGGAACTACAATGGATACTATAGGTAGTGTTGAAGGATGGTTTAGGGGTTTCGGGTTTACATAGGGGTCTAGGATGGTTTGGGGTTCAGGGTTTCCATGTCAATTCGATCATGGTCTGTGTGGGATTCGTCTTCACGGAGCAGGTTTTGGAGACAAATCCACTGAAAACCATCAGCATCAATCAGCATTGGTTCTTGCTGATACTTACTGAAGACAGCAATGACGAGATCCTCCACCCGAAAGGCTGCAGAAGGCTTTATGGGTGTTTCACCCGGCCTGTATGTGGCATGTATCGACCCCAACTGGGAACACGAAACTACACAGTGAAACCAGTGACAATCTTTTGGAAGTGCCTCGGCTTTGCATATGGATGCGAAGTTCACGACATGAAAACTTATTCTGCAATACTGCTTTCGTATCCAGTCCGTCCCCTCGGGGCTTGAACAGCGTGATTTGAGCAGGATGCCTTACAATTCGGCCACAGCGCCGGATTTCCGCAAACATCCGAGGCCTGCATGCTTGAAGTAAGGACGTAGATGTTGTTAGAGCCAAAGCAACCATGAAAGCAAAAAGGTCAGTCTCCAACATGCACATTTTAATTGACACCGTGTCGCAGTGTGGATCTGGGCTGTCCGGAGTGACCTCGCCAATAGGTCGCCCAAACACAACTGTTCGAAGACTTGAGCCTACAGGCGAAGCCGCCAAAAAATAAACACAAGCCTCAAAATCCATACCTGACGTTACATCGTGTCAAGGTCCAGAACCACATATATAGATCGGGTATGATTGGGTCGCGCGTGGCTTTGCGCCACAGGTGTTTAAAGTTCTCGAAGATTTCAGTTCAAGTGGCACCCAACGCACACATTCGGTCCAAGCACGGCGCAATGCGTGCTTCATGCAACGGCGCGCGAAACAACATACGTAGTTATGGTTTTGCAATCGGATCATCAGTTGTCCGCAGCACCTGTTATTCAGAACAATCAAGCAATGGTCACGTGTCCCATACGTTGTTGCGTATTCATTGTCAGGGCAGTTGCTGGCAAGCCGCAAATTGTAAACTGAAGCAGCGTTCAGGGTTTAGTATATAAGGACGAGGCACAGCTACACACACACAAATTCGCAAGTGCTTGCTGTCGGCTGCGTTCCACAGATGTGCTTCGCACGGATATACTTCCTCCAGTAAAACAGTTCTTTCAGCACGACTCCCGCGATCCACAAATCGGTAGACTAGAATATGCAACCAATGCATGGATTCCGTTCATAAACGAGCAAACCCGGGCATCATGATTTGCCGAAGCCTATGTCTACCTTAATCGACACTAAAGTTCCGCCACTATTCGCTGTTGATGCAAGGCAAGCCGAAAGAGTCCATTTCGTCGCAGGAAATACGGCATTGCCGCAATGCTGGTCTTTGGAAGCTTCTTGTCTTGGTTTTGAGGATGACACTATTGAAAAGTAGACGGCAGCTGCTCTGCAAAGACAGCTTGCAACTTCTCAGTGCGCAGTCTTGGAAAAGTGGGATCGGACCCCATCAGAGTTGATTGGAAAGGTTCAATCCAGAAAGGGGCGACAGGAAAAACCGTTTCCCCAAAGGGTCCAAAGTACCGATATAGTAGAATGCCGGGTTTCTATATTAGGAATTACTTTTCTGATTTGGCGAAGTATTCCCCATAAAATTAAAGTACATAGGACCCTTTGGGTTCTAGAATCTAGAAGAAAACCGGGCGACTCGTCGAGTGGCAGGGGATTCTCTGCGATGCTATGACACTCTGGCTCCGTCTGTAACACTCACAAACGAGGACAACAGCTGTTCTGCTGCTACTGATGCATCTGTACTTTATGATAGGTAACCTGTGCTCATAACGTGCTGAGACGGATCCCTTAAAGGATACGTTAGGGATCAGTGAGAGATATAGTACAATCATGAAGGCCATGTCTGTCGTTGCCAGAAACACAATCATAGTCAGGGCCCTTATCAGCCTTATCGTGGCCCTGGACATCGCTAACAGTGACCTTTTGTGTTCATGTGGGGATTTTTGGAGAGAGCTGAACACACGCCAAAATGCAAACCCAAAGCCGTGCACGCCATCAGGGCATGGGGCTCCTAGTTCAACTTCGTCCCCCTTTGCCCCACAACTCACACTTACAAAAATGCAAACCCGCAAGATAGACTTCCCCCTGCACCGGTCCTGACAAAAGGATCCCCAGAATAACCGTCGTGAGGGGCCAGAGTATAAACTCAAGCAGCTGCGAAAGCTAAACTCAGAAGATCCAGGACCATGTGCCAGCGGTGTAGGGTTTGGGGTAACAGTGCGAGATTAAACTTCTGACCGAAGCCAGCATAGGGTTCTTGCCTTTTGCCAGCCGGCGACAACATCCCCACTGCTTCATCCTCTTCCGAAAACTAAATCCCGAAGACCAATAGTTGAAGCTGGAAAGCCATGCTTCAACCGACAATATATCGGATACATCGTTCGTGCATGAGGGGGGGTGGATTCAGACACAGGGAAGCCAAAGACCGAGAGGAGAAACTTAACGAATATGAAGGCCTAGCACACCCTTAGCCCAACACTAAAGCAAGCCACTAGAAACAGATCACTGGGCCCAATGTCGTCAACCTAGGCTTTGTAAGAGAGACTCTATGCAATATTTCTTGGAGCCGTTGGGAACTTATCGTATGTCCCCCCCAAATCTACCAGCATACGGTCCGTGTACTTAAGATTACGATAGAGTATGGGTTAGAGTATGCTATGCAAAAAAGTCAGTCTTCTGTATAACCCACTCTTCTTTCAGGCTCCTGCGGGTATGTACTTAAGTGAGGCCAAGCCTGCAGCCGTGAAGCCCAGACGACTTATAAAGCATCCAATGGAACTGTATCTAATCTCACTGGTTGATTTCTCATCCTCCTTCAGAGAAGAAGCCTACACCCAAAGCCGCTGATCTACAAATCCCGAGCAGCAAGGCACATTAGAAGCTTTACTTCGTCGTGGCATCTAACGTTGTGCCGGCCTGCATTGAGCAGCCCTGAAGAATTCGGAAGTTGACATCTACGGAGCCTGGCTACCTGCACCGTGGCTTCTGTTCCAAAGTAGCTACAGCAACCCTCTGGGAAGCTACAGGTCAACACGTTGTGAACCCGGGATCAGAGTACGCCAAAAAAGTCAAAACGATTGACTACCCCACTGCTAAGTTCAAGTATGGGAGTTTCCGAAAATTAGGGGGTCCCTTATTTCGGGGTGCCTTTGTGTTGGGATCCTACTATTTAGGGTACTCTATTAGGATCCCCTATTTTCGGAAACTCCCGTATCTGAACCCCTACCGAAGGCTCATGGCAGGGAAGCATGAACTTTGACCCCCACATCAATGCACCAAAGCTTGGGGTATAGGGGTTTAGGGTTTAGGGTTTAGGGGTTTAGGGGTTTAGGGTTTAGGGGTTTAGGGTTTAGGGTTTAGGGGGTATAGGGGCAAAGGATTTAGGGTTCTTAAGACTCAGAAGACTCTAACACGTAAGACGCTGCCCCAGTCGAAAATCCCCAAATCAAAAAAAAAACTAGGCCTAACAACCGAACACATCGAGAACCCATACAGCCCTACTCAACCCTAACCCTTCGAACCCTGCCCTAAAAAAACGAAACCCGATATTCCTAAACCCTGGAGCCTAAACCTTAAACCCTACCGCCCTCAATGTCCCTACTACTATACTGAACTTAGAACCCTAGCAAAAATGATAATCTTGGCTGTTTCTTAGGGTTTATAATAACCCAAAGTTAAAAGTTAGTTCTAAGTACCCCTAAGTTACCCGGAAAAGTGAAGCCCTGAACTGACGGGCGAAGGGACACGACGCTGCTCGTTCTCGGGATCTGTCCACACCAGCCGACCTCGTGGTTGGGTTTGGTGTTTTGAGTTTAGGGTTTAGGAGTTTAGGGGTTAAGGGTGTGTGTGTGTGTGTGTGTGTGTGCGTGTGTGTGTGTGTGTGTGTTTGTGTGTGTGTGTGTTTTGTTTTAATGGGCTCTTTTCCAACTGCAGGTACAGCGGGAATTCCTTACCATGGGTGCCTGTCGTCGGGGCCTCTGCGTTTAGGGTTTAGGGTTTGCTGATCAGGTAGTTCTCCTTTAAAAGGCCCGAGTCCGGGAGCAGGGCTCCTTTAAGGGTGATTGAAAGGGATCTATGATGTATGTAGGGGCTTCATAATCAGAATAGGGTTTTATAGTAGTCTAAAAGACGGGAACTGTAAGAGTACTCAGGCCTCCATGTTCGGCTTCTTTTAAAAACTTTTAAAGGGTTGCTCTAGGGGTTCCTTTGAGGCTCGAGGACAAGTACTGTAGGCCTTAAAAGCTTTAGAGTTTATAGGGCTCAGGGTTGTAGGATTCAAGGTTAAAGGCCTGCGTTTGGAGGGTTTCATACAGGCGCGTAATCCCGAAGTTTTACATCCAGAAAACTGCATATACTGGGATCCCACCCAGTACATATATATATATATACACACACACATAAAGAGAGAGGAAGAGGGAGAGAAAGAGAGCGAGAGAGAGATATAGAAATTACTATATATATATACACACACATAGATCATATAGATACCCCTCAAAACCAGAACCCTCTGACCCCAACAAAAACCGAAACCCCGGTAAACCCCGATCCCCAAAATGCTGTGAAGACTGAACCCGAGCTAAGCCATAAATACCAAAACCACGCTAAACTCTGAAACCCCCATGCTAGCTCGACACAAGTTCTGATAGCATTCAGTTACAACACTCTACGCCAAACCCGGTGGCAACTGATAATTCAAGCCCTGCGCCATATTCGCTACACTTCCTCGGCCAACCGCACATCCTCTAAAGCATGCACAGGCATATTGCCACCTAGAGCGCTGTTAATTACTCTCGCCGAATCCTCTTATGAATTGCCAACCTCAAGCCCCTCAACCCTAAACCTCAAAGCCTGAACCCTAAACTCTCACCTAAAGCCTGAACAAAGCCCGAGACAATGCAACATCACACATAGCCCAGTCATAGGAGTGCCATGACACCGCATTTTTCTCCACAGGCTCCTATATTTGGTGGTGCATGCATGTGTCCAGCGGTTATAGCGAATCCCAGAAAGTTGGAACATGGGTAGGATCCCTTATATATTGCCTTCAGGGCATGAGGATACTCATGTTCCAACTTGCTGGTTTGCTCTGTACATACAGGAAGCCCCTCAGACTAGAGTATTTTAAGGTCCTATTCCAAGTGCCGCACCGTCCACGACTGCGCCGCGAAGACAGGTATGAGACATCACGATTCCGCAGGCCCTCATAGTGGCTGGGATAGCGCTTTGTAATGGATCGGGATGTAATGCGGTTTACGGCGGTTGAAAGGAAGGGCAGATCGCATGAGAGCTGCGAAACCCGACAATGCGACAGACTGAAGAGCTCGTCCACAAACTTAATACCGGGGCACAGTCGGCTGTAGGCTGTAGACTTTTTTGATTCGGGTTCAGGCTGGTGATTGCTTCAACCCGGCCATAAAGGGCTCAACAGTTCCGATCCGATCTCGTTTCCAAGCCGAAAATGCACCTTCAACCCAAATCCCTTCTCAACATCAGAAGTCCTAAGGAAACCTAGAAGAACATGCAGCTTCAACCCAAATAACACCTTCTCTTCTCTAGAAGCCCTAGAAAACCCTAGATCCCTAAAGAAACCTAGATCCCTAAAGAAACCTCGAAGCGCCAGAGATCCCTCGAAGCCCCCAAGAAAGCTCTCAAAGAGCGAAGGACTCGATGACTTGGAACTCCTACAGAAACCCCTTATGCTGTACGGTTGATTGTATAAACTCTGCATTACCCATAATAAGGAATATACCAAAATTCAGAGTCCTTAAGGTAAGGTAATGCAGGATTGATATCATAAACCGTAGTAACCCTTTCAAGGAACACTTGCAGGAACCCCAGGAAGGCGGCCTGAAACCCTCAAGGGCTCGGGGCTTCGAGTCCACCTGTAGCCGAAAAGACCTACCTTTTAAAGCAACCATATTTATATGTGGGAGCTTCCGAAATAAGGGGTTACCATATTTTCAGGTCCTCATAAGAAGGATCCTACTATTTAGGGTACTAGATTAGTGTCCCCTATTTTCGGAAATTCCCATATATAGAAACCACAATCAGGAACCCTAAAAAAGGTAAGTCTTTCCGGCTACAGCTTTTAAGGAACTATATGTAGAAACCACAATAAGGAACCCTAAAAAAAGTAGGTCTTTCCGGCTACAGTTTTTAAGGAAGTATATATAGAAACCCCAATAAGGAACCCCCAAAAAAGGGTAGGTCTTTCCGGCTTGGGGTCCAGGGGTCCGGGGCTTAGGGTTTGGCGTTCGAAGCTGCCCCCACCCTGTAGTAGTGACTATAAGGATTATATTAGGGCCCTCTTGTGTTCCTGTTATACCACTATCCTAACCTTATTATGATTTAGGTCGGCCTCCACCCTGTAATAGTGACTACAAGGATTATATTAGGGCCCTATTATACTCCTACTATACCACTATTACAGGGTGGGGGCCCCTTGTAAGTTCGGCGGCTTAGGGTTCCGCGCCTGCCGATGGCGATTCCAGTAAGCTCCTGGGCCGGGATGCACAATAATTTAGATGGGAATGATCACAAAAATAATTGGTAATAACAATGATAATAGTCACGAAAACAGTAATTGTAGTAATTTGGATACATACAACAATAACAGTAGCAATAACAAAAAAATAATAACAACAGTGGTGAGGGCGACAATACACTAGTAAAACCTTGGACTCTGAACTCGCTGCTCGTGCGCCCATTAAATTAAGATATCCTGAGTGTCCGAAAATAGGGGTACCGTATTTTGGGATCCTTATACCAAGGATTTTTTTAGGGTACTATATTAGGAAGTTCACATATGCCGAAGAATCAGCATATGGTTCCGATCTGCCCCGAATCGCGAATCCCACAAGTCCAGCAAACATCGGTTTAGGGTTTATTGGTCTAGGGTCTAGGATTTACGGTTGAGGGGTTGAACTTCTGCTTGCAAGGGATCCGTTGCCCACAAGGACTGTAGCCTCGCATGGCAAAGAGTTGAATGCGTCCGGCGGCAAGCGGCTCGATCTTGTCAGGGTTTCAGGCAGCTGACTCTAGACCCGAAACTTCTAAAACCAAGCCCCTTAGCCCTTTTCCCTGAACGATAAGAACAATACTTCAATCATAAGAGCAATACTTCAGGACTGAATATGTACACAGTATGCATGCCTGCGGTCTTGCAAAACTTGGTTACGGAGCCTTAAGTTACCAAAAAAGCAGGGATCCTATTTACTATATGTGTGTGTGTGTGTGTACATGTCTGAATACCAATACTAAGACTAGTAGCAACATTATATCCGGATTCTGGAAACTTGCGCTGAGTCCCTTAAGTAGGTAGTATTATTAGGGAGACCCCTTAAAAGGTACCCCTTCTGAACCCTACTTCTGGCTCTCTTAAAAGGGGCCTTATTGAGAGGGTCTACGTCCCCAAGGGTCCCCCTAATCTTAACTCCGATTAAGCAAACAGCCAGGAGTCGTTGTCGCCTGTGCAGATCACGGAGCGGACAGAACCTGCCCGAAAGGGTCGATGAAACAGAGCGCCTTGGGGTTTAGGGCTTAGGGTTTAGGGTTTAGGGTTTGGGGTTTGGGGTTTGGGGTTTAGGGTTTAGGGTTTAGGGTCTAGGGTTTGGGGCTTAGGGTCTAGGGTTTGGGGTTTAGGGTTTAAGGCTTAGGGCTAGGGCTTATTGCTACGAACACTGCAGCACTACCGACTTCTGAGTTGTGCAAAGTATAGCCTCGTGAAATACTCTTCGACTGTGATACCATTCCTGCGGTGTTGCTGCGGTACTGCTCCAGTAACATAGTGCTTATAACTACAAAGAACACACAATGTTAAATCACTGCGATCCTCACCATGACCAAATCCTCGACCCTATAAACTTCTTTGGCCCTAAACCTGCTGATACCCTGCGCCTGTAGACCTAAAGCCTAAGACCGACACCACGCAACCTGAACCCGAGCGCCCAATAGGTAGATATCCCTACAAACTTGTTTACCTAGTTGCTGAGTTCATAAGGCCAAAAAAAGTGAACACTTATAGTTTTATAGTGGGTAATATTATCCCAACAAGTGTAAAGTGTATCCACTCAGCTACTAAGTTTGCTGTACTTGTGGTTGCACCAGTGTCTAACTACAGGCCCTGTGGGCGAAACATGTATACTCCCAAGCCGAACTCTTTGTGGGTCTAGCTCCATGGTCTGAAGAAGTAATTAGCAATGGTATCTTCTTTATAGGCCCTTGTATCCCTCTATCTATCTAACTATCTATATAAGTATCTGTATCTATATATGTATATATCTGTCGGTTTATTCTACACTTTAGGACAATAGCAATAATCATCATCATCATAGTCATAACCTTTGGTAGAATATCTAATAATGCCGCAGGAGGCCCCAAACCTTAGAATAAGCATTGCTGCAAGGTTGTATTCTATAGTCCCTGTAAACATACCGTATCATGCCCAGGACCATAAACGATTACGTCAGGCCCCCAACCCTAAGCCGGATCTTCTAGCAAACATCATGGTATACCCTGGAGCCCTAAACCTTAAAGCCCTAAGCCCTCAACTCCTGAACTCTACATGCAGGGGCCTTAATAGTTAGAATATGGTGTTGGGGCCCATTGTACTCTTTCCATGCCTGTGATGAGGAATCCCCCAAAATAGCATTGGTAAATAAACAGAACCCCTATAGTAAAACCCTAAAACCCGATCATAAAGTCCACCTTTGTTAAGACCACCCGGGCCTTCTTTGAGGCTCTCGATGGCTTCCGGGGAGTCTGCCTTCATCTCCTTGCGAGGGGGTGGGGGGTTTGTGCAGGGTGGCAGGGCTTTGAGTGAAGTTGGCCGCGTTGGGGCTAGGGGTTCAGGGAATGAATGCTTACAGTAGAAGCCAGAAAGTTGGAATATGATTATCCTAAACCCTTTATGGTGAATTATAGGGTATCCTACCCTGAAACCATATTCCAACTTTCTGGAGTTCCCTTTAAGGTTGTGGGTTTTGGGGGGAGTCAGGAGTCCCTGAGGACAGCTGTACGGCCGAATCAAGAACCAAAGAAGACAGAATGACAATGAGATTGGGAGAACAAAGTGCCATGCAAAGCTTGTGCGCTAGAATACAGTGGGATTCGGAGAGAAAAGTGTCATGCAAAGCTTGTGCGCTCTCGCTCTACTGCAGGTTGTGCCAGAGACCAAAGTACAGGCATCCAGGGTGTTTGCAAGTTATCATCAAGGCGTACTGTAGGGATGAACATGCGATGAACCGCTGCAGCCGCAGCGTCATTTCGGAACAGGAGCAGTCCACAAATGTTGACGAAGGATTCGAGCTGCTCCTGAGTCAGCATGCTGTTTGAATGAAGTCTCGCGATTGGCAGTGGCTTGTCGTTTGAACTCCTTTTTTCCGACGGGTTGAGGTTTAGGATGCAGTTGTAAGTACTACGAAGTGTCGCACTTGCTGCTGTCCGCCGGTTGGCCCACACTGCACATCACCCCGAAGAAACCAGAAGCCGCGTGCAGCATGGCATTGGACAAGCATCCCAGACATCCTCACGCTCGAATTTATGTCGAGGTCCGCGTTTCAGCATGGGCTGTCTCAAAGGAGAAGAGGGTGAAACGAATATCGCTCTCTGCCCACTGACTAACCTAAACGCCATGTCCTCAGACACATACACACATCCGAAGCACGCTCAGCAACCATGACCACAGGCACTCGTTCTCGAAACACTCAAGTCTAAACCCCAGCTCCCCCAATTCAAACTGTCTAACCTGCAATCCACCGTGACGTCGGGAAACCTAAAGACGAGCTCGTTTCGCAACAAGGGGCACGCGGCGTGTTGCGGACCTGCCAGACCGCAATAAAACTCTGGCGAGGAAATGATATGTTTCTCTCCCGTGCTTGGAGTTACCCAACAACTACACGGGCCAGTAAAGACACCTCGTTTCGGGCATCATTCTCAACTGATCGTCGGCTCAGCATCAAGTTCTGAAACAAACCCAAGATCAACTCTGGTGCCTGCTCGTCAGTCATCGGCGGCAGCTCCTGTATCATCCAGCTTTAACTTGCGATTGACAACGAAACAAAAGGCAACCTCTTCAAGGTCGCAGGGAAGCTTTTAGATCTTCGGACGTCGGATTAAGTCTAGTGTAATCCCTAAACCCTAAACCCTAAACCCTAAATGTAACCACACAACACAAGAACCTAGGTCCTTGTAGGAGATGCCGAGGGTGTAGTAGTTGTCCTTGGCACACTGCATGGTCACCTGTCAGTGACACCAGGAGCACTTAAAGCATCATGGGACTTAGTAACTAGGGTTATATTTAGGGTAACTACCTTAACCCACCAAACCCTGCTTTTTTGTAGGGTCCCTATAAAATCCATGTTAGGGTTTACAATAAGAACCTACAAAAAAGTAGGTTTTGGTTGGTTAAGGTATACTTATGACCCCAATTTACTTATAACTTCACTTACTAAGTCCCATGATCCTCAAAGCACTCCACGGCTCTCCCTAATCGAGGCGAGGTGGCGATCTCCGAACTACTGAGGCGCCCGGGGGATGGGAAGGGATGTAATATGTAGGGGCCTTCATAATCTCGCTTTGGGGCCTAAAATACTACAGTTATGATGCCTGTCACTGCTCTCCTAGTTTGCTACAGGCACGAGCCACAGCACAGATCGGGACAAGGGTTTAGTGAAAGCAGATGGTGAGTTTGAGCTATCGGCGACGGGACCGGGTGAACTCACTGTCGTTGTTCTTGCGTCATCTACGCCACTTAGGTCAGCACTTTAAGCCGAAAAAAGAACACATCTGACCAGCACTTACAAGCACAGGAGGACAAGTAATTGCATACCCAGGGCTGAACCCTAGGCCCTAGACCTCAAACGCTCAGACGCTGTAAGCAACGTATTGGAAAAACAAGTCGTTTAGTGAGGCTCGTAACAAGGCCCCACACCCAAATCTAGTGCGGCTCTGCATCCAAACTTCCAATCCTGAATCTTACACCCTACTAAGCCATATGCTGTCGCAGGCCTGATCGTAGTCCGCCGGCACCGACGCGGGTTGAGCAAGGGACTAGCGGAAAAGCTTGGGAAGCTTGGGATAGGATTTCGGGTTTCGGATTGGGGGTTTGGTGTTTCCGATCCAGAATGTAACGGTTTAGAGCACGGTTGAATTTAGGGCTGATCGTCGGGCGAGGGGCCTCTAGGGCTGGGTCTGCGGGCTATCGCACCTGGTTCTTATAGACCGAACCCCCACCCCTATACCCTAGACCCTCAAGCTCTTTCCGGTTGTCCTGTTTAAACCCTAAACCCTACCTATAATTTGTCTCCATTGTAGTTCCTGTTTTTGGTTGACCAATTTTGTGGTTAGGATCCTATAATATGGTTTTTTTGCTAACCAAAAAATGGAACTACAATGGAGACTATGGGTAAACCCTAAACGCTTTGGTCTTCGATCTTCGGCTTCAAGACGTAGATTGGGGCCTCGCGGGTGCGCGAGTGCCGCCCCCTTTTTGGGCGTCAACTTCTTGAGTTTGAGCTCCGGGTCCCCGAGCACTTGCTTGTCAAATGTCCGGGGTTTCGGAAATATCGGGACATGTCCGATAGTAGGGGCTCTACTTTGTAGCTATCACATCAGTCTTACTCTTCCATTCTAACAGAGCGTCTAGTACGTCTAGACTGGATGCAGAGTGCGCAAGCCCGGATTGAGAGTTCACAAGCCCGAAACAGCCAGCTGCAACTCGAAAACAAAAGTTGACATTCACCAGACTAGCCTGCGACAAGAACTGCCGCTTGAAGGCGTACGAAGTGGAACGTGGTTGAATGCACGGTAATGTTAGATCGGAATATCCTATAATAGTCCTTATATAGTTGTACATCCACACCCCTCTCAAACCCCTATTGAACATTCGGCCCCCCATATTCGGTCTACATTCTTAGTGCCTGCCGGATGGCCTGCCCTAAACACTAAACCCTACGTAGATTGAAGCCGGACGATCCAGAACGAACGGTGACAGTCCTTCCAAGCAGGAAATCTATATCATTCATAATGGTCAGGGTTCCGTTTTTCTCGTTCGGGGGTTAGGGGCTTGGGGCTTAAGAGTTTACGGCTTTGAAATGTGGGGGCTTCAGAAGACGAGGAGTACCTCATTCAAGAAACATTCGACAAACCCTCGATCTTACTTGATTACCAAGGCTCCATAACTTTGCAAGGCCCCATTAAAAGACCCTTGCTAACCTCTGTTTAGGCCCTCTAGAAACGCTGCAACGGCGTCTACCTGCAGCTTTCGGGTGCTTTGCCTTGATCTTCTCGTAGCTGCCCTTGATGAAGACCTGCCCGTCTCCCATTTCATTTTCGCTCGGTTCTCTGGGCTTCTAGAAAGGCTCAAAACGGGTTCTTTCAGGGCTTGAGAAGTCTTGAAACGGGTGTCTTAAGGTTCTATCGGGCCTCGCGGCTCACTAGGGTTTGGGCGTATGGGGCGGTCAGGATGTTGGGCTTCGTGGTACGGGCTTCACGCTACGGACCTCGCGTTTGGGATTCCGTGGGCTTTAAGATCTCTGGGTCAAGGGGGCCAGGGGTTTTTAGGGTGCTGGGCTTAGGACCCCAGTCATGGGGAGATCCCTTATTCGGGATCCGTGCTGGAGGTCCGTTACCCTCAAGGTCCATCATGCACCTACACAGTACACGATGGCCTAAAGCGGCTTAAAGTCAGAGTATGTAGGAAAAGAGAGATAGATGCATTAGTTCTGAGAACGTCTGCTTCCACATTCCAGGATTTCCTTACGGTGACTTCCGAGGATGGGCACTGCGTTTCTTTGCAGCTGCACCCCCCTGCTCTACTATAGGTCCGTGCTGCGTTTTTATGGTTCAGGGTTCGGTATGTTTAGGTCTTGGGTTCGGTCTTCTACTTGGTCCTGGTACTTTCTGCCTACCTTTTCAGTGTCCTAGAGGACGTAAGTGTTCGCCTTTGGGACAACGGCAGGGTGTACAGTACCCTAGCAGGGTATTATAGGTCACTGACTCTACTACAGCGAGTCAGAACACACCTCACCTGGTTACAAGCCCTTTACAAGCAAATCCCGTGTCTACAAACGTAGAAACCCGAATCACATCGACACTGCAGCCTCGGACTTTTGCCAGAATCCCAGCTGCCAAACACGAATCACACCGACGCTGCAACCTTGAACTTGTGCTAGAAGCCCAGCTACCCATACAGTAGGCTTTTCTGTCCTGATATGCTCTAGTCTCTAGTCTCCTAGCTCACTCTCTAACTCGGCTTTCCCAAAGGGTCCAAAGTACTGATATAGTAGAATGTAGGGTTTCTATATTGGGAATTGCTATTATGATTTGGGGAGGTATTCCCCATAACCCCTAAACCCTAAACCCTAGGACCCTTTGGGCTTTCAGTTGTTCAACCGGCCTGCAGTTTCCCGGAAGCATCTCTTGCCACAGCACCGCTAGTCATGCCTTTAGCGAGAAGGAGTCTCGACAGTCAAGGACTACACGGCATAATGTAGGGGTCTTAATAGTTAGAATAGGGTTTTGGGGGTATGTTATACTGTACTTGTTGTAATGAACCTCCGAAGTTGTAGTATACTTATTGTAAGGAACCTCCAAAAATAGTGTAGCCAATTATTTAAGCACCTTTATTCAGGTTTGTGGGACTTCTTATCTTGGGACTATAAGCGGATATCATACACTGCGAAGAGAGTCAGACGCCCCTATAAACCCCCCGAGACTGGAAACTCGCGATTGTTGATGCAACAGGTCGGTAGGGTTTAGGGTCTTAGGTCTTAGGAACTAAATAATCTCAATATAGGGGGCTCAGTTCAATGTGGAGCGAATTCAGGGTTAGTGTGTATGTTGACAAAACATAGGAGTGCCATCAGAATGAACCAGCATAGAACAAGGCTCCTTCTCCGGATCGCAGCAACTCATGCTGCTATCAAGTTTCGGAAAATGTGGTTTTATTGCTGCCTGTTAGACTTGACCCACATGTCCAAACCCCCCAAACATCAACTAAAGCAGCCGCCAAACTCCATTACTGAGCCCTTCAACAAACACTCTCTGAAACCTTGACCATTTTGGCACCTGTATGGAAACCATGAACCCAACGATCCCAAGACCATAAACCCCAAACTTCCAGTAGCCCGGGACTTCCAAAAGTTCCCCCCCTGAACCCCTAGAGCCCCGAACGCCTACACATCAACGGTTTAGGTTTTCGGGTCCCCTAAACCGTAAACCCTAAACTCCCAAACCCTGATTGGGTTTAGACCTGGAACCCAAAGCCCTCCTCGGATACAAAGCAGCGAGGGGGCTGTGGTGGTCGAACTCGAGCTCACGAACCACCTTCAAGACCTCGCCCTGCGGAGAAACCATCTCCTGGTCAACAGGTTGAAAAAAGGTTTCAAATGGGCTGCAAGGGTTTCAATATGAGAGCTTCCGAAAATTAGGGGTACCTCATTTGCGGTCTATAAGGATCCTACTATTTAGGTTACTATATTTGCCCTATTTTCGGAAACTCCCATATAGTGCCCCTAGGGTAAGATTGTATAGGGCTTCAGAGGGGTGCAAGGGCTGGAGTTTTGGACTCTAGGGAGTCTTATCGGTTGGCAATGGGTCTGTGGTGTAATTATATTATACTAGGGTTATGACATGATAGGCAGGGGGCAGGGCGTTGGTCCGGAGCGTTTGGTATTCTGCTTAATTCTGCCTTGAACTCTAAACCAGGAAGAAGGATTGAGGGTAACGAGTCAGAAAGCCTCTTGACAACCCTAGCAAAAACCCTGAACCCTAAACCCTACCAGAAACTTGGAGCTTCGGGTGAAACCCAATTGCGACATGACCGAACCGAGGCTTACCACCCAAAGCCCGCATCCGAACGTCTTGACCTTCTTGACCGGTGAAACAGCTTGTTATTCCTTATGTAGCTTTCGCAGGATACGGTTTAAATTTAGGGTTTCGGTTTAAGGATACGTTAGAGTGCCGGGTGCAATTACGCAAAGGCCCCCCGCCCCTTGTAGTGTACATTGATTCCTACAGGTAACACGGCGAACCCCAAACCCTGAAAGCCCAAACACTAGACCGAAAGCCTAAACCCTAAAGCGTAAGCCCCCTTAAACCCCTAAACCTTAAAACCCCTTAACCCCGAATTTTAAACCTTAAACCCCCTAAGCCCCAAAACTAAACCCCCGTAAACCCCAAACCTTCAACCATCAACCCCCTTAAACCCCAAACGTTAAACCTTAAACATCCTTAAACCCCCTAAACAACAAACCATAAACCCTTTGAACCCCAAACTATTATGGTCCTTCACGCCCAGCTTCCAGCCCACCGTGCGAACCATGGCACATTCGACCTCCAGGCAAAGCAGTCCCCCAAAAAAAATGAACCCGGGGATCCAACAAACCCACAGTTGTAGGGGTACATGAGGGTTTAGGGTTTAGGGTTTAGGGGTAATACCCGAGAATTTGGGGGTCATGACCTACTATGTTGTTAGGTTTGGGGATACAGGCAAACCCATCGTTGAACCATACTCTGGGTCTAGCGCCTATTTCGGAGTTCCAGGAACTCGAACCGACAAGCCCGATGGTGGGTTTAGGGTCTCGGTTTACAAGGGCTTGGCCGTGTGTTGGGCAGAGCTCGGGGCTTCCGGTTCCATGTGTCTTCTACCCATGGCTCCATAGTAGTTCCTTTTGGGGTTTACCTTATAGGATTCTAAATATGAACCCCAAAAAAGAACTACTATGGAGCCTCCAGGTAGGGACCAAAACCTCCATCAAAGAGCCGCGACTACAACGCCAAAGCTCTAGACAACCTGACCCTTAGCTCTGAATCTCTGTGACCCCTTTTCTCCGCACACTAAGCCCAAACTCGAACCCTTGCGTGCTACTTTGGGTTTAGAGGGAACCTGAAGTTTTGACTGTAGGGTTTCCAAGATCCGGTATCCAACGAACCCTCCAACAAGCGCCTGATTTCCGACCAGAGCCCCGGTAGAGCCCAGCTTCTTCACGGTGTGGCAGACAGCCAAGGCCTCGAAAGGAGAGGGAAACTCACAAAGGGGGGGCCTTCATACAACGTTAGCACATTCGCCCAAACACCCTATTCACTATTCTAGCTATGCCATAGCTAGAATAGTGACAAGGGTGCTAGACGCCATAACGCTGGAAGTCTGCGTCCAAATCAACAAGGCAAGGATCCTTCGTCCAATTCTGAGCTTGCGAATGTAGACCTTGTCCCTGAATAAAGATGCAATAGGGATCCTATATGATTTGAGGATCTTTCGAGGGATTTGTCCTTCGAGGGTCTACATAACCCCCGACAGCCCGCATTCGACAGCAAGTGCCAGCAAGTTGTAATATAGGGGCCTTAATGATTAGGATTTTTCTTGGGGGGGTATATTCTACTAATATCATCATAATAAGGAACCCCCACAATAGTATTGGTAGTTAGATAGGCCCCTATAGTAAATCCCATGACTGCTCCGGCTCCACACTAGAAGCTCGAGGACCCGACCCTGCGAAGCACCGGCGGCACTTGCATCCTGCGATCTGTTTGGCCAGGATTCATCCTCTTCATGTGATCAATTTTTGACCGTTTGCGACGAGCACCAGAACCACAGGGTTCAGATCCACGAGGTTTGTTCGACAGAAGATTAAAGGGAACTCCAGAAAGTTGGAATATGGTTTCAGGGTAGGATACCTTGTAATTTCCCATAAAGCGTTTAGGATAATCATATTCCAACTTTCTGGCCTTTACTTTAACACTATGCTATCTATCACATGTGTTATATTTGTGTGATTGCCAGTCGTACTGCTCATTTCTGTTAGCCGTATAAAGAATAATCAGGACAAGAGCACCATTATCAGGATTATCAACATCCGACTACTCCTAGTCCTACTGCTACTGCTACAGCTACTTATTCTTCTCATTTTTTTGCAGACTAGTATTGTTCTCTTGCGTGTTCTTGGTTTCTTGCCTCCTTAGACTTTCTTTTCCAGGTTTCTCTTTTCTTTTTCGGAAGGAGTCTGTGCCAGAGCATTTACACATGACATTTTAGGCTTTAGGGACTACGGGTTTGAAGGGCTGTAGAGCTTGTTGGGATTCGTGTTTAGGGCAGTTTAAGGATAAGCCTACGGGTTAATAGTATTTGAGGCTTAGGTCGATATTTTTCGGGCTTCAGGTTTTGGAGCTGGGCTGTATCCGGTCTTTAGGTTGATTGTCTCAGAGGATGGGTTGGGATTTCGGGCCATGGGTTAGTATTCAAGGTTGAGATTTACTGCGTAGCAATGTGGTTGAGATTTGGGATTGAAAATTGAGGGCTGGGAGTAGGAAGTGTTGGGATCAAGGGTTTGGGCTTCCATTCAGGGTTGAGCAAGGTCTCCTAGGCCCCATGAGGCTGCCAATACGCAGGTCTGAAAGATGAGTATTCAAGTCCCTTGTCACCCCTACACCCTAAACCCGAAACCGGCCCCGAGACACTCAAACCAGTGAGTAGCCATGACCCAGTACCCCACCATGGTATGGACCCTGGCGACTGGAACGAGGGTTACAATAGGGATCCCAGTACTAAGACCCTCCAAGAAAAGGAGGTTTACTAATCATGAAGAAGCCTACATAACAGGGTTCAAGAGATCCCAAACCATACCGTCTTCTGGGTTTAGGGAGCCCCTCTAGGCCAAAACCTGTTCTCTCCCGGGCGCTAGGGACCCGGCTGGTCGTCTACTTTGGCACGGTTCTGGATGCACTCCTCAGAGGATCTGTCCGGGACAGGATATACACAGCCATCATAATTCGGTATGGGTCTAGGGCTTTTGTTGAGAGCTCTTCTGCTTGTGTTGAGGGCGTAGGGATGCTTCGGGTATAGGGTTTCAGGGTTCACCCCATTTGAACCCATGCAGCCCCGCAGAGAAACCCTCAATGCTTAAAAAACCCTACGATAAGAATCGTGTAAGGCCTGCGGGGTCTTCGGCAGAGAGTCCTGTGCTGCGTAGTCTTCTGTCGGTCGGTGGGCTTGGGGCCCCCCTGGGGTCCATGTACCCAAATAGCAATTATGTATATAGTTACCTATCTAAAACGACTCGAAGACCAAAGTATATACTAAATAGGTACATGATACATGGCCCTATACGGGTTTAACTTACAGTAAGTTGAGTTGTTGACGCAGGCGTCGGCTCAGGAGTGATAGGAGCCTGGGGACGAAGCGCAGGGCTTAACACAGGGAATAAATGAATACATGAGGGCTGGTTTAAGAATCCATCCCTCCGGTTCCTTCTCAGGACCAGCCAGGGAGCTTAGGGAATGCGCAGTTCGAGCTTCGGTCAGGTTGCCTGCACCGTGTCGAGCCCCATACAGTAGCCGGAAATTGAGCGTTTCGGAGATGTTGGGGGTGCATGCAGCGACGTTGACATAACAGCTTAACTTAACATTTCTGTGTGGGGTAGCAGTATGTTGCAATACAGCATAACTATATATATATATATATATATATGGGAATCGAAATTTCACACAATCCCCATTATTCAGAACCCTATATTGCGATTTACTAGCAAGGCCTTGGTGCTCTGTAGCTAGTTTGAGCTAACCCTTTCACCCTCAACCCATTCCGGGGGTCGCACCGGGTCGCTGTCATCGAAGTCCACGCGAGTGTTAAAACGCCCGGACGCAGCACCCACAACTCCAGCGAAGTCCATTCCTAAAGAGGGCTTGGGGGTTTAGGGTTGCTAATATCAACATATATGTAAATCAATGAAGATCCAAGTACATAGCTAGATACATGGATATATAGATAGGCACATAGACAGATTGTTCGTTGGATTAGGTTAGATTGGATCAGGTTACGCTAGATTCGATAGAGAGATATATCGACAGCTGGCCAGGGAGCTAGGTAGATGGAAACACAAGCAGATAGCTAGAAGGATCGATACATGTATATATGTTTATTTTTGTATACAGTATCTATATACAGGTACAAGGAAATACAGGGTGTATATTATAGACCTTTAAATATCTCTTTAATCAATATCTCTATAAACTGTGTATGTAGAGAGAAAGAGAGAGACAATTAGACAGCCATACGGACAGACAGGCAAACAGACAGAGACAGACAGACATAATTGGTTAATAACAGGATAGCTAGATCGACTGGAAGATGGATGGAAAGGACCGATAGCACGTGTCCATTGTACTCGCACGCAGGACATAGAAGAGCACACGTTGCATGACAAAGCATGAGGCGTTCTCCTGCTTTGGTGATCGTTCCGGTCTTGTCGAACACCATGGTCGAGATCTTCCCGGCAATCGGGATCCTGCCGGAGAGCAGGTTTAGGGCATGGGGTGTAAGTAGGGCTTAAGATGCTTGTGGTTTATGGCGTTAGTGAAGACTACCTGAACCCCGAACTCTCTGGCCATAACCCCGAAGCTCTAAACCCTAAACCTTAAACTCTAAGCCGGAAGCCCTAAACTCTCTGGCCATAGAAACCAAAAGCTCTAACCCCCAAGCTTTAAACTAAGCCTGAAGCTGTAAACTCCACCAAAGTCTCTGGCCTTCCAGGTTGAAGGCACTTGATCTGATACTCGCCCTTCTTGTCATCGAGGCGCCTGAGCTCTCGGGATCGAAGGGCTAGGAGCTTCTGCAAAGATGCTTAGGGCTTAGTTGAGCATTTAAGGACATCAGCTCAGGCTTCAATGATCCGGTATCGGCTCCTTCCACAAATCTCACAGGACTTTAGGCTTGGAGCTGCAGGCAGACGCATGTCTGAACGAACCATGCGCCTGAACAGTATCTAACTGTTTACGCTGACCTTAATTGAGCACCGAAGTTATGTGTTTACTTATGTGTGCGTGTACAAGAACATGTGTGTATCTATATGCATACTTTTCATTGTGTATGTCATTGCTAGATTAACAGTCATCAAATCAGCGATGCACAACTGACAATTCAGGGCAGACAGGCTCGGCATTAGAAGCTTTGAGGATATTCAGATATCTGTGCGAAATCTATATTAAGGTTTGTACATTTCCAAAGGCCTGCATAATTGCATAATACGACCAGGATTTGCATTGTCTTAGAATATATCATTTTGTACAGGGCACGCAAGGGGAACAATACGACCAGGATTTGAATCATCTTTCTAATATGATTGTATACAGGGCCTGCAAGGGGATGCTACTACTAACTACTCAAGCATCTTTGGCGGGAACGGACTGGCGACCAAAGCCTAAACCCCAACCTACACCCACGACAGTCTCGCATCAGGAAACCAGCCCTAACACTGCAGGATTCGTAGGGTCCAGGCAACCCAAAGCCTAAATGTATATCACCACTGGGAGGACTAGCAAGTGGGGTTACAAGTAACTATAAGTATAGTTCCCTAAATTATAACCCCTAGTGGCCCTAGTTACTAAGTCCCATGATCCTTTAAGCAACCCCTAAACCCTAAACCCTATAGATCCCTTTAAGGAACCCCTATAGATCCCTTTAAGGAGCCCTTTAAGGAACCCTAGTTACTAAGTCCCATAATGATCCTTTAAGCAAGGACTGCGCTGACTCCCTGAAGCTCAAAGGCCGGGAGCCAGCGGGTGACTTCGAGACTCGAGACGCTAAGACCAAAGACCTGACTACTGCGCTTTAAAGGGCTATATAATGGGCTATATAATAGCTATATTAAGGGTATATACCTAGGGGTCCTTATTAAGGGTCCCTCCTTTTGATCTTTCAAGGTTTTTCTTTTGGGGTGGTCTAGGGTTTAGGGGTTTTGTTTACGGGTTTAGGGTATAGGGTTTATGCCGCCTACAGCAAAGGAGTCTGCGGTTTGCATGTAGTTAATCAGTGTAAAGGAGCCTCGAAGACTAGCGACCAAGAACTTGTTGAGGCCCTTTATATTATGGTACCATATATATAGTAGCCCTTGCCCCTATCCTTCTAGAAGCCCTTATAAAGACCCCTCTAAAGAATATCCCGTATGTATTATCTAGAACCTTATTGAAACCCTATATATATAGGCCCCTTTTAAAGGGATATAATCTGAATATCCCAAGCGGCCCGGCAGACACGGTCTGCCCCATGACCATGGACACCGGCATCATCGGATTCCTTGAGACATTGGTCAGGTGGAGACTTCAGGTCTCGGGGTTCAGGCCCAGGGTTCAGGGTTCCTTTACTATTTGCTTAAGAACCCCCAAAAAATAAAAAATATATTCCTTATGGGGGTAATGTAGGGATTATTCTTTTTAATTTTTGGTGGTTTCTTAAGCAAATAGTAGTTTAAGGGACCTATAGGGTCCTATGAGGGCTTAGGATTTTAGGGTTTCGGGTTTTAGGGTTCAGGCATTTCCGCAACCCCAAAGAACCTTTACGGACTTATATACAGAACTCACAATAAGGAACACCGAAAAGGTAGGTTTCTTAGGGTCCAGGTAGGGTTCAGGCCCGGGGTACAAACCCTAGCTTCAGGTAGCCGCCTAGACCTGGAGGCGATTGCACCTCGAAGTTCACTGCAGTTTCGAATAATCCGAAACAGACCCCTTAGCAAACAGAGCCTCTATAACATTGGGAGCCATGACGCAGGGACAACACTAATTGGAATAGGGTTTTGGGGATTCCAGTATGACAAGACCACAAACTATTCTACATACCAAGGCCCCTGGAGTACCCTCGCAAGGTCGAGGGGCGGCCCGAACGCATTGTAAGATGATTCCCGAGCACCCCGACAGTAAATCTAAAACCATGACCCCCGCAATGGCACGGCGCAAACCCTCAGCACGAAATCTTGAAGACCCTACTGTACTTCTGGAAACCCAAGACGCAAAACCTGAACCCTAAAGCCTTAAAATCCCCAAGCTCAAAGCCCAAAGCCTTGTTCGCCTAAAAGGTGCCACCGAGTCTCAGAGCCATAGCCACGGTGCAAAGAACCTCGGGTTGCTCTGAAAGCTTGGCACAAGGGTCCACAGGACCCAGCAATTGGGTGATATAGGGGCCTTAATCATTAGGAGAGGGTTGATGGACAGAATATCATATTATTGTATAGATGTAGACGAAGAGCCCTTTAGGAATAGTACTGGTAATTACTACAACAGCAGCCGTCAGCCCTTCACGCTCCAGTTGTAGGCCATAGTGATACAGGGCCATGGACACGAGACGTGGCTTCCAATCAGTCAAACAGCTGTAGGGTTTAGGGCTGAGCTGATCATAGGGTGTATGGGTCTTGCGGGGTTTATCGTGCAGGGTTTGCGTGAAAGATTGGACCAGCTTTCGCGAACAGGGCAGAGCGCAGCCCAAGACTAAAGAAGTGACCCCGATGTGTCGAAAGCATGACATAGCAAGACCATGTTCAGTTTTGACATTTTGGTGCACCCCATGGCCTGGAGGGTAGAGCTATCGTCTACCGCAAAACCCGGAACGTAAGCATCCAGGCCCCGACTGTATAGAGAAGGTGCCAGCCCTGCACGCTTGCCAAATTCAACTGCAAAACCGCCGTATCCGAAACCCCAAACCCTGCAGATCCCACAAGCCAAAACCCAGGGCTTCTGCGTCAAGTCCTTACACAAGGCCCCAAAAATTGCATCCTGATGGGTTGAACTGGGGGTTTAGGGAGTGGGATGCTGGACTTTAGGTCGGGGATTTGCGGATCGCCCGAAACCCTAAACCCTAAACCGGGATCGGGGGTTGGGATCTGAGGGTTTGGTGTTTTCAGGTCTGGGATGTAGGGCTCTGGATGCTTGAGGCCTAACATCTACACGCCGGAAGGGCCACTTCTTATGGTTGACGGTGATTTCCTGTAGATCATAAGGGCTGACAAAGGGTGCTCCTACCACAAAAGTCGTTAGATCTCTGTATGGGTTACTGTCAGAACCATGGTCCCTTTCGGGGAACCCCATAGAAGCCCATTTTTCATACGGCACCCTAAAACTCGGAAAGGTATACACTGGTGCTGACAACCACGCAATTTAACCCTGTCTTGTTTGCGAAACAGAGGCCGTTAGGTATGTCGCCACAGCCGAGCCGATATCGGCGAGAAAGACCAAAAGGAGCACGATGATCGCAACCTCGGGTGCTTCGTTTACAGACGGTTGATGGTTGGGCGGGAATCCGGCGGCACCCACACACTCGATCGGACGTAGATCGCGACTCCTGAAGAGAAGCCCAGATGCGTATATGCTCATGATGCCATAGACCATGGGAAGCTGGTCGTTGTACCTGCTTGCGGCTCTGTCCGAACCCTGAAAGCTGAACAATTACCAGCACTAAACTCCTTCGTGGCTGGCAGTCACCAAAGCTAAGCTGAGCACCGCAACTCCAAGCTTTGACTAATAACTGGAGGCTTCCATGGCTCGAGGATTCGGCGTTTTCATGATCTTTAGGGATCGGGGTTTAGGGGGTTAGCATGTAGGGCTCACCCACAACATCCTAAACAAGCTACGTGTAGCAACTTGGGCTACGATCTCAGGGTATACCATACATTGTCGGGGATACAATCCTGCAGAAAGGTACTTGGGAAGCTGGTCCGTGTTGTGAGGCGACAGCAGAACTCGCGTTCACTCCCTGATGTGAATGAGTGGATTGATATGCGGTCACTTCTACATGTGAGAGCCAGGCCAGTCGGCTCACACTAAGCCCTATAGGACCCTCAGCCCATATGCAAACTTCAACTCCCTCTGAGTTGTTCTGTGTACCCCAGTTGCATTGCTGAACACGCCTATGCGGAGGCAAAGCAGACCAGGCACATAGATCAATCACCAAATGCCAGCAAATTTCCCGAAACTCTAAACGCCTACTTCACGAACCTGCCGCCATTTTCCAAAACCCTCAACTAAACCCTTATCCCTGAAGCCGAAATGCTAAGCCGGCCAGATCACCAGCCGGTGCTGCAGTTTCTGATTTTAACTCTGCCAGGGTCAACTAGTATAATAGAGATCTATAGTAAATAATATGGCTTCCTGATTATGGTAGCTTAAACAAACTTCTTTAACAACAGCCCTGTATTTCAGAGCCGTGACACTTGAACTTCACGGAGGCAGGGAATAGCACCATCCGGACCAACTGACCTGTACAAAACCCAATGGGGGTTTGGGGTTTAGGCTAGTCAGGTTGCTTTACCTGGTGTTATAAGGCTTCTAAAGGGGCTTATATAGGGATCTTTATACTGGTCCGTGTCAAAGGATACCAGCAACGTTTCCTTCAAGGATCTTCAAGGTTTAGTTTGGGTTCAGGCTTTCGGGTTCAAGGTTAATGTGGTGGCGCATGATCTTGGAGTTTAGAGTTTGGGGTTCCAGGTCATAGTTTGCCAGCGATTCAAGGTTCTCAGGCTTGCGGGTTGGGTTTAAGGTTCGGGTATTGGGTTACCACGGTATTAGCGCTTAGGGGGAAGTATTTTGGGGCTTAGAGTTTGTGTTGATGTTGAACTTAATTTCCATGGTCTGACAAGCCAAAACCCCTCAACTCTCTTGGGTTGTCGGTTTCAGGGTCTCAGAGGTTGGTGGCGTGGGGTTCTGGGTTCAGGCTTTCGGGTTTGGAGTGTCGGTGTTTTGAGTTTAACCCTAAACCCTACACCCTAAACCCTAAACCCTAAACCCTAGGGCTTATAGGCTTTTGGGCCTCTGGAGCTTTGGGCCTCTGGAGCTTGCCTTAGGAGACGTACCAAGACCTACTAAACCCATTTTTTTGTAGGTTCTTATCAGTAGAAGCCCTAATATGGGATTTATGGGACCCTACAAAAAAGTAGGCTCTGGTAGGTTGAGGTAGGGTTTAAGAGTCTGAATGTGTTCTTCCGCTTCAGTAGGATTTGGTTTGGGCTGCATGGTCCAACGTGAAACCCAACATTGCGACAAAATCTATGGCTGCGCTTCGAAGGCAATCGCAAAGCCCTCGGTTCTCGAGGTCCGTCGTCTCCTTAGCTCTTCAGTTGTTGAATTGGTATCATGATGTCCCCTAATTCTCTTCTAACTTGGTCTATACTGCGAAAAAATCCCATTTTCCCGAAGTCCCAAGCCCTCAAAAGGAAGCGAGACAGGTACAAGCAGAACAGGCCTCGCGTCGTCAGAGCACCGACGTTTGTGCAGTATAGCCTGGTCTCTAGAGAGCTTCTTTGTGGCTTTGAAAGGGTGTCCATGGGGTCTTCATGGGTCTTGTGTGCATGTCAATTTAGGCTTCAGGTTTTAACTCGGGTTTCGGGCTCAGGATTCATAGGCTTTTGGACAGATGGTCTTCAACTCCCATAGCTCTGCTTTCAGGGTTTGGGTCTCCGGGTTGTAGATGGCTTCGGACGGTCAAGGCTTTATTGGAGCTTAGGCCAAGGCCAGCCCACGAAATCCCAGCGAAGCTGAAATCTTAAACAACTGTGCTTTTCTGGAAAAAAAATCTAGTTTTTCTGGAACAGAGGCCTAGTAGAATTTTCAGAAGCTGCAGACCAAATGCCTAGACTCAGAAACCTGGGACCGAAACCCGGGCAACTCCGGCACACCAAAAGGGGTTCAGAATTTAGCGTTCAGGGCTCATATATGGTTTAGGGTGCAAGGCTTAGGGTTTAGGGTTTAGGAGGTAGCGGGAAACTGCATAGTTGAACAGTTTGAGCAAGCCTCCCATTTGCATCCCTGCGTCCAAGTAGCATAGCCTTCCCGTCCGCAGGTCCCGTCGATTCTAAAGCGAGGGTGCCGGCGTACGCCTTGATGGTGCCAGTGGCATTGATGCTTAGCTTGCAGGGTTTGGGGACTGATCGGCCGGGTTCTCGTAGTTCTCCGAAACCCCAAACTCTTCTTTGAAGAACTCGAACACGAAACATCCACGCAACACCCAGGATTCTCCCAGGACAGCAAAAAAAGAGAGACAGAACTCAACATCGTGAATATGTGTATACATGGATACATAGATACATATAGAGCAGTATACATATATATATATATATATATATGTATGATGTATAGAGAGAGAGAGTGTGTGTGTGTGGCAGGCCCAAAAGCAAACCGGAAGTACTGACGTCGAAACCCTAACACATCATGTCCACAACTCGCTTTTGTCAACCCTTCAAGGAGGAATCCCTATGTGTCCCTTAAGGGGAACCCTTAAAGGAAATCCTAGATATCTTTTTGCGAACCCTTGGAGGAATTCCTATAGATCCTTGAAAAAAGGAGCCCTGACAGGGTTCTACAGGTGAATCGATCGGGGTTCCTTTCACATAAACGGGTTCCTCTAGAAGAATTCCTATAGATCCCTTACAGGAACCCTTAAACTTTAAGGGTTCCTTTAAGGGACCTACAGAATTTCGAGTAACGAACCACTCTTGGCCCGGCCTTGTTGAGCTTGTCCGTAATCTTGTAGTGGCCGTTGTCCTATCGGGTTTCGGGGCGGGCGTGGGGTTTTTGGGCGTCGAACATGCGTTGCCTAATTACACCAGATTTAATAAATTACGGAACCCCAAGGAATAGCATAACTAAGCTGCTACTAGGTACTAGGCTTCGAATTTCGAGTTCGAGTTTCAGGGTTTCGGATCTATCATTCGAAGTTTCCGGTTTTGGGCCCAGGAGCTATGAAGCTGCATTGAAGCTGAACAAACCTTCTTTCGAAACACCAGAGGCCGGATCCAACCGGTAGTTTTTCCAAGCACCGTGAAACCGACAAACTCTAGTTTAGGGCTTACGGTAGGGTTTAGGGGTTTAGGGTTTAGGATTGAGCTTTGCCCCCATGCTCCCAAATCTCTCAGCAGGCATCCTCCACGGGAGATTTGGCAATAGGCATTGGCTCACCTGCCGCTTGAGAGGCTGAATCAGACCCCCTTCGCGGTAGGTCCCATGATCCTCTAAGTATACTTTCCTTAACCTTAAGTGTCCACATGGTAGCAAAGGGCATTTAAGAATGAGAATGGGCTGAATAGGGTCCTTGGGTATATGATACGAAGATACTACAGCCCCAATACGGACCATAAAGGTGAGGTACGGCTACTTATTCTCAAGCATCAAGGGGAAGACATCTCAACAACACTGCTTGCGGCGGTGATTGGGTCGTGTGAACCCTTCAAACCTAATCTGGAATCTGGTGCAACGAGCCGACCCAAGATGGGCAGTCGTAGTTTCAGGTCGACACATCTACCGGCTTCCTGGTGGAGTGGGTGGAGGTTGAGGTTGAAGTTATTTCGGGTTTACAACAACCGAAACAGTTGGCTTCTTAGTAGAGGGTCTGGTGCAAAGGGAGGGCGGGATCTCGTCTTCAATCACTCTCCCAAATCATGAACACTTATCTAGTCATCCTGCTGATGGACCAAATCCTGCATTACCCATTATAAGGCGTATACCATAGTCCCCATAGTTTAGAATCCTTAGGGTCACGCAGGATTTTGTCCATCATCAACAGTCTGTCCATAAGTAGAGCTTCACTGCAGACGCCTAGAATCCCAAACCCTAAACCATAAACCCTAAACCATAAACCCTAAACCCTAAACCCTAAACCCTAAACCCTAAACCATAAACTACATTTGGGAACCAACCAATGCTTCGAGCCCGACGATCTGAACTTTCCCACGGGGTTGTGAAGGATTTGTGTGAGTGTATGGCATGGATTTAGGCTTTAGCGTCTTTGTGTCTGTGTTGAGTTTAGGACTTGGGCTTCGAGTGATCTAGATCATAGATCATATCAGATCTATATAAGCCCCAGAACCAGAGTTGTATAAGCCGCAAAGCCCTCCACGCCTCAGGCTAGAAACCTAAGCTCCTCGCACCGCGGACTCTGACGTTCAAGGCTCCCAACCTCTATCCCAAAACCATGAAACACATAGGCCCTGCCTATACTTTGGGGTTTAGGGCTTTAGGGGTTTAGGGGTCTGGGGGTTTGGGGGCTTAGGGGTTTGGGGTGTAGGGTTTGGGGCTTCAGGGGCTCAGGGGCTTTGACTCCAGAATCCTACACCCAAATCTCTGAACGCATAAACCCCTGAAGGGAACTCCAGAAAGTTGGAATATGGTTTCAGGGTAGGATACCCTATAATTTACCATAAAGGGTTTAGGATCATCATATTCCAACTTTCTGGCTTTTACTTTAAGTAACAGAATGCCTGTAAGCATCGACTCGTTCACAATGAGGCTGCCCTGAACGAGGATGCCATCGCAAGGCAGCTTCGCGTCCGTACCTCGGTCGGCAGTTCGAGGTGAGCTTCCAGGGTTCATGTAGTGAGTAGCGCCAGGGTCTGCTTGTAGTTCAGGGTTAGGGCTTGTGGTTTCGGGAAGATTCGGGCCTATTACCCGTGTTTGTTTTGCTTTTCCGGCTTTAGATTCAGGATCTCGGGATGAAGGCAGAGAATGAGGGCTGCTGTTTCTTCTGTAGGGTTGAGGGCTGAGTTGCAATTACGGCTTAAAATCAAGGCTTTGACCGTTAGGGATCATGTCGTTGCGGCTTCCACTGTGATTTTCTGAATGGGGCTGGAAGCATCATCCCTCAACCCTTCAAACCCTTGAAACCAAAACCCTAAACCGTTTCAACCCCAAACCGTGAACCCTTTCAACCCTAAGCCCAAAACCATTTCAACCCTAAGCTCTAAGGCTCAAACCCCATATCCTAATTGACTGAGTTTGTTACTGCTATTTTGCCTCGACCCCGAGGCCGATATCCTTGTCTCCCCCCGAGAACCGTAGGGACCAGGGAATGACGGATGCTTAGGGCTTATCGGGTTTAGGAAGGCGGGTTCGTCGGGCTGAGGGTTTAGGGCCCTCTACGAATGATGGATGTGTAATCGAACCCAGCCTCGAAAGTGTGTGTGTGAGATGGGTTTAGGGTTTAGGGTTTAGGGTTTTGGGAGCTTACGGTCTAGTGCTGGGTCAGCTTTATAACCACTAGAACACCAAACTTAATCTCCTAAACCCTAAACCCTAAACCCCTAAACCCTAAACCCTAAACCTGAACCACAACATGTCGAAGGTGCCATCCTGAATCTTGACGATGTCTCCGAGCACCTCGTTGGAGGGACATAGTAGGGACTTGGTACACAAGCTTAAAAATATTAGCAATCAGGGAGTAGGGTTGGGGATGGGGTATATGGTTGCAGGTATATTTTTCATCTTCAAACCCGAAGATATACTTCGTGCCGCAGGCTGCATGGGATAGCTTCGTCGGGGAAAGCAGCCGACATCAAATCCGAAAAGCGCGATGGGAATCACCGCACGTATCATCTTTGCTGGTCTCAATTTAGCTTCGTGGAGTTGACCCTCAACCAAAGAAGCCTATGCCTCGATAGCTGAAACCCACAAACCCGAAGACCCTCAACTCCATGACTGTAGACGTACATGCGTAAGTAAGAAAGGCTAAAGGCAGCGGAAGACCTGCATGCGGACACAGTAGTCGCGCACAAGGCTTCAGAACGCGGCTTCCGGTTGAGGGCTCTGAAGTCGCGAAGTTTAAAGATGTTTGAGCAATGTGAGCTTTCACATCTTGCGATGCTGGGGTCGGCACGATCTCGGAGACATCGACTTCCTGCCAGGCGTAGACTGTCTGAAGACTCATGAATCCAGAGTCCCAAACCCTAAAATTTTGAAGCCCTAGGCCACGCAGCACGGAAGACTACAACAAACATACAACACGGAATCCCGAAACCCGGAAGCCCTACCTAATTGGTCATAATCTTGAACCACTCATGACTAGGACTCTGTGCGCACTGTAAGTGTCTTGCTTAGACAACCAGGTGCAAAAAAACACGCTGGGGGATACTATACAAAACCCATACGATTTTGCAGATGATGCCAACCACCAATAGTAAACTGGGCTTTCTCGGAAAACACAACTAAAAAATTGGACCTGCTTTGTAGTTAACAGGCCTAAACCCAAACTCAATGCAGTCACTGGGCATATTCCTTAATCAAGGCTTGAAAAGGTTCTGGGCGCGATATGCGGCCTTAAGACCGAGGTTGGGGTATCGGAGTATACCATACCACAAGCACATATTAAGAAACCCAAAATAAACATCCTTCTTGGGGGAGGTGTCGCGGTCTTCTCGTTGTCGGTCCCCTTCGCGACGAAGATGGGGGCCAGGACAACAAAAGCAACAAACGACACTGCCCTTGCTGCGGGGGAAGATCATACCCCCTACGCGCCCATCCTCCTCCAATAAACCTTCACGCAGGCTCGCGCCAAGTTTGAGCTTTCGGGCGCGATTGGTTTGAAGGATCTTCAAGGTGCCTGAACACAGAAAATATCACCCCAAACCCTAAACCCTAAACTCTAAACCCTAAACCCCAGCTCAGAAGCGATCTGTTCCCTGACATTGCCAAGATCGCGAGAGTAGAGCTCGGGACTTGTGGCTCTGGGCTTCCGGATGGACTACCGGGGCTGAGTACCCTGGCCCAAAAAAAGGTAAACCTTTTCAATATATTGTGGTAGGGTTTATAAAAACCCCCAAACGGCTAAAGGCTACCTGCTCAGCTACTAAGACTATGGTTGCGGATTCAGGGCTTAGAGATTTCGGACCAGGGGCTCAGATTGAGGTCTAAGGCTTTCGACTTGGGGGTTTAGGACTTGGGGTTTAGGGTTTAGGGCTTAGGGTTTTTGGGTTTAGGAGTCCCGAATTTCGAGCCATGTAGGGCTTTCAGTTTCGGGGTTGGCCTGTTTGGTTTGGAGCTTGGGTGTTCAGCTCATGGTGGGTGAATGCCTTCGTGGCGTAACGTCATCTGTGCGACCTTTCCCGAAAACCCCGCTGATAAGTGCCTATGGCCCCTATACTACTCCACGGTCCTTCCACTGGTTCTCTCGCAGAACGGTACCTCTCCAGAAGCTTTCAGTTGTAAGGCTGTGCACGAAAGCCTGAAACCGCAGTTTCCCCGTGCATAATGTGCGGGTCGGAATAATAGGAACCGTATTCAATTACATGTCCCACATGGAACCTAGAAACCTTGAAACCTTCAGAGCTGCTACGGTCAGTATCTATGTCAATGTATGCATACATGTATGTATGCATGCGTGGATGCATGTATGTATTCACGTATCTATGAATAACGATATTGCAGGTATGCTGTCCTTCCTCTGAAGTGCCTGCAGTACCGTATCCTCTAACTCCAACATAAGAAGTTCACGACGGAAGGGTCGATGGGCACTAAGCCCTCAACCCGAAAGCTCAGGTTCACAGCCGCGACCTGGAAATCCGCGATTCCCGGAGAGAGTCCCAATGTGCACGCTACACCCCTTGAGGCCCTGCACCCAAACCTTGATTCCTGAATCCTCAAGCACGTATGCAACCCTCCTTGAGCCTAATAAGCCCTATGTGACCACTCTCATGCCTTGAGCCCTTATGTAACCCTAAAACCCTCCCCCCAATAAACCCTAACACCCTCAACCCTAAACCCCTAAACCCTACAGAACATGACACCCTAAACTCCCGAACCCCTAGAGGCCCTTATGTGACCCTAAGCCACCTTTACTAAACCCTAAACCCCTAAACCCTGAACCCTAGACCCAACCCCAAACCCCTAAACCCTAAACCCCTAAACCCTAGACCCCTAAACCCCTAGACCCCTCCCCAAACCCCTAGACCCTTATAGAACCTTATAGATCCCTTAAAGGAGCCCGAAACCCTTATAGAACCCTTTTTATGGATCCCTTGAAGGAACCCTAATAGATCCCTGAGAGGAGCCCTAAACCCCTAAGGGCACAGTTCTGCTTCATCGCCGCCATCTCGGCGATCTTCCGCTGGTTCGGACGTACGATGAGTAGCGCCTTGAAGGGCGGCTTGGGGTCCCTTAAAAGGTATCTATGGGGTTTAGGGTTAGGGGTGTAGGGGTTTAGGGGCTTTGGATTTAGGGCTTTAGGGATGTAGGGTTTAAGGGTTTAGGGCTTTAGGGGTGTAGGGGTTGAGGGGCTTAGGGGTTTAGGGCTTTAGGGGTCTAGGGTTTTGGTTTTTGGGATTTAGGGGCTTGGGCTTAAGGGGTTTTGCGGCTTGGGGGTTTAGGGTTTTAGAGGTTTAGGGTTTAGGGAGGCTGGGTATATGGGGGTTATACAAAAGTATTTCCTAAAGGTCCATGTATCCGCATACCTATATGATATGTGCATACCCTATGGCTTTAAAGGTACATAAACACACCCTAGGAGACTGCTTTTCGAGGGCTGCGTGTACGGGGCTGTTTAGGGTTCAGGGCTTCCGGGTTTAGTTTTTGAGGGTCGTAGACGATGCGTCTCGAAAGTGCTTTGGCCCCAATGCGAAGGAAGGTGACGACGGTTTGGCAAAGCTTCGAACGATGGGGTAGGTATGGCCTGCTCTGCAATTCTGAGCGCTATGGTAAAGGTTCTCCAGAGCTGAGTACATGAAACTCACATGTGTAGCTGTGTATTTACACTTTGCATCAACAGTCTAAATACATAGACGCAAGTAGTGACCAGCGATTGCAGAATATCTAGACAGAAATGCTTGTGGCAACATGGTCCGCCTCGCCTTTAAAATGCTCAGATGATGCTCACGTAACGGAGACTTGACTATAAAGGCGCACAGCTCCAGAAACGGAGAAGGAAAACACCAAAGAAGAACCCTAAACCCTAATCAACCCCTGAATGAGGCCCCTACACTTTGACCCTGACACGAAAGCCCGAATCGCACCAGTCCAAACCGTACACCCTACAACCGAAGCCCTCAACCCTAAGCCCTACAAACCCTAGGTGCAATGTCGAGGAGCTCGATAGAGACCGGAGCCCAACATCATCGCAATCCACACAAAGCCTTGAGCAGGAACTACTGTTCTCGTCAGTCATAACTTAAGAACGCTGAGAAGGACAACCCAACCGACTCTGTATGGGTTCAGGGGTTTAGGACTCTGAGCTCAAGGGCTTAGGGTTTGACGGAGACCTGTGTTGTAAGGGATTCAGGGCTTAATTGTATAGCGTTAGGACTGTAACTGTAGGAGGAGTGTAGGTGCAGTTGCACTTCTTCCGTGAATGTTCGAAGGGTTTGCGCGTTTCGGACTCAAGAAAACACTTCATCGTCGGCAGAGTTTCGCATGACCTGCCTGGACCCTGAAGAACCTACCTCTTCAAGGAAATCATCATAAGGAACCCTAAAAGGGGTAAGGTCGGTCAGGGTCCAGGTATGGGTTGAGGGTTTTGGGGATGCTACTGCTTCGTAGTAGCGAAATATTAATATGCAAGGCACTTACGCTCTCATCTTGCTCATCCTGGCTTTTCTTCACAGACCTACGTGGCCTAGAACCCTAAACCCTAAACCTAAGTAGTCCGATGTGCGAAGCCTCTTACAGTCGACCGGCGAATGCGTCGAACCGCCTTGGTGTGAGACTTCCGTTGAGGCATCTTCAACCACCATAGACGGCCTTCCTGCCTTCCTACCTGGTCAAACATGTGAAGATATCCGTAATTAACGAACACACCTTACATCACATATAAGGGATCCTACCATTTGTTGGGGCATATTCCGTGATTAAGGGATATTTTCACGAATCGGCTGAGACGAATTCGGGGCAGAGAGGCTGGGAGGCCCAGGCCGTGAGGACCCCTGAGGGTCTATGGCAAGCGTATGACCCCTTTCTGTATCGGTATGTTACATGGGTGCATGGGTTTAGGGTTTAGGGTTTCGGCGCATGGATCGAGGACCCCTAAGGCTTTCAAGGGAAGACTTCTTTTGAGGGTGGGTTTTTGGTTAGGGTCTGGCTTCGTTGCACCCGGCTTCCCCCAACAAAAAGAGATCTAAGTGCAGGACCGATGTTCCAGGTGGAGTAGGCAACATAGGCCCAACTTCCGATGGAGTTGAAGATGTACGTGAAATCCTCAGTCCAGCTGCAAACCCTAGTCTTGCTTCATGGAAAAACCAAACAGGGCATGACAGCTTCGGCTGAGCTTAGGGCAGCTATGGGTCTCCAGGCTCGAAACTACTTACCTGTGATTAGTTGGCAATGGAGGAATGGGATACAATTAGAACTATTATTACTACCATTCTTCCATTCCCTACTAACCAAAGGTAAAACTAGTGCAGCATGACATCGAACAACTTCTCAAGGTCTCTTGTGACCTTGTCAGCTGCATGCGGAAGATCGCAACGTCATCTAGAGCCAGAGACATGAACGTCAGTGCAGATCCTGACCCAAAGCCCACGAGCCTGAGCTTAGGATTTAAGATTTGGGGGGCCGACAAAAGAGCTTACGGCTAGCTTATGACTCTACGCTGGTCGTCCACTGATCCGAAACCTTACTACCCTGGACCCTGCATACGAGCCCTGTTTATCAGAATTTCTGCCTCATATAGAGGCCTTAAGAAGTAGAACAGGGCTTCGGGGCCCATTCTGCTATCATCATAAAGAGAAACCCCCAAACCAGCACAGCATATATAATTATGAAGGCCCCTACGTTAAACCTTCAGGGCTGTTGCTTTCGGAGGCATGGCGAGGGGCTGAGAACTCCGTGCCCAAGGCTTCGATGATTCCTTGCGCCGCTCTGGGAATTTAGGATTTAGGGTTTAGGATTTAGGGTTTAGGATTTATAGGGTTTAGGGTTTAGGATGTTGAGGTCTCTATTATAGGAGTTGTATTTAGGAACCCTCGTCAGGTATCTATAGTCTCCATTGTAGTTTCTTTTTTTGGTTAACCCAAAACTCTATTATAGGATCCTAACCACAAAACTGGTTAGCCAAAAAATGAACTACAATGGAGACTATAGGTAGGCTGTTGATTTTTCGGGGTGGTGTTGAAGTTGGGGACTAAGACTTTGCACATTGCGCTTAGGGCTTAGGGGTTTGGGGGACTCAGACTTAGGGCATTTCTGGGACTCAAGATTTAGAGAGTAGGATTCAGGACTTAGCAAATTAGCCGCCTTAGGGTCTGACAAGGCCCATTAATTGAAGCACGGAGTAGGCTGCAGAGATGAACGCGTCGTATCAGGCACTCTTCGGAAACCGTCTTCATCAACGAAGCTTGTGGTGCAGACAGCTTGTATTCTCGTGCAGGTCGTGAACAGGAACAGTTTCGTTCAGGATATGAGTTGGGACGCGTACTGTCCAAGCCGCAACCCACAGTCACAATGTCAGCTGAACCCTCAACCCTTCATCATGTATGGTGAAATCCGGTGCCAATTAACCTGCCTAGCTGCGTCATCTCCAAACCCCGCAGCCCCAAACTCCCCAACACTAGAGACAAAGGGCAGCCTCGAGCCGCAAAACCTTCCGGTGTACCCAAATCGGCTCCGAACCAAGAAAAACCGCATTCCGGAATCCAGACGTTGTCATGCTGCAGTTCTAAAAAAAGGCATCCAATTTGTGGCGCGGAGATCTCATTAAATAGTTGGGTCTGACGCCACAGTTATAGGAAGGTAGCAATGAAGAACTGGGTACCATAAAGAAAGACCCCTTCTAGCGGCTTCTAGCAGCTAAGTCCATCAAAAGCTGCTGCCCGTCTACCTTCTAAAAGCTGGAAGCCTTCGCGGGGAAAGTTGTCATCACTCATGGGAAGACCTTTGCAAGATTCCTACGCTTTAGGGATTCGGGTTTAGGGTTTAGGGTTCATACGCATCGAAGTCTGCCTGGCACATGGACGTGGATGGTGTTGGCTCCACACGAGGACAGGGCCTGCAGCAATGGGCTTGAGGCCGACAAGGCCGTCGGTCGACCGGTTCATCATCGTGATGATGACCGTTAGGGGTTGAGGTTTAGGGGTTTAGGGGTTTAGGGGTTTAGGGGTTTAGGGTTTAGGGTTTAGGGTTTAGGGTTTACGGGTTTAGGGGTTCAGGGGTTCAGGGGTTTAGGGGTTTAGGGTTTAGGGGTTTAGGGGTTTAGGGTTTAGGGTTTGATGATGATGATCACGATGGAGCTTGTGAGACGGATCTACATGTATGGACATATGCACTTGTACATAACTCTGCGTATGCATTCAGACCCAAACATCATGAAGACCCTCCAAATCCGGCAGTCTAAACCTTGGAACCTGCTCATCCACAGCCGGCCAAACAATCCCAACAACCCCCGGTGCAAGTATGCGTGCTTTGACTCAAAGTCTCAGGGACCTGTGTGGAAGCAATCTCAAGCCCTCAGCGCAACACCTACGTTCCTGAAAGCCGTGATCCGGAAACCCGACGAAACCCAAAGCCTTGCAGGCCAAACCCCACAGAACCCTTCTAAGATCACCTCATAGATGTCCTTCTTGTACCCTTATAAGATCCATATGAAGCCCAATGTAGGATCCTTTTTCAGACCCTCCAAAACCCATTCTACAACCCCCCTTCTCAGGCCTTTCTGAACCCGCCACAATCTGCTTACACAGCCCCTATTGGCCCTTCTTGGACGCCGGGCCAAAAGGAGCCCTGCAGAACCAAGAGGAAGGATAGGCAGGGTTCTCTTTAAGACTTCAACAAAATAAGAACGCTTCTGTAACGGCTGCAACTCGAGGCTTCAGAGTTACCCCTGACCTACCCTGAACCCTAAAACCAAAAACCACTAAACCCTAAACCCTAAACCCTAAGCCCACCTCTGCTGCTTCATCGTGGGAAAGGCCTCCTTGTGTCAGCACGCGATGTGCCTCCTGAAGGGCGGGTTGCGGCGACGTTTGCAGACTCATCCCAGGATGCCCAGTAACCTAGGAATAAAAAGGGCTCCCTTTTTGGGGTGTTGGGTAGCTTCATAAGGAACCTAGGGCTCCAAAAAGGGAATAAGGGTACTACTGGGCATCCTAGCATCCTGTCATTTGAAGGTCCAGGGTCCATGTGATGTATATTTACGACAACTTGGTGATCTTCAGAGTGAGGGTCCTGCTACCTACCCATAGGCCCCAAAGTAGTTCCTTTCTGGGATTACCTTATAGGGTTCTAAATAGGGTAGAGCCCGTATCATAAGAGTCCCTTCTCGTCTCCCGGCTGAGTCTATGACATCCGGGCTGGGGCTTCGAGCGTTGTTTCACTGCTGCTGAGCTCGCTAGGATCTTGTGTGTATAGACGCACACACATCTCTACATAGAAATAAAAACTGAGATATACATAGATCATATGTACATAGATATGTCATTATCGAAACAATGTCACCCAAGAAGCAGCTGCGACTGCAGGTACAACATAAACCCTGAGTCTGGAACGCTGCGCCCTAAACGTTCAACCCGAAAGACTGAAACCTTACGATCCAGCACCCTACGCCCAAAAACCTGAAACGCTCTTCCGCCGCATGCACCCCATACCCTGCACTCCCAACCTTTGGAACCATATGCCCCTGAAGCCCTGAAACCCTGTAACTCTAAACGCTCAAAACCCTTAACCCTACACCCTGAACCCTATAAACACTGAACCCTACTCCCTGAACTGACCCTGAACCCTCTAAACCCTGAACTAACCCTGAACCAGAAAAGAAATCAGAGCCCTGCCTGTGCATAAACCATACATCCCATAAACCCTGAACCTAAAACACTGAGCCCCATAAACCCTGAACCCAAAACATTGAACCCTCTGAATCCAAAAAACCCGAAGAAAGGATCAAAACCCCATAAACCCTGAACCCAAAACACTGAACCCTTTGAACCCAAAAATCAAAGCCCTGCCTGTGCATTGGGTTCGAGGAGTCCCATGGGTACGAAGGAGCCCGACTCGTCACCTGGCGCGCCATGAGGGTTTTGGGCTTATAGGGTTCAGGGGTTAGGCTTTGTAGGGATACAGGGTTTATAGGGTTTAAGGATTAGGCATTGCAGGGTTATAGGGTTTGAGGTTTAGGGCTGCAACCTGAGGAGCCTTACTTAAAGGCTCATGGGACTGAGTAACTATAGGATTCCTTAAAAGGGTTACTTAAAGGGATCTATAAAGGTTCTATAGCATAGGGGCTTACTGAAGTTGATGATAGAAAACCTGCATTCATTTGAAGGGATCTATAAGGGTACCTTTAAGTTTAAGGGGTTCCTCTAAGGGATCTATAGGATTTTAGGGCTTAGGGATATAATGGCTTACTTAAAGGATCACGGGACTTAGTACAGTAACTATACGGTTCCTTAACGGGTTCCGTAAAAGGGATCTATAAGGGGCCTTTTCGGCTTACTATGAGGGTTTTGGGCTTATCGGGTTTAAAAGTTTGGCTTTATAGGGCTTTGGGCTTATAGGCTCTTGGGCTTATAGGGTTCAAGGTTTAGGCTTTAAATGGTTTTGGGCATTTAGCGTTTGCGTTTTAGGGCTGCAACCTGGGGAGCCCCACTTGAAGGATCATGGGACTTCGTGCGGTGACTGAACGGTTCCTTAAAGGGTTCCGAAAAAAGGATTTATAAGGGGTCTTTTAGGCTTACTATGAGGGTTTTGAGATTGATGATATAACTCCTGCATTACCCATCATAGGGAATATGCTAGAATTCCCATACTTAAAGTTATGCAGGATTTGTATATCAACCCTAGGAGCCAAGAGACTACAATATCCCTTCATTAAGAAAAATAATGTAAATCATCTTACGGATCCTTCTATAATTTAAGGAATATTACGTAATTAAGGGATATTGGAGTCTCTGGAAGGGTTTAGGACTTGTAGGATTTAGGGCTTGCGGAATTTAGGGTTTAGGGATTTTGGGGGTTTTACTGTTTAGGGTTTGGGGTTTAGCAGTAAGCGTTTACTGGTTAGGGCTTAGGGTTGAGGGGTTAGGGACCTTTCTATCGGGTTGCTTTACAGGGTTGATGTTTGCAGGGTTCCTACATGGGATACTATAAGAGTTCTGTGCTAGAAGGGTTGAGTTCTGCGTAGCTGCGAAAGCCATGTTCCCAGTAACCATACAGTGGGTTCACAAAAAGCGTACCGCAGTTCAGAGTGCAAGGATTCAAAGGGTGTCTTCTACTATGGCTTACGTGTACTGACTATAAGGCTTACTGAGGTTCCTCTAAGGATTTCATGTTGCGGTTTAGAGTACCAGGGCTACTACAAGCGTACTAGTAGAGGTCTGAAAGGGTCGGAGCGGGGCTTCGTGTACCATGTGTTTGTTGAATTCCAGCCAGAGCTGAGGTGCCCCATACGACGCACGAAGGCACAGCGGAGCTTTTCTAAGCTCCTGCTATCGCTCCGCGGAAGCTCTCTGCACAGACGCTTCCCGTAAACGAAAGACCCGGTCCAGGAGGAAGGCCACATGCATCGAATTGGTGGGATCCTGCACGATGGTTTAGGGTTCAGTGTTCAGTTCGTCTGTCTTTGGGTGTATGTGTATGTGTGTGCGTGTAGAAGTTGTAGCACTGATATTTCGGGTACCGTGGCCGAAGACAGGTTTCGTTACAACACCTCCGAAGGACATCCCGAAGACAGGTTTCGTTACAACCCCTCCGTAGATTTTCGAGGAACACCTGGGAAGCAGTGAATTCGACAGAGACAGTCTGGTAGCTGAGGACAAGTATGTGTATGACTATCTTTTGTTTCGTGCGTATGTGCCAATATTGTGCGCATAGAAAGAGGCGCACCAGCATGCATTCATTGTACACAAAAATTTCGAACATACAAATGAAGCTACAGTGATCAGAAGGAACTAACTGACTAGAATTTCGATTCGATCTGGCCCCATACATTCGTTAGTGTTGCGCTCCTGCTTCCATCCGTGATCGCCAGGGAAAATGTAGATCTCCCAGCCGGGACACTCTTGGAACCTCATTGCATGAACTTTGTTCGCGGCTTCCACAGGATTGGTGTACTAGAGCTCAGCCTCTTACGGTGGGCCTAGGTATGTACTATGTTATGCATTGAGCTTCTGCTAGACTATAGTGACGGTCGTGGTGTAGATTTGTTGTTTCGGAAACACCCGACTAGGACTCCAAAGTTTCAGGACATATGATCTACAAGGAGACATGGCAATGCAGAGATTCCACATGGACACTTACGATCCTACCCACGTTTTTGCGGACCACCGGAAATGAACTCATTTGAAAACTTTGCCTCGCCTCCGACGGTTTGCAACCAGCAAGATCAGCTATAGATGGTCTATTAACTTTCTCGGTAGACGGCTTACGGGAGGAATTTATTTAGCCTCCTGCACTGCACATCAACGAAGGTGAACCAAGTAGCTCAAAACTACCATGGACAATGCCAATCTAATATCGTTTACCAGCCCAGCGCTAAAAACAGAAGCTCTAACTAACCCTATAAACCCTTGGACCCGAAAACTCTGCCACTCGAGACACACCCCAAACCCTAAACCCTATACCCAAGACTCTAAATCCTAAACTCTGAAGCTAGGATGACGAGATACCGTGCCCCTGTGGTGGTAGCAAACTCACGCCGGACGAGCGGTCCACAGATTCCCGCCTCCTCGGGGGAGGGTTTCGGGTTTCAGGGCTTCGGGTTTGGGGTTTCGGGAATCGAAACTTAGAGTTTGGAGTTTGGGCTTTAGGGCTTCGGGGTTCGAGGTTTAGGGTACCGGGTTTTGGGGTTTTGGGTTCAGGGTATATAGGGTTACGTGGCTGAACCTAAATTTTAAGCCCGAAACACTCACCCTGCATCCGAATCAACCGCTTGGCCCGAAAGCCCTGCAGACCAGCAGACTTCACCCCAAAAGATAGTCTGCAACCAGTCAAACGCGAAGCTTTCACGAATCCCGCGCCTCAAAGGCCGAGGGATCGTAAGCTCCAAAGCTCTAAACCAGCTTGTAACGGCATCTGCTCCCCAGATTCTCAGCTCAGAAATCCCCTAAACCCTCAACTAAACCCTAAACCCTAAACTCTAAACCCCTAAACCCTAAACCCTCAACCCAGTGCGCCGCTCCTCCATCATATCAAGAATCAGCATTTGCTCGTCAGAGCTGCTCCCGACACCGATGACGATGGGGGAGATCTTGTGTCCTTGCTTGGAAGGTCGGGGGACTTAGTAACACAATGGGTTCCTTAAGGGCCCTTTTAAAGGGATCTATAGGGATTCTATAAGGGTATAGGGTTTAGGGTTTAGAGTGCTTGGAAGGTCGGGGGACTTAGTAACTGGATATTTTAAGGACTTATAGGTACCATAACCCCAATTAGGGTCCCTTTTAGGACTTCCTACCTACTTACTAAGTCCCCCGACCCTCCAAGTGGCTCTTATATTACAGTATGTCATAGTACAACATCGTATATCATAGTTCATATTCAGTATGCTCTGGTGCATGGCCCTTCCATGGATTGAGGATAACATGCAGACAGCAAAGGCCACATGCAGAAATAGACAGGCCCTCTCCAAGCTCCGGCTTGGGGGTTCTGGTCTCTTCCTAAACCAACGCGTGCTAAGTACCTACATCCCATGTAAGTGCTTAGGATACTTTGGGTAAAGTGCTCTGGCGAATCCCCAGAGAGGAGGGGGGGGGGGGGGGTCAAAAAAAGGCAAGTCGCGCCGTAGGATGCTCATGCTGTCCAGCCACTGCTCCTCCGGAAACCATGGTCATAGCCAACTCCAGGGGCTAAACATCCGCTTTGCAGGAAATTCGCTTTAAAACAACCCGCCCCTCCCTCTCCATGCATACACACACTCATGCAGTCATTGTGACATTAATAGGCAGATAGGGAGGTAAGCTTGCAGGGTTTTTTGATCCGGGTTAAGGAATACGATAGAGCCCTCGTCATAGTCGATTCTGAAATCTCTGGGATTCACTGCTGAAGTCACCAACACCCCGAACTAGAAGCTGAAACTTGTGCTCAAGACCAACTCCCAAGTCCATGTGAATGTGGCGGGGGTGGGTGCGGGGCACGGGGCATTTCGTCGTTTGTGTCCGTCTCAAGCTTGCTTGTACAGCACGAAAGCCCTCAAAAGCCGATGCCCCTGAACCATAACCCTTCAACATGTAATTTACCCCCCCCCCCACCTACATAAACCCTTAAAATCAAACACATACCAAAGCAACAACACGGGAAGCCCCTAAATCCAACCCTAAACCCTGAACCCCAAACCCTAAAATCTCGGAGCCCCCCTGGGCAGCAAAAAGCCCCCAAATCCCCACAAGGAGCCAAGCAGATGGCAAGCGACACCTCCCACGTCTGGCTGGCTGCGGCGATGTGATCGCAGCTGTTCCTGAGTCTGAAAATGCTGGGCTTCACGATGGGTTTACGGTTTGATTCAGGGGTCTTCAATCTTCTTCCGGATATGTTTTGTGAGTGGTTTGGGGCTTAGGCGTGCAAGGCCGTCTTGAGACCCTGCTAAGCCCTTATCCAGCCCCAAATGATAAATGATTAAGATCTTAGGTGAGACTCTCTCTTGGGATTTCGGGAGCGGGGGTCCTTTGTGGTTCAGAATAAGGATACCACTACTAGGGCACATAGTGTTTATATTCGAGCCTCCTTATCTTCGGAAACTCACACTTGCACGAAGGAACAACATCTCGCAGGGCTCCAGCAGTGCAGTTAGATGGGGTTAGGTCTTAGGGCCAAATCCACCACCAAACCCCTGTCAAGACTTTCCATCGCACAAGACATAAATTAGAGTTTGGTGTTCAGTGCTAAGAGTCCCACGCATCCGATGTAGATCTCAACTTCAGTGTCCAAGAAGCCCTGAATCCTGAAACGTCGAAAGCCTAGAGCCCCACAGCTGCTAAAAATCCCAAGACCCCCAAAGGTCGGAGTGCGTGTATAAGCCCTGTTCCTACAGTCCTACAGAACCCCCGAAGCCCCGCTATTTCAACGGGGCACAAGATCAAAAGCCCCACACGATCAAAGATAGAAATCTGTCAGGGGGCATTCGGCTCCCTGGCAAGCGTAAGGGGCCGTAGTAGCTAGAACTCACGCTCTGGAGGTTCCTTCATCGCAAAACCTTATATAACCATTATAACGACCCACAAACCCCTAGTTCATGCATGGAGGCCTGTACATGAGGCACGTCACGCCCTAATTACACTTTGGACTGGGACAGAACTCTTATTATACATCCCTACAGTAATGAAGAACCATCAAAGAAGGCTAGGTAAACCCAACCCCCGATGCAAAAATACAACAATCACAAAGCCTGTAACTAAAGAGAGCCCTAGTCTAGTTCGTTCAAAAAACAAAGAACCCCTACATACACCAAAACTCGTAACCCCTAGCTGCTTAAAATCCTAGCAATGCATCCGTATCGAGTCCTGGCTGCATCCTAGACGCCCGAAACTTTAACTCTTCACACGATGAAGGAACCGTAAACTGAAAGGAAGCCTGGGTGAACCCTGAACCCCTGAACTCTTAACACTAACCCTAAACCCCTTAAGCCCTAGCCTCTGAACCCCTAAACCCTAAACCCCTGAACCCTAAAGTCCTAACCCTAAAACCCCACCCAAAACAAAGAAGACAAAAGACCCGCAAAGGCTCGGAATCGGCGACAGCAAAACGGAAGGACCCGTCCAGCGGCGGATCTCCACAAGGTGGGTCAGCAGATTCCTGCGGGCTAAGCTAGGGGCTCTAATAACTGGAATTTAAAGGGGTCTATGGGGGTTACTATAAGGGATCTAAACGGTGCTATAATGTAGCGGCCCTGTGCGCTATAGTTTTAAGCCTTGGGGGCTTAAGGCTTATAGAGTTTACCTTAACCCCCCAAATAACCAACCTTTTTAGGGACTTATATAAGGAAATCATAATAAGGAACCCTAAACCCTAAACCCTAAACCCTAAAATCATAATAAGGAGCCCTAAAAAGGGTAGGTTCTTTGGGGTCCAGGTAGGGTTCAGAGCCTCGGGCTGAAATTGAGTTCAAGGCTTGGAGGGTTGAATTTAGAGTTGGAGGTTTTGACTGTAGGAGCGAAGTCGAAGAGGCTTTGAATATGTAGTGAATGTGAGAATATATGTGTATAGATGTATAGATATATATGTGTGTGTATGCATATATGTAGTGTGGTGCAATCAGCAACCATAGAGTCACGACAAGGCGCCTTGGGACCTAGTAAGGAGTTAGACTGTGCATGATTGGACCATGGGCAAGGGCTCTAGGATTTTATATTGTAATCGATATCATAGCCGCACCGTTATGGTTGAGGTCTGTTCGGAGCTCACGATTGAGGTTTTAGGGTCTTAGGGCCTCGCAGCGTTTAGGAGTTGGGGCAAACCTCAACTTCCCGCCACCGCGCAAACAGGGAAGTGCCCGCCCTGTCTTCACAATCTGAAGCTCTTGCACCTAGTTTCGAGCCCTGTATCACTCGGCCACATCTGCGCAACAAGCAGGAATGGACAATAAATCACTGAACCCTAAATCACGAAACCCACCAAAAAATGTCCGAGACGAGGTGCAGCCCTTTCGAAGCAAAGAGGAGTGCGTCAGGACGATGTACTGTCAAAGCGGCCTCGAGCCAGTTCTGTAGGCTTAAAATGGGTGTGTGTCGGGGTTCTGGGCCCCTCATGTTACTACTGTGAACTCTGAGTTCTCTCTTTGACCCTGCAGGGACACATGCATGCGGTTCCCACCCGTGACGCTCTCGTCTGTTGCGCGAGGCGAGGCAATTTTAAACTTTATGAACGTCGCGACGACTTCACACAAGGCTCCCTGCGGACGGATTGCAAAACACAACGGGCTCCAACTTCTGGGAAGTTCCAAATCACAGGGACCCGCAAGGGAACCTAAACAAGAACCCTAAGGTTGGGATAGTTTGGCTCCTGAAATTAGCAATCCTCGTCTGGGAATTGGGAGTTGGGACCCATGATCTCCTCTACGAGATGCAGAGCAATTCGCTTCGTGAATGGGGGTACACTGTCGCATGCTGCGATGCCGTCTCAATGCGGGATGCCCGATTACCGAATTGATGTTGCAGGCAGCGCAGGGCATAACATAAGACAAACGACTCCAGTGCGACACGACCCTGTCTTGCGCAGGCTCTCGACGGGAGCAACTAAACCCTAAACCTCGACATCCCAGACTGCCAGAGCCCTGCAGTCTTCAGCATTACGCCACTAGGGTCTACTAGGCGGTTAATATAGGGGCCTTAATGATTAGAATGGGATTTCGGGGCCCACTATGCTATAATGTATGATGAGGAACCCCCAAAACAGTATTGGCAATCGTTTAAGCCTCTATGTTAGGGGAATGGCCTCAAGATCGTCTGCATAGTGGTCCAGTGCCATTTGAAATCCTCCGGAGCGGACTTGGCTGGGAATTTTGAAAGTCCGGCAATGCTGGTAAGGTGATCTTCTCGAAACTTGTTGACCACACACACACACCTAATTATCTATGTATATATATATATACATATACATACACATACCCGTAACTGTATAAGTATACATACGGACAAAAATGCTTCATACAGAAACACGCTTGCATTTCAACCAAGTATAATGGCTTCTTCATACTCCAGGGCTGTTGAGTTTCAGAGCCGGGGAGCTCCTCAAGAGGAAGGGAGAGGGGTTGTTGATCAGAGATGCACGCTCAGATCCGAACTTAAAACCCTGAAACCCTAAACTTAAACCTTCAACCTTAAGTCCTGAACCCAGGAGCCTCAATTTTGCGTGAGAATGGGAAAAGCCGGCCCCGAGCCGCCTCCTTGTAGCATCAAGGGTCCGAACTCGGTCCTGATCTAAACAGAAGGGTAGCTTAGGGGCCTTAACAATTATATACAATTATAGAAGAGGAACCGGGTTGTAGGGCCCATTATACTACAAATAGAATAAGGAAGCCCAAACGGGTAGTTCTCGAAGTTAAGATCTCTTTGTAGGAACTCACAAGAAGGCGGCACCCTCATGAAAATAAAAACCTCTACGAGGGACCCTGATCTAGAGAACTACGTACCCTGAGATCTCAGGATGCTCAGGTTTAGGTCTAGGTTCAGGGCCCTAAACCTTAGACCCAAACAAACCCTACGAGCCATAGAGCCTATAAGCCTTAAGCCCTAAACCCTTTTGATGCAGCTCTAGGGCTTAGGATGGCGGGTTTAGGATTTCGGATTTAGGGTTTCGAGACCCAAGTAGGGCTAGATTTCGACGTTCAGCTCCTGCTGCTAGGGCTGGGGTTGTTCATGGCTACCGTCATGAAGACCAAGATAATTGTTCTAAGTTGATATAGGTCGTTCTTGCATGTTAACATGAGGCTACTGTCTTAAGTGTTGCTCGATGTCTCAACATCAATTTGAAACCCAAGCCCTAAACGCCAAACCCTAATTCCTAAGCCGCTATATCATGGATTCCCTGTTCTAGACGCCTCAAACCCTGTAAAGATTCCTTAAGGGATCCCTATCATAGATTCCTATAGGTCCCTCATGTAGACGCCTGTAAAGATCCCTTAAGGGAGTCCCATTGCAAGTATTAAGCCCTTGTATACGCCCAGGAGCAGGTTCAAGTCCACCACGCTCCAAGGATGACGTCGCTTGGAGGATGCTTCGACCTGCCGGGACGAAGCAGCGGACAGGCTCTAGCCTTGGGAGGGTAGGGTGTACGGCTTAGGCCGTAAGGTTTGGGGTCTGAGAAGTGTGTGAGGGCCTATTGGGCTATAGTGTGCAGGGAGATTGGGTTCCTTTGAATTCTTCTTTCAAAGATCCGGAAGGGTTGCTATAACCATCAGGATTCTGTATAGGCTTATAGTGCATCTAGGGCCTGCAGGGTTCAGGGTCCAGGTTGTTTCGGATGGTCTCAGGATGGAGGGGTTTTAGAGCATTTTCAGAACAGGCGGGAGCTCTCCGGACTTACAAATTCTGTGGCCCATATAAACCTGTATCCATATTTGTCTCCGTATCTGTACCGGTATTTATGACATATATATATATACATAGATACAGATAGGTACTTATATAGTAGATGACACAAAACGTGTAGTAACTACATCAGATAGTTGCCTAAACCCCAAACTGATCCCGCCTCCCTGTAGCCGAAGCGGACTCAGTTGTGACTTCAGAGTTTGGGGCTTGATAAACAGGGGTATCATGGGAAGACTCTGGTTACGGCTCATGACGTCGGGTTTCCGCTGAATTGTGGTCTCTTTGAACTTTGAGGGTCCTCACGATGGTACCCTGCTCAATAAAGCGCCATCTTCAGAAGAACTCCAAGTCAGGACAGCATACAATATCCAGTCCACCCAAAACCTAGCGACAACATCGCAACATTCCGCAAGATCTTAACGAGTCGCAAGGTCTGATGTAAGCCTTTCAAAAACAGTAATCATCTAAGCACCTACTGCATGGCGGTCTGACTGTGATGCTGCTGCTGCTCGCTGCTCCTATCTGATGTGCCTGGAACAAACCTGACCAAACAATCGCATGTTGTAGCCTGGTCAGGGGATGCAGGCATAGCACGGCTGATTTGTCGCTTATGGTGCGTACTCAATGCACAACACTCTCTACGAAGCCAGCTTCCCGAGCCCAAACCCCAATCGCAAGCTTTACGAATCAGCCCTCATGCCCCGAAAGCTAATTGATCGCCATGGTGCCGAAATCCCCAACCTCGAAGCGATCCTCCATATCCGAAGCTACGGAAGACCCAAAGGGGGTGCAGGGCTGTGGTCGGTAGCTAGAGTAATACGGCGCTCTCCAACCATGACAAAAAACTTGAAGATACGTAAACTACAAACATGCCGGTAAACAAGCACACACCTATGTACTTACATATGTACATACACACACTTGATTATTGTTCTCGACATTCTACTGATGCGATTCCCGAGTCATATGAGTGGATGCTGTAAACTCAAGCTTGGCTTGGGGGCCTCTGTCCAGTTAATCCAAGAGTTGGCGGCACCAACGGCGAGGATCTTGCTCTTCCCCTTCCGTCACAGCATCCCTTGAACTCCGAAGCCGAAATCTCCTTTTCCTAACACCTAAAGCGTATGCTCTAAAGACCTCAAACCCTACACCCCTTAACCCAAAGATGTACTAGAAGCCCACAGCTCAAGTTTCGGGCTGTAGCATGCGCTTAAACTTTGAGTCTTAGGACCCAGAAGAGAAACCCTCCAAGCTTTCAGCCCTACATGCTTAACCCCAAACTCTTGACTTTATGCCCCAATACAGATTACGCGAAATCTGAAGCTTTGAACGGCTAAACATCTAAACCGAAACTCCAGACTCCAAACTCCTGAACCCTTGCATGGCGCTTTGGATTTCCAGTCGCAGTTTGAGGGCTGATCCTGCAAAACCAGTGGGCAGGTAAAGTATCACCAAACCCTCAACTCCCAGACCCAAAAGCCCCATATCAACCTTATAAATCCTAATTCCAACAGCCCTCCTACACCGCCCGTCATTCTGTGCCTTGCAGCGTTTCGGGGTTGAAGGTTGGGGTTCAGAGTTTCGGGCTTTCAGTTCCGGAGATGTCCGTACGCTCCGGCCACAAGATCCCAAAGCTGTGAGCCGCATAAACTCTGAAGACCTTCGCATGCTACATCCCACCGGCAGCTTCTTTCACGTGCTCTGAACCATAAATAAACCCAAACCCTCAACGCAAGACTTCAAACCCGAAGCCGTACACTACACCCTATAAACTGAAGCCTAAACTTATCAAATTTCAGCCAAGGAGTCTGTCTGCAGTACCGATGTGGAACAGACAGCACAAAGCAGAAGCAGCAGCCATGTCATGCAGGCGGGGCGCTCGGGTTGACTCGGCCCTATTAGATTGGGCTTTCCAAACTTAGCAGTGCCTTCGTTAAAGATGCTTCCGAAGGGGATTGAGACGTGGGCGGGGTGGCGGGAGGGGGGGCGTTGCTAAGTACAGTCTTGTGAGCCGCAAGAATGCAAGAACAACGGACAAACGAAACCCCAAAAGCCACGATGTAAAGTTCGAGCTGCGATCATTTTGCCTCCAACATGGTTCACTTCGAACTCCCAACTCCAAGAGTTCTTGTACTACACCCTATTATTTATATGGCGCGACCATAACCTGCTACTTCGCAGGATTTGGAGTGAGGAGAGTTTAGACAAGACGCTACGCCAGGCTCGTCGCCAGAAGAGTTGGGACATGTTTAACCCGGGCCCGGAATTGTTTGAAATGCAAGGAACCCTAGCAGTAGGGATCCTTGACTCATGCTTCAACTTTCTGGAGTACGCTTCAGCACCAAACTCTCGGCTTAACACCCCCAGCACCTTGATTCCCCATCTGGCTACAGACTCCCATGGTTTTTGGAAACCCAAAAGTTTCGTAGACCGAAATCTGCCAGCCCAAGGTTCAATCTTCACTATTATGACTATTGCTGCTGCTGATGGACAAAATCCTGCAATACCCTTTATAAGGAATATACCATAGTTCCCATAGTTTAGAGTCCTTGGGGTCATGCAGGATTTTGTCCATCAGCAGTATCACTCTCCCTGTTATTGGGTTTAGGGGCCGAGGATTCCGGGCTTGGGTGTCAATGGGGCTCTAGTAGCTTTGGGGCTTAGGGTTTAAGGTTTAGGGTTTAGGGGTTTAGGGTTTAGGGGTTTAGGGGTTTAGGGTTTAGGGGCTTAGGGTTTAGGGCTTACGTAAGGGTCTAGTTTAGTCCGGAATGCGGGGTTCAGACTGAGAAGCACTGCAGGCGACCCCATGCAACCGTGGTTGCTGCAAACATGCAAGGGTGGCTGTAGATGTACCGGACGCAGGTATACTCCTCAACAATCGCCGCAGTTTGTGGCGAAAGGCTACAGAGCCCGAAAAAGACTTTTGGGTGTATATTGCATAATAATTATGATACGGAGTTCTGAGGAAAAGTACCACTGATCGTCCAGATGTGTGGGCTTTAATAATTAGAACCGGGTTGTGGGGGATATTCTGCTATAACTATAATAACGCTCCTATAATCAGGAAACCTCAAAACCCTGTGGTTTCTCTTCACCACAAAAAGGGCTCAGGCGAGGTTCAGGAGCCGGGACAAGGTCCGGGGCTTCCCGTGCGGAAAGTCTCGTGTTGAGGTCCAGACCTCCATTGAGCTTTAAAATTGCCTTAGAAGCACCTACACAACATCTAAAAAAGCCAACAAGCCCTAAACCCTAAACCACTTTAGAGAGCGTGGCAGGTCTCAGGCACCCACCACGTGCCGCGTGCCGTCGTCGTCCTCCGAGATCGCCATGACCTGGCTCGGGTAGTTTTACATGCGGCTATAAGTCCCCTATAATATGGTTCATGATCATAACCACCCTAAGATATGGTTTATGTATATAGCTACGCTACTTGGAGGTAGACGCTGGCAGCCATGAGCCCATAAATCTGGATTCAGACTTGACAGGTTCCTCCAGCAAGGCAGCATGAAGCATGCCAAATAGACAAGAGTCGCATTTGACAATCCCTGGACACGAAACCCCAAAAACCCTGAGCAAGGTATAGAGCAATGCTAAGGCCCCAATCCTGAAGTGATGTACAGGCCTACAGGCCCAAACCCTAAACCCTAAACCCTAAACCCTAAGCAAAAACGCCTAGGTTGGGGAGTACGAGGTGGCGTCCTTGAGAGTTTGTTTTTCAGCGGGGTGATTTCTGCTGCGCTCAGAACAGGAACTAGAAGGGTACACTGCTAACAATGAAGCCGACCCTCCTAGTATCATGCTGAAGCTCTGCGAACCTTGATAGAAAGTTCTTTTGACCTTTGACATTCCAGTTGTACCTGAATGGCAGTTTGGCTCGATATGGCAAATAACAACCTATCCAGAGACTTCAAAACCCCTTAACCAAGGACTATATGCCTTAAATCAGATCAAGGATCCCCTACAACTTAAGGTATCTTGCTGCAGGACGATGAAAGGGGTTAGGAGGTTCTGTGTGCTGCATAGATAGCTCGGGCATCCAGCGCTTGCTCTACTTTCGAGCCTGTCGTGTCGATGCACGCTTGACTCGTTGCTGCATGGCCGCAAGCTTCTCCAGGATCCAGGTGTCCTTTAGGGTGTAAGCACTTTAAGCTTTTAAGCTTCGGGGTTAAGGGTCAGGTTCTTGATGTAGGGTTAAACCGCGTGCAGCAGCTCGGACTGGGGGCAGACTGTAAAAATTTCGGATTCACATGACGGACATGCACAGGGTTTACATAAGGTTCAGGGGTTTAAGCAGATCCAAAGACAGGAGACACAAGATTCTAAACCCTAAACCCTGTATAGTCCCTTGGACCAAAACAACAAACTGAACCCTAAACCCTAAGCAATAAACCCCGAATCCCTAACTAAACCTCTAGTTCTTAATGTTACAGGGCCGTAAATAAAACTCCGTAACAGGTACCCAGGAATTCCCGAGTTCCTCTCCCTTGAGCTCATCAGGATCCGTCACGTCATCCGGGTCGACGTAAGCATCCTCATCCACGATCCTCGGGTTACTATAGGGTTAAGGGTTTAGGGATTCAATTAGAATAGGGTTTGGGGGCCCGATGTACCATAACTATAACAAGGAAGCCCCCCAAATAGTGTAGGTAAATAGGAAGGCCACTATATATTAGGCTTTAGGGATCTTCGTCTCCAATCCTCATCAAGAGAGTTGCAAAGGCTTGAAGGATGAGATTGCGAATTCGACTTTGGGGCCTTGGTAATTAAAACGAGGTTATGTGGTCTAATATGTTATAAATGTACTAACGAATACCCTAACGAAGAACGCCACGAACTCTCAGTCTCAACTCAAAACAGTGTATCCAAGCCTTGCGATGCCCAAGTGCATCTGAACGCGACGGGCCCTTTGCTGTGAAGGTATGCCTCCTTGGAGTGCAGTATCAGCGATAACATCTGAGCCCTAAGACCCACCTACTAATTATTCAAGAGTGCTGAATCCTAAACTCTCCTATACAAACTAGCAGCCCACCCCCAACTCCTAAACCACCCTCTCGTCAGCCCTGCCGGAGACTTTGGGTTTTTTCGTGCGACAGGTCTGGGTGCTTGGAGGTGGGGGCTTAAGGCTTCAGGGCAGGTTCGGGGATTTGCGGGACTTCGTGAATTTAGGGGCCTTCTGATTTAGAGGCTTAGTTGGGGTCACCTTCTCCACCATTAGATTCTGCTGCCTTCGAAGATTCTATGGAAACACACAAGGAAATTACATCAAGGAACCCTCACCTGGAACGCTGAACCTTCAACATCTAGGTTTTCATTGATTGGGTTCAGGTAGGCCGTATGACAACCTTGGATTCTGAGAACACGACTGACAATAAACCACTGCCAGATACTGCCGAACTTCATCAATACAAGAAAACCAACGCCCTCAAAACACAAGCTCAGCCTCATCTTAATCCGTAAACCTGATTCGAACCCGTGCCTGCTTCTTCAACTGCAACCGAGACTCAAATGGGTGGCATGCTCCATGGAGGCACAGGGCAGCATCGACTGTGCACTCATGGCCTTTGCGCGGGGCTGTAGCATCCTGGTTCAGCTCAACGCTCCGCCAAGCTCTGTGCTAGAACCTAAAACCCTGTATGGGAGTTTCCGAAAATAGGGGTACCTTATTTTGGGGTCCTTCTAATAAGGATCCTACTATTTAGGGTACTATATTAGGGTCCCCCATTTTCGGAAACTCCCCTAGATGGGGCTCTTACTTCGGAGTACGGGATTTGGCCACTGCGCACGCCCAGGGCTCGGACCAGCGCTCAGCGAGACGATTAGGGTTTAGGGTTTAGGGTTTAGGGTTTAGGGACGGAGGTTGTGTTACTGCATGGGGTGCCATGTTCCTATACCCTAAGAGTCCATGTACCCATATAGCATATACTTTGGGCCCAATGTACCTATATAGGGAGTACTTTAGGGCCAATGTATATACTATATGAGTACATGGACCCTTAGGGATATTGACCATGAAAGAATGAAAAACTTGAAGTCGCCAGCAAAGCCGAAATTTCGAGCCTCCTCGACGTGGTCTCGAAATCCCGCAGTGGTAAGGCTTTAGGGCTTGGGGAATCGTGTAGTGGAGCACTGCGCTGATGCATTGTGACATTTCGGGCTTGCTTTACTGTGGCTTCCTTCCGGATTTAGGGTCTGGTGTAGGACCTACTTGAAGGCTCATGGGACTTAGTAAGTAGGATTATAAGTAGGTTATAATTAAGATAACCCCACTTAGGGGACTTATAACCCCAACTATAGCCTACTTACTAAGTCCCATGATCCTTTAAGTACCCCGGACAATGCATTGGCAGCAAGAGGCTGTATAGAACTTGGAGGCAATGCCCGCCAGAATGTGGACGAGGGTAAACCAGATGCACCTGCGGCAAGAGCAGCAACAAATGTCGCAAGGAGTTCGAGTTCGGATCCCCACCCCACCCTTCCACTAGGATCCTGATAGTCAGGACTCCAGAGTATTCGCGGCTTGAAACTCAAGGGCTTGCAGTTCAAGTTAGGACTGCTATATAGACGAAGTGTGCAATTCCAGAAGAGCCTTACTCGCACTTGTGGTTTTGGGTTAAGACTTTCTTAATGGGTTGCGGCTTCTTGTTAGACATAGAGCTCCCAAGGCAGAGGCCCCCAAAAGCCCGAAGCCTCCCCTCACGGCCCCTGCGCAAGCCCAACATCAATGCCTTTGCTCCTGCCTCAGCCCCTACATCTTGTGTGATATGGGGCTTTCTACTTAATCGTCCAAGAATTTTGAGGATGCCATCATTTCTGGACTCTCTCTCACTCTCTCTCTCTCTCTCTGTCTCTGTCTCTCTCTCTCTCTTGAACCTTCAGGTAAAGCCCCTGCGCAATTCAAACGCTCAACCTCCGAAGGCACCCGTGCTGACGCCTCAAAGTCGCCAATGTCAAGGGCTGCTATAACCCAAAGGGTCCAAGTATCATTATGGTATATACTTAGACCCCCAAAATACCCTATAAGTATATACCATAATGATACTTGGACCCTTTGGGTAAGGGTATCGGTTTCGGGTTTGGGGGTTCAGGGTTGCCCAGCAAAAGTCTACAGAGCCATAAACCATAATGTAGGGGCCACAATAATTACCAGTACTAATTTGAGGGTTCCTTATTATTATATGTATAGTATAATGGGCCCCAAAAACCCTACTCTAATTACTAAGGCCCCTATATTATAGTACCCTTATAGATCCCTTATAGTAACCCTTTAAAAGAATCCCTTGTAAGGAACCCTACTATGATCAAGGCCCATATAGTAATCCAGAGCTCCCCCATCGCCCGTGCCCTCCCCCAAGAAAGTTCGGCAGGGCACCAAGGCATCATGAGGCCATCCCAAGTGCCAAAAACCTCCGACAGGTGACTTCTGAAAGTTTCCGTTTACGGCAAAGCCCAAAGGCTCAACTTTTCAGGGTTCCTATAACGGGTCCTTTAAGGGATTCCTTCAATGGATTCCTATAAGGGGTTCCTTTACAAGGGTTACGATAAGGGTCATATGCACATACGCCGTCAAATCCACATACGTGCGTGCAGGCAAGCATAAGCACAATCACAAAGAGATGCACGCAAAACTTTGACATACACAGACATAGCCGCATAGGCATACACATGTATCAGGCAAATAATACTTCTACACAGACATAGACATAAAGCCAGACGCCTACATGCACAAATACGACTCCAAACCCAGTCCTCAGATCCCTTATCATGCATTCGATCTCCAACATGCAAAGCATGACATTCAAACTCGAAGATTAAAGTGTGCGATGCCTCGAAACGCCTGAGCCTGTCCGCTCCTGGAACTTTAGGGTCAGTCTAGGGCTCAGGGCTTTAAGTCTGGAGAGTGCCCTCGATCGAGTTCTTTATGTTGGTCGCCGTTGTTACTTATTGAGATGACCTTAAGCACCATCCTAACTCAGCAATCACACGGCCGTCATCTCACCCGAAACAATGTGGCAAAACTTCACGTTTGACAGTGCAGGGCTTAAGAGCCCCGGAGCCTCAAGTCCTAACCCGGCCTTCTTCCAGTAGTCCGTGCTCGGTGGGAAGTAGAGCCCCGTATCGATCACCTTGATAGCTCGACAAGAACAATCTGCGGCGAGATCTGCGGGTTCTCCAAATTAGGTCTAGTTGAAAAGTTCGTTCCACTAGACTCCCAAACCAGTATGTAAATGTCTTAAAGCCAGGTAGTGCTATCTAAGCCGGGAAAATACATATACACATGAGTGTACACATAGATAGATATGTTAATATGTATGAGCATGCATATGTATGCAGGTGCGTGATACAGACCAGAAAAGGGTAAAGATTGGATTGGACACTCTGCTGCTGTCAAGGGCAGTCGATATTCGGGTGTAAGGCATAAAGCCACCTGGTCGAAACATATCTGTCTATCTGTCTATATACATATATACATACACACACTTTTCTATACTGTGCTACATTGTACTACACGACACTACACTAGGCGAGGCTATCCTGGGCGGACTGGACTATAAATACAGAAACGATTACCAAAACAGGTTTTGTATACAATGCAAACGAATGAATGGCCATATGTTGTGGCCCAGTTCAAGCAGAGGTACATAAGCAATCCAGAGGCCCCAGATCATCACCACGTAGCCAGCCAGCGGAAGGAAGACCCAGGCATAAATCACTAGGGTGCCAATCCAGGATGATCGAAATCCATACCTCAAAGGGCGGTTCGGGCTTAGGGTTTTTTTTAAAGTGCACTGACCTTTCTCCGCTCCGGGGGCTTAGGGTTTAGGGCTCAGGGTTTAGGGCTTGGAGTTGAATGTTCGGGCTTCGGGCTTAGGGTTTAATTTAGAGTTTAGGGTTTCACGGCTTGGGGTTTGCCAGTCCAGCAGGATCCAAGCCAATACCTGGGTTTAGGCTTTGGAATCAGGGTTGTTTAGTTAGGGCTCGGGGTTTGAGTTGTCTGGTAAGAAGTTGGGACGGAGGGTTTGGGCGAAGAAGCTGTGCCGCTGTGCAAATTCTGGGATTCTAGGAGGTCCAGAACTGGTATATTTTGAAGCAGAGATATACGCCTTAGCCTTGAACGTTGTGGCCAACTTGCAGGTACCAGGCTCCCCCAAAGAGGCCTCTGTTTGACCAAAATCAAGGTTGATTGAAACAACTCGGAATGTAGCCGCTGTTCACGATTTGTTTGTAAGGTTGTGTAATGCCGGACATGGTCCATCAGCAGCAAACCGCACCCAAACCCTGGATCCCAGACCTCAAAAAGCTATCAAGGCCTTAGGTAAGATGTGAATTTCAGGAAGTGAGGGACCCTAGCATAGTCTTGGAAAGTAGACATCCTTCATGGAAGCACCCGATAACTAAGACAATGGGACATGTCATCTGGCCTACATAAGCCCGATGCTATAGTATCGGTTTCTGTCTGCCCTCTGATCACAGTATGGGTTCCCCAGTCCTATCCACCCCGACCTTCCAATATCACACTTTAAAATATAGTAGGATCCCAAATATACTTTAACGTAGATTGCTTAATACAAGGATTTTGGAATGCCTGGGCACAAAAAGGCCTACTTGTCGGGTATCATGGGGAACTCAATGTCAACCTTTTTGGTTATATAGGGATTTTTTGGTTATATAGGGATTATACAGGGACTATACTATACTACCCAAAAAAAGTTAAAGGTTCCTTACTCTACCACTAGGAAGGGCTTAAGAACCCTTAACCTTAGGCTCTACGGACTCATTCTTTCATTTCTTTGGACCCAAAGACCATACTAACAAAGGCTTTTGGGCCAGTTTGAGCCTTAGGCCTTAGGGAAAGGGCTTCTTCTCATCGTGTCATGGCAAAAAGAGCCCCATCTCAAGGCCCAAATCGGTCCCAGGCGCTGGGTGAACTTCCGCGGCACCTGCTTTTAGGGTTTAGGATTTGTAGGTCTTTAGGGTTTATGGTTTATAGGGTTTATAAGGGTTGTAGGGTTTTAGGATTTCGTGCTTTGGGGCTTTAGGGTTTGATGCGCCGCCCTGAACCCCAATGCCTTGAACCCGGCTGACACCGTTTAGGGATCGAGGTTTATGAAGTCCGGTGCTTAAGCCCGCTCCATGAACCTGACACCTGAGGCCAATAAAAGCTTGCACCGCTCATCTGAAACCCAGAAGCCAAACAGTGAGGTTGAAGCACTCGGGGCTGATTTGCTCGATCTCTTAAGGTTTGTTCCTTACTTAACTATTCGCTTCGCTGAACGGGCGATCTTTTCGATGAAGGTTAGGACGTGCTGCACGGATTTGGGCGGCAGAGTTACGGCCAAGAGCCCACAACAGTTCGGTATAGTGTTTGGTGTTAAGCATCTTAAACGGAGCTTAAACTTCTTCGAAGCTCTTGCAGTCTTATGGTTGCCGCCAAATGGCCTGCATACGGTGTAAAGTTGTAGGAGTGCTTCGGGTTCAAAGATGCTGGTGTGAATCTCTGTGAGACTTACACTGCGACAGTGCTGTGCCGACTCTGTCGCTCTCAAATGTACTCCTTCTAAAATGATCCGTGCGCAGCTAAGAGCATTAATGTGGCACATCACAATGCACACCTTAGCCTTTCTTTTGCGAGCTTGGACCCTTAACCCTCGACCCTAAAAGCTAAATCCTAAACCCTCAGACTCTTTTAACCGAGAGCCCCCTGGCACGACGTAAACCCTATGCTGCCAGGACACGCTGTCGGGCGAGTGAAACATCAACGGCATGCCTGAAAGTCTGAAGAGGATCATGGGACTGAGTATCTAGGGTTATAAATAAGGTAGCTAGACCTATGATTACTTATAACCTACTTATAACCTAACTTACTAAGTCCCCTGGTTCTCCAAGTAGGTTGAATAGGGTTTCGGGATTCCATATTCTCGTTATGGCTTAATATATCCCCAATCTCTACTCTAGTCATTAACTGGGCTTTTAAGTAACCAGGGAGAAAAAGTATAAACTTCTTATTTCATAATGGTTCCATTAAGAAAAAAGTACTAAAGTATGGTACTCCAAAGCCCAGTTAATATATCCCCACACCCTAAACCCTAAACCCCAAACCCTAAACCCTACTCTAGTTACCAAGGCGCCTACATTAGGTTTCAAGGCGGCGGCCTTGGGCTTGAAGGGCCTGGGGCTTAGGTGTCTACTTGGAGGCTCATGGGTAGTTCTAACCCAGGAACTCTAATATCCCTTTTGTTAGAGAATATACCTCATAAGTCATAGTAGGATCCCAAATATGATTTAGGGAATCTTGCTTGATTAAGGGATTTTGGGGTCTCTGGGAAGTGGGTTTCTTGGTAGGGTAACTAAAATCAAAAACAGGATTCGGGCACTTATACCCCTACCTACATACAACTACCCCTGAACCTCCAAGAAGGGATTCGGTTCAAGGTTTGGAAAGACCCAGACCTTCCAAAATCCCTTAAAATTAAGGAATATACCTTAATTCATATTTGGGATCCTACTATAATTTAAGGTATATTCCTTAATTAAGGGATTTTGGAAGGTCTGGGGAGTTGTGAGACCTAGGAGACTCGGGGGGTTCAGGGTGAAACGTCGTGGCCAAAATAAAGAGACTACCTACTGTTGATGGACAAAATCCTGCATGACCCTAAGGACTCTTAACTATGGGAACTATGGTATATTCCTTATAAAGGGCAAGGCAGGATTTTGTCCATCAGCAGTAGGTCCCTGAGTAGCCCCTTTGTGTTTTCCTACTATTCGGCTTCAATAAAGGGGCCCTTACAATAGGACTGCAACAGGGCGCTGCAGAGCAACCTAGCTACTGCTTGTGCTTGGGTGTCTTCATAGTACGATGCTTGTGGGAAAGTCGGGCAGGGTACAGATTTCCAAACCAAGTGCAATAAACTCGCGCTCAAGCTCTTCAGGTCTTGAATCGAAGGTGGAAAAGACTCAAAGGCGATCGGTCCTAAGCCTTCCATTGTGATTATTAAGGCTCCGATATCATGGAAACCAGTAGAGCCCGTTATTTGACAGTACCCCTCATAGAACTCTTTAACTTTAACAGCACTTAAAGGAACCAGATGCCTATTGATAAGTATTTGCGTACCTTCAAGAGCATGTCTTCCTCGCTAAGGCACCAAAGCTCTTGCTTTGCTTCTTGCACTCGCGCTTCACGCTGGCAGACACCTCCGTTTTTGAGGCTGCAGTTGCCGGGATTGGGCTTATACCTGCATGGCACTTTAGATTCTTTAGATTGTCATATTTAAGATAGCGGATTTGGTAGGTTAAAACGGCTTGGAAACGTTTCATAAAGGGCTCATTGGGATTTCGGGCTTAAGTGCTTGAGGATGAGTGGCGTTCTTGGTATCAGGGCATTAATTTCGGGTGCGATGGGGGTTGAAACGGGTTTAGGTTTCGGAAAATACTGGAGCCTGAAAGATTTTGAACCGCGATTCCATGAGTTATGCTAGTCTACCACCTGTGAACCCAACCTACATACGTGCTTCAGAAGCCCTCAACCCTCGTCCCTAGCGCAAGGTGTGGCCAAGAGTCACTGTGCAAACTCCCTCCCACTGGAAAACTACATGCCAAACCCTAAACCCTACCAAACCCTAAACCCTAAACCCTAAACCCTAAACCCTAAACCCCAAAACCCTAAACCCTAAACCCTAAACCCTAAACCCGAAACCCGCAGCTCCAGCCATATCTCTTGGACAGGAGACACGATTTCGGTAGACCTGCCAAAGCGCAGTGGTCGCGGCTAGCACCTCCGATCTCTTGGGCACATCAGAAGAAAGAGAACCAACGGTTTAGCTCTAGGCTGTCTAGGGTTTAGTGCCTGGATTTAGGATTTTGGGTTTAGGAACCTGAAAATCTAAACCAAAAACCACATAACCACAGTCACTTGTTCGTTGATATGTTTTAGGTTGGGGACTTCGGCACTGCGAAATATTTGGAGTTCTCTGGCTTGGGCTCTGTCGGCGTTCCAGCATGGGCGAAAAACGCGCAACAAAACAGTCCAACCCCAAACGCTAAAAATCTTGTGACGGGCCTTGGTACTACAACCTCCGCTCTGATCATGTTACACTACTACCTACCACTCAACTCGTATGATGAAGGGCTGTTATGCTGGCGAGGGTGCTGGTGAGAGCATACGGATTACAGTGAGAAGAAGGGGCAGGAGGGCTGGAGTACGACGACGGCGATGGTCTCGTTGCTTATGAAACGAGGCGGAAGACGATGATGTTGTGCTGGTGGTCATTTTGAGAAAGAGGGCGAAGATAAGTTTGAGATTGCTGTCCTTGCTGATCCCAGCGTCCTGGCATAAGCACCCCGAACTGTTGATGATAGAAATCCTGCATCACCCTAAGGACCCTAAACTAGGGGAATTATGGTATATTTCTTATTGTAGGTAATGCAAGATTTTTATCATCCTAAACCCTAAACCCTATAGAGCCCTTAAAGGAATCCCTTAAAGGTACCCTTATAGATCCCTAGGATCAACCATCATCAACCGGAAGCAGCCATAAGCATCTTCGGTCGAGGAGCAGCCATCAAACCAAACTGCGCGTACATCCTGGGGTCGAGGCCGGGGGTTCCTTTCCAGACCTTCCAAAATCCCTTAATTAAGGAATATACCTTCAATTATAATAGGATCCCAAATATGAATTAAGGTATATTCCTTAATTAAGGGATTTTGGAAGGTCTGGGCCTAAAGGGTATCTCTATGGGGTTTAGGGCTTTGGGGGGGTTCCTTAAAGGGTATCTATGGGGTTTAGGGCTTTGGGGTAGGGTAAAAGGGTTTAGGGATTTAGGGGTGTAGGGGTTGAGGGCTTAGGGTTTGTTAAAGTGCCGTTGTATCTATGGGGTTTAGGGCTTCTTCCTTAATCACAGTCAAAAAAAATTATAGTAAGCATACTACCCAGACCCCCGGGAGGATCCAGAAAGTAGATCCCCTAATTCGGGGCCTTATACTACTAAGGGTACATTATAGGAAGCCCCATCAAGGGATCTACTTTCTAGATCCTCCCGGGGGTCAAGTCTTGAGGGCCATGACATACTAAGGGTTTAGGGGTTTAGGGTTGAGGTTCATAGGGTTCAGGGTTGATTTTTAAGGTTTAGGGTTGATTGTTAGGGTTTAGGGTTTAGGGTTGATGTGTTTGTTATCTAGCTGGGCTGTAGATCCAGAGCTGCATACATGCTAGGCTGATAGTGATAGAGTCTTCGAAGCCTGTGCCCTCTACTTAAGGACCGGGGACCCACGCAAAAATAACCCAGCAAACCCAGAACCGTGAACCTTAAACCCTTGAACCCCAAAATCCATACCGCAAAACCCTCAAAACACTAAAACCCATATCGAAAAACAACCCAAAACACTAAAACCCCAAAACCAAACCGAAAAACACCCAGCGACTAAAACCAAAACCGAAAAAATCCGAAGCCTGGCGGCCCAAACCCAAAATGGGGGGTTTCCGAAAATAGGGGACCCTAATGTAGTACCCTAAATAGTAGGATCCTTGTTATAAGGACCCCCCCCCCCAAATAAGGTACCCCTAATATTCGGAGACTCCCCCAAAATCCTGCTATCCCATGGCCACGGCACAAGCCCCAGGTGAGGCCTCAGTCGCTGTGAGAGGGTTTTGGACTTGAAGCCTTCGGGCCTGAGGGTTTAGTTACCTTTCCCAAAGGGTCCAAGTATCATTATGGTATATACTTATAGGGTATTTTGGGGGTCTAAGTATATACCATAATGATACTTGGACCCTTTGGGTTTGGTTAGTAGGGAATGGAGGAATGGCGTACAATTCTAACTGCTAATACTACCATTCTTCCATTCCCTACTAACGAAGGGTAAGTTTACGGGTTCAGGGTTTGGAATTTAAGCGTTTAGGATTTACAAGCTTAGGGTTTAGGCTTCAGCGTTTGGGAGCCTGGGTCCATGTTGTAGGGGGTCTATATAAGTCTTGGGCTTTGTTTTGGGGGCTCAGGATGTAGAGTTGCGGGGTCTCCGGCACAATGGGATTTTCCCAGACCTTCCGAAATCCCTTAATTAAGGAATATACCTTAATTCATATTTGGGATCCTATTATAATTTAAGGTGTATTCCTTAATTAAGGGATTTTGGAAGGTCTGGGTTGTCTTGGGTTTATGGGACTTGGGAGTTGGATGCTGCTGCTCCAAATGCATGGCCCAGGATGTAGACGATCCATCGCGAAGGGCAACACTAGTAAGATGCAAAGCCTACAGGAAACGAGATGGGAAATTGAAATCATGATTGCAGATAACGGTACGAGGTACTTAAGTACTTGGTGATATGGAAGCGACATTTCACATATCAACGTCTTTGCCTGTGCTCATAGGTAGATGCAGCTAAGGAGCTGTTAAACCCAGCCATGGCGTCCTGCTTCTCACGGCGTGTTGAACGCAGGCGCTGGTGGCAGTGTGGCGAGCAGGCAGGTGCTTGCTCGAAATGGCTTCTCGTAGATGTGAACAACTGTAGAATGTGTGAAGTAGAAGAGTGTGAGCCTGTGTTTCGGACAATTAAGTCTGTCCGGGCTCACACTCATACTAAACCCTAAACCCGACTGATCAGTGCACAAGCTGCGGTTCCGAAGGCTTGTGCTGATGGGATTTCCTTGGTCTACACTTCCCTTGCTTGAACGCTGGCAAGCCGGCCGCTCTCCGTTGCAAGCTGCACAGCTGTCAAGGGACGGGGTAAGGATCTAGTACCATGAGTTAGGGGCAGAACCCTAACCTGAACTGATAGAGAGCTGATCCTGTGAATAAGGCCTCAGCATCGAAACAACAACATCTCCGAACCGACACTTTGTAGTGTAGACCTTCACAATTGCTTAGGGTTTAGGAGTTTAGGGTTAAGGATTTAGGGTTTAGCGGTCTTCAAGACTTTAACCCCTCGTGTGGCCCATATTCCAAACACGGAGTGCTGAACAGCGACTATACCCAAACCCCTCAAACGAGACAACAGCCGAGCCCCAAAAAGTCTGAAGGCCCTGATCCCCAAAATTAAGGCGTCGGTCGAACAGCCGCCAAGCTTCAGGAGGCAGTGCATCGAACGTGAAATCTAGTCTTGGGCTAGCCTTCATAGGTTTTGGATGAGGCTGGCTTAGGTGAAGGGTTGAGGTTTGAAGACCACAATCTGCAGTTCAAAGTCAAACATGAACCCAGCACCCTAGACCATCCTAGACCCCATAGCTGTAGATTCCGCCAGCTCGGGGCACTGAGATGAGCCATCTCCAGGAACACCAAGTACAGTCTCCGACAGCTTATACCATTCTGTGTTTGGGATTGAAGTGGTCTTTAGTTTCGGCCTGGAGGCTTTCAACCTGAAAAACATGTGAATCCTTAGAGCCTTCGGGTACTGTAGGGGCTAATATTGAGGGTTCCCTGTTATGGTTACTGTATCATGTACCCTGAAACCCTATTCCAAAAATTAAGGCCCCTACAGTATGTGCGGCCAGAAGCCCGTAATGACTATTAGTCGCCGGGCGAATCAGGAACTTGCATCAGAGCCCCAGGGGCTGAGTATCCTAGGCCCAACATGGTCACCCTTTTCAATTATGGTAGAGTTATATATACCCCAAAAGGTTCAAGCTTACCTACTCAACTACTAAGGGGCCGCTTTCCAAGAGAAGCTAAGCGGACTATCGTGCCTTGGACCCAAAACTCCCCGGGGTTTAGTAGGTCCACCGCATTCATGAATCTTCCAAAGCAGTTGGAGGCTTCGAGTTTGAACCACAAGCCCATCTCGAAAAGGCAAGGCCTCAAAGCCTGACCCCATGAATCTTCCAGTGCCTTCCCCTCTTCGGACCCCCTACTATATATATATATATATATATATAGGGGCCTACATAAATACAGTTACTTATACTATTTTGTGGGTTCGCTACTGTGATTATAACTTATATATAATATGAAGCCTGTTCTAGTTATTAAGGCCCCTATACTACACCTCCGAGGTACATGGTGCGTCTGGGTCTCGGGGTCATGGGCATAGCCGCCTTCATGGTAGTGTCCTCCCGCGCGTGACATCCTCTAACCGATAAAACAGACCCCGGCTCTAAACCCTATAAACCCTAAACCCTAAACCCTACACCCTAAACCCTAAACCGTGGTCTAGGATCATAAGGGGGAGAAGGGGGATTAAGGGCTTCCCGAACCCCGCCACAAATGCAGTGCAACCGTGGTCATGACATTTTCACCCCGTGCAAATCCTGAATCCATCCAGAAGATATGTTACCCCAAAGCTACTGCAAAACATATGTGTGCGTGTGTGATGTCTTCTGCGTGTATTCGTGCCATATACATGTGTGTGGATATACATATGTATACACGGACGAACTCCCCGTTTTGCATAACAACTATCTGTATCTTCAGTTTCAAAACCGCCCCGGACTGTTCTTCAAGCACGGCACCATAATTTTGCAACGCAAACCTCGCACCTTGCTGCAGGTGCCAATCTGGTGTACACATACTCCACACTGTACACGCAAAAAACAGTTATACGCCAAAACCCTAAACCTAAAGCACTGCAATTAAACACATGAGCCCCAATGCCAAAATTGCATGATCCCTCAAAACGGCACCATGAACCCCCAAAGCCTGAATCCCTCTTGTAACGCCCACAAGGCCCGCACATCACTGCAGCCCTATATGCTCCGTTTCCCATGGCCTGCGAGGACCAATGGCACAGAGCCACGGAATTCCCGCAAGACATCCAGGAGCTCGTCGTAGTTCCAAAGCCTAGGCGTCGAGAAGGGGGCACCGTTCAGAAAGATACTTGCAGTACAATTACCTCATTACGTACGTCGCCCCCCCCCGCCCACACACACTCCTCTTTCTCTCTCTTTCTTTTTTTTCTCTCTTTGTTTTTTTTTTTTTATCTCTCTCTCTCTCTCTCTCTCGCTCTCTTTTTTTGTTTTCTCTCTCTCTCTCTATCTCTCTCTATCTCTCTCTATCTCTCTCTATCTCTCTCTATCTCTCTCTATCTCTCTCTATCTCTCTCTTTCTCTTTCTCTCTCTCTCTTTCTCTCTCTCTCTCTCTCTCTCTCTCTCTCTCTCTCTCTCTCTCATCTCTCTCTCTCTCTCTCTCTCTCTCTCTCTCTCTCTCTCTCTCTCTCCTTTCTCTCTTTCTCTCTCTTTCTCTTTTTCTCTTCTCTCTTTCGCTCTCTCTCTCTTTTCTTTCTCTCGTTCTCCCTCGACCCCCTCTCTTCTCTCTCTCTCTCTCTCTTCCTTGCTCTCTCTCTCTCTCTCTCTCTCTCTCTCTCTCGTTCTCTCTCTCTCTCTCTCTCTCTCTCACTCTCTCCCTCCCCCCTCTCCAACGTATACATATATAAGTATATATATATATACATATATATATAGATAGATACATACATACATACAGCTTCAGATATAGAGAAAGATGTAGGTATAGATATAGGTTCTAGATATAGAAATAGGTATGGATATAGGTGTCGATATAAGTGTGGATATGGGTATTGATGTAGACACCAGACGGGATGCACTCCCCCTCTCTGTAGAAATAGGAATACACACATGTAGTGAAGGAGTAATTATGTATGTATATATATATATATACACAGGGGCTCAGAAGACAGGCACGAGCAGGCCTGATAGCTGATTTGCCCCCAGTGCAAGACGGCACGCAATTCGCCAGCTTGGCACACTAGGGCCCGCCGCAAGCGCCATAAAGCCCGCCTCCGCATCAAGAAAGCTCGACAGTCAGGTCGAGGCTTGCCCTGGAAAGACATCTGTCTTCTCCAGGCACACCACAGTGCCCCTGTCTATCGACAGGTCTCCGGGTACATGGGGAAGAAAGCCCAGGCACCATGGCACAGTTACTACAACGACAGAGACACAAGATCGCATGGCTCAGAGCGCTGGCGTGTGTGGCCTGGGGCTTACTCTCCCAGGCAAGCCCAGCGATACGACCAGTACTACCCGGAAGAGACAGATGCATGGTCAAAGAGTCACAGCTACAAGGCAGAGCCCAAAGAGCAGAACCCCAACACTTTGGTTTTGCAGTACATGCAGAAGGCAGTGACAGCTGCTCGCAAAGCAGATACAAAGATCAAAAAGATCCAGGAGGAGAAGGTCAAGCGTACAAAGCAGTGGGATTTGTATGCTGTGGACATGCGAGCGAAGTACCTCAAGCAGGAGCAGCTCTACCAGCAGGATCTTCACCGCCTGGATCAGGAGGAACAAGCGGCTATCAAGGCGGGCCAAGAAGCGGCTCAAGCAGTTCGCAACTTGGTCAACAAGTGGACCAGAGGCTGTGGAGGAGCAGAAGGAGGAACAAATGGGACCGGATTCCTGGGATCTTCTCTTAAAGGAGGGAGAGGAGCAGGACATCGGCAACGGCTTCCTCTCCGAGGCTCTCCTGGCAGCACGCACAGGTACGACTTGGCTGGGCGCACAACCGACATCTTTGCCAGCTCAGATGGAGACCACGGCACCTCCGGGCCTAGCAGCTCCCTCTGCAGGTCCGGAACAGGCTCGTACTGTGCAGACAGAGGCCCCAGCCAACATGATTCCAGAGCAAGCGGCTCCCACGTATGGACCACAGACGCGGGTGGAACCCTATGTTTCTTCACCGGGCATGGGCCATGGTTCTGGAGTCTCCTCGGGGCTTTCCCCTGGGACCAGGATGAGGAATGCTCTACCGACACCATCGGGTGGCAAGGGACGACAGCCAATCAAGCAGCACACGGCGCCTATTCCACCACAGGTGGGAGGACCTCCTCTGGCAGAGACGTTGGAAAAGCGCCGGGCTATGGATCCTTTCGGTATCCCTGCCGATCAAAGGGCAAAGAAGCCGGGAGAGGAGGAGCCACCCCCAGGCAGTGGTCCGCAATCTGCTGTAGCAATGGACGACGGGAAAGGAGAAGAGGGAGAGCTCAGGGAAATGGAGTAATCGACGACTGTGCTTTCTTGAGAATCGCTCGGAGCTTGACTGACCAATCGCTTCGCCTGGTGGGATGGTCCCAGCTTGTCCGGGGATGCCGTTTTTGGGAAACGGTCCTCCTTGGCAAGCGGGGCTTGGCACCCTTCGGGCAAGAACGACTGTGTCAGACAGCTCCTGGCGGTGTTCTCGCTACCAGTGAGGCATGGGTTCCGACTGCATGTACAGTTTTTGGAGGAGCACCTTCTCGGTGCCTTGTCCATTTCTCTCTGAGGCTCCTTGCTCTCTTTCCTTCCCTGCTCACCGTTGACTTTCCATGCCATTGGGTTTTTGGCGTGGCTTGGTCACGGTGCGGGCACTACCGACCACTTCCCCTCGTCTGTGCCATCGGTTCGTGGTTTTGTCCCGTTGGTAGCGGCGAGGAGGACTTCTTCCTCTCCTTTTCGCCGGGCTGTTACGCATGCCACAGGAATGAATCAGACACAAATCGCCTGCCACATGCAGGCCTGCTTGCCTCCCATGATGATGAGTCTGCTGGGCAACACAGTTTTGCATCGCCTGCCTCTTCCCTTTGTGGTTTAGGCCCCCCCCTAGGGTTTGTAGGCTGTGCTGCATTAGGTACTTCAGGCTGGAATGCCGAAAAGCCTACGACGAGTGACACAAGTGCTGCCTGTGTGCAATGGAGGGACAAATGCGCCGATTTTGGCTGCTGCCCTCCCCTCTTCCCATTTGCCCAGCCACACATTGTCCAGTTTGAGTGTGGTAGTCTACTGCTGGGATGTCGAGTATGGAGCCAGTGCATCGAGCTTCTGGGCGATTTTGCATTCTTTTGTGCCCTTTGTTCACTTGGCTGCCTGGTTATGCTCATGTGGCGGGGTCTCCATTGCTGCTCCCGGTCCGCCAAAACGGGTGAGCTTGCTTGGTGCACGGCAGCTGTTGGGAGAGCTGCCGTTTTCGCGAGTCCGTCGCTGGCTCAGCGTGGTTCACAGCGATTTGAGTTTGTGCCGATACCCAAGCATCTTCGGCGCAGGGCAGCCCGGCCCCGAAGCGGGAGTGGCCTTGTCAGTAGGCTGTGCTTTCAGGTAATGTGCCTCTTGGTTCTGCCCCAGCAGATCGGTGCAATGCACACTGGACTTCCCGCTCCTGTTCTCTCCACTGGAGTCTCTGCAGGTCTTCCAGCACGGGGGCGGCAGGTTGCTGAACGCACAAGTGCTACCCCAGTGCAGCCGAGCGAACCTCCTGATGATTGGCCCGAGGTGTCGAATGATAGGACACCACTAGGAGCGTATCTCTTTGCGCCCCACTACCAGACAGCAAGAGTAGGTCTGTCACTTGCACCTGAGGACGACCAGGAAACTGCTCTACGTAAGATAAGAGGTCTAGATGTGAATATTCCTCTTGAACTTCTTGATTGCATCTCTCCAGTCGATCCTCTTGTTTATGATGGTTATTCGGCGTACATTGCATATGCCGAGGTCCTTGACCATTTGCAGCAAGCTGCTGTTGTGATTGACCTGACACATGCCGGAGGGAATCTTTTTGCCACCGCCCTCCCTGAAAGGTTGCTGTATCAGGATTTCTTCGACTTTGTCAGGCCGATGCTCAGAGCTGACCATGATGACTTTTCGGTTTTTGTAGGGGGTTCCCTTGAGCCGCTCGATCACAACCTGCCCATGCATCTCGCTCATGGCGCTCTGATTACAGTGCTGATGACCGGAGTCCCACATAGGGTAAGGCAGACTCATGAAGAACTGTTTGCACTTCCTACAGGTTGGGGCTCCATTGAGGACATGCCCAAATCGTCTCTTACGCCTGGGCTCTGTGTCATATGTGGAGAGGAAAGATGGTATGTTCACAAAAAAGACCATCCTCGCCGCACCTTTGTAGAGGCAGCTGCAAGATGTGTAGGTAGGGGACCTGAGGAGGTCACCATTGCCAGAGCCACGCATCCTCCCATTGACAATCTGTGTGTTCATGGAGCACCATGCGTCGGCCTCACCTTGCTTGTTGAGCAGCCACCCCCACTCCCAGTACCTCCTGCGAGGCAACTGCGGCCTGATCATTTCGTCTTCCTTGATTTTCGGCCCCTCGGGAGCAAGCCGCAAGCGGTGTACCAACAACATGCTGTTGTTGACCTACCAGGCATACTTGATGCCTTCCAAGTGCGCTTACCACCCAGCTTTGAATTAGAAACCATTGGGGGGCAGCATGTTCAAGGCCAGCTTGTTGCTAACAGTGGGGATACTCTAGTTTTCAGGGCCTTCCGAGTTGAGCCCTCTGACGAGGAGTCGGGTGGCGCTTATGACTTTGGTAGCGTTTCTGACAGCTCTAGTAGCACTAGTAGCGATGACAACGATGATGCTGCTGATCATCGAAGCAATGCCAACGCCCTGCCTGTTGCCGGACGCAATAGACGGCCGCGCAGCCGTTCACCTCGTCGATATGGTTCTGCAGGGTGCACAGCGGCATCTACTCATGAGCTGCCCGGCGCCGGGTACTGCTCTTTCCCAGAGGAGGCTGCACCTCCCTTGCCTGAGCCTCCAATCACGAGGCCTGCTGGAGATCATACAACTGCCCTCTCCGATCTCTGGCCAGAGTCTTTCGCCGCTACTTGTGTCGTGTATGTGCCTGACACAATTCCAACCATCCACAAGGTGCCTTTGAGTGGATCTGTCAGCTTGCCTTTCTTTCTTGAAAGAATTCGGCGCACCAGGGCACCAGATGATGAGTTGTGGTATGGTTTCCTATTGCCTGTGAAACCGCAGCCTTATCCTGATTTTGCTGCTGTGCTCGCACTTCCGTCATGGGCGGTCGACCATTTCATTGCATTGTTTGTTGTTGGATCAGGTGGAGTTGATGACCGTGTCTTTGCACTGCCTGTTGACAACACTGAAACCGCACGGTCCCTCAGCCTGAAGGCAGGACTTGAGCATTATGAAGGGGCAATCCAAGTCGGACACAGGTCAGTTCCTTCAAGTGAAGAGCTCCCTATAGGCATGTACAATGGCATACTTGTACTTTTTGAATGCGAAGGTCCTACTGCAACCAGAACTTCCACCCTTGAGACCATGTTGCAAGATCCGAGCACATGGAGTTCCACTCCTGAGGTGCCAGTCGGACCCGCTGATCGCCCAATTCTTGCCCTCACCGATGGGGGACCCTTTCGGTTGCGCATTGATCGAGCTCCTTTTGTGATTGAAGAGGCTGTTGCTGATCGCATCGGCCTTGTCTCTGATCAATTGCAGAGTCAACCTGCCGTCCCAGCCATTCTTGACATTTGCTGCGAAGGGGCCTGGTGCCGCACAGTAAACGCTGTCCTGCTGCAGGATAGGCCACTTGACTTCCAAGAGGAAGATGATGAATCGGTTTTCTTTCTCGATTGCAGGCCCATCTTGTGTGGCCTCCGATGGGCCTCTGCTCGCCGAGGCAGAGCGAAGCTGTCTGACCTTGTTGCACCCTTCAACGGCCTCGCACCTCTAGGCCACAAGGTTGTTGTGACAGGGAGCCCGATATCGCATCAGCAAGATGGCGACTTTGTGCATGTTTGGCCTGGCCAGGCCTTGCTTGTCACCTTTTTGCCCACAGCGTTGCCCGATCGAGTCGACCAGAGTTCCAATGACACCCGCGGCCCCATCCATCATGAGCAAAGTCAAGAGCCAGCTCCTGAGGGACCCACTGGGGCCGATGGACAGACGTTGTCAGGCTCTGGTGAAGGAGGAATTACAAGGGCAGAGCAGGGTGAGCCATTAGGACCTCGTAGCGCAAGGTACGACCATCGTCTATGCCTGAAGACCCAAGCTCAGGTACCGGGTTCTTGGTTAAGGCTTCTTGTGCTCTTCGGACTCTGTTCAGCCGGAAGGTCAATGACACTCGAGCATGATATGCTTGGAGCTCCAGTCTCCGGCGTAAATTCCCTTCCTCCCCTCAATTGCGGCTCCCCCGAGCTTGCAGGTGCTTGGATTGCCAATCCAGACCATTGTGGGGTTGATTCTGTTCACACAGCACCTGCCAGTAAGTGTGCCACGAGGACTCGACCCATTCCGACTCCCTGCAGGCCAATCCGCACTGTGCAACAACAGATCCTCCTTGACATTCCTGGGCCCACCCTTCTTGAACACAGTGTCCAAGCCGCTCAAGGTTGGCAGTTCTGGGAAGCTTGCACTTTGCTTGAAGCTTTGCTTGACCACTCGCGGGAGCTAGCGAAGACAGATCCAGCCGGCGAGGCCCAGCGGGTCTGCAGACCGTTGAGATTGCTCAACCACTTGCCTCCTTGTCCTGAGATCGACATTACTCAGGTAAGTCTTACAGCTCAACGAAGCCTGCATGAGGTTGTTGAAGTCGTCCATTGCCCCTGGAATCTACAGAGAGAGCTGCCAGAAGGCTTGAAAGTCCACCCCTCCACCGCGAAAGCCTTAGAGACTCATTTGCAAGGGCAGCCGCCCGTTGAAGATCCGACCCAGTTCGAGATCTACACTGACGGCTCGTATGATGGGTCCACAAGCAGTTGGGCCTTTGCAGTCATTGCCGTGTGGCAGAAAGGCATCCAGTTGCATGGGTTTGCTCGTGGATCTGTGCAAATGCCTGGCTCGCCACTGCACATTGGGGCGAGAGAGCACTCAGCTATCAATGGCGAGAAGTCAGCTCTTTTTTGGGCTGTCACTTGGCTGCTCCGCAAGCCCTTGCATGTTTTCAGTGTGATTCGCAGCGATTCTACTGTTGCTGCTGGGCAGGCTGTCGGCAGTTATCAAACAGCAGATGATGATGGCCTTGCCGGAGCCTGCCGTTCTCTTGTTGTTGCGGCAGAGTCACTAGGGCAACTTCAGCGCAATGCTGTCTGGCATGTCCGTTCTCATGAGGGACATCCGTACAATGAGCTCGCCGATGTTTTGGCGAAGTTTGGAGCCGCAGGGGACAGCCCTATACCAGCCCCGCTTGCAAATCTCTGCACATGGGTAGAGACCGGAGACATAGCATGGCTGTGGCTTCATGTTGAAGCTGCTCTGCACCCAACAGCCTGGCCAACCTCCGACAGTGGGGCCTTCAGGGATCCTGGGTCCCTGTCTGTGCCAGATCCCAATAGACTGAAGCGCAGCATTCTGAAGGAGCACCCAGCTCCTATCTCCCAGCAGCCAGAACAAGCAAGTGAAGTGCACTTCCATCCTTCCATCGTCACGATCAACGTCCAAACACTTGCTGAGGACCAGGCATCTGGGATCCAAGGCAGGGTGCCGTATGTAAGGGAGCAGCTTCAGTTTGTCGGGGCCAACATAATTGGCCTTCAAGAGACCAGGGCCAAGCAGTCCTCCACAGTCCTGTCTAGCACGCACATCCGGTACCTATCCCAACAGGATCCTCAGGGGAACCTTGGTGTAGAGTTATGGTTCGCAAGGGACGTTCCATTTGCATGGCAGGGCAATACTGCTTGGTATTTCGCTCCTGAAGACTTCAGGGTTCTTCTTGCAGAGCCGAGAGCCTTGTTTGTCCGCTTTGTCAGGCAAAACCTCCGTTTTGTTGCAGCTGTTGTCCATGCACCAACTGCACAGGACCCAGGTAGAGTGAACTGGTGGAAGCACCTTCAGAACCGCTTATGCACCAGTGCTAGAGGCGACAACGTTTTGTTGTTTGGTGACATGAATGCCCGCCTGATTGAACCAAAGGCAGGCAGGGTCGGAGACTTAGTGTTTGAAAAGGGTCCGGGACCACCCGACTCCCTGCTGCACATCCTCGAAGCACATGACCTGTGGTCACCGTCTACCTTCCCTGACCTCCACCCTGGACAATCTTGCACTTGGATTTCTCCCGGGGGGGGAACCGCCTCAAGGATCGATTTCGTCTTTTTGCCCACAGCCTGGTGCGTTGCTGCTGGAGCATCCAGGGTGCTAAATGACATTGACTTTGGCCAAGCTGGGATTGATCACTACGGTGTTCAGGTTGAAGCTTCAGTCCGCTTGTCGGCATTTTCCCGATCAAGCTTTTCTAAGCCCCGCATTGATGTAGCAAAGCTTCACCAGCCAGGGGCCCAAGAGGAGCTGAACCGCATCTGCTGCTCGTTGCCGCATGTGCATTGGCAAACCGATGCTCACACGCATTATGATATCATTGCTGAGCATCTCACGACAGCCCTCGCGCAATCCTTCCCTGCCCCGCGAACTAAGTGCCGTCGCACTTTTTTCAGTGACACGACATGGGATTTGCGCCAACAAAGGGTTGAGTGTCGCAGGCAGCTCACAAAAGCACTCACCCGACTCAGAGTTGCTGAGCTTGGCTGTGCATTTGCCAGTTGGAGAAATGGCTACCGTTTTGCCAGGGTTCTCCTTGCTCAATTTGCCGGGATTTGCAGGAGCACCTTTACTGCAGCACAAGGCATCGGAGATCTTCGGAAACTCCAACCTTGTCTAAAAAAGGCCATCCAAAATGATCGTAGGCAGTATCTTTCGCAAGTTGCGAGCCAAGCAGCAGCTTCCACAGTCAAGGACACTGTGACAAAGCTGAGGCCTCTTCTTGGTCCCCCCAGACGGAAAAGTCGTGGCACGCAGGCGTTGCCCATGATTGAGCTCGAAGATGGAACGATCGCACCAGACAGGGTCTCAGCAGATCAGAGGTGGTTACGGCACTTTAGTGAGATAGAGGACGGTGGCCCAGTGCAGGTTGCCGATCACATCAGAGCCTGCCTAGATCGCCAAGCTGGGCATGATCTTGAATGTCTGCAGCTGCTGCAGAGGGACGTTCCATCCCTGCTCGACGTTGAGAAAGGGCTTCGCTCTTCAAAGAGTGATCGGGCCATCGGAAATGATGGGGTGCCTCCTGACGTCCTTCACCTTCAGGCATCTGGCCTTTCCAAAGAGATCTATAAGATCTTCTTGAAGGTTGCAATGCGCTTGCAAGAACCCCTAGCGTGGAAGGGGGGGTCATTACACTCTCTGTGGAAAGGCAAGGGCAGTCAGACCTCTTGCAGCAGCTATCGTGCCGTCCTTGTGAGTAGCTCAACAGGAAAGGCTATTCACAGTGTCTTCAGGGGCAAGTGCGCGCCACTGTTAGACACTGCATGCACCACCATGCAAGTCGGAGGTCGCAAAGGACAGCCTGTTCAAATCGCCACGCACGCAGTGCGTTGCTTCTTGAGTGCCTGTGCCAGAAAGAAGCTTTCGAGCGCGCTCCTGTTTGTTGATCTGCGCGAAGCATTTCATCGGGTCGTGCACCCACTTGTGCACGGGGGCCCGCTGAATGACCACCACGTTGCGGGATTGGTTAAGGAGCTTGGCCTGCAACCAGAGTCTATCCACAGACTGCACGCATACGTCAAGGAACGCTCCCTTATTGAGGAAGCAGGTGCGTCGTCTTGGACCGCAAGCATGATGCGTGAGTTCCAGACTGATGCTTGGTTCACGCTCGGGGCTTCTCCTGACATTGCTGCTGTTAGGGGTGGAACGCGTCCGGGCGACAGCCTGGCAGACATTGTTTTCACTTTCCTTTTCGCCGAGGTGTCCCACCGCATCCGGGCAGCCTTCCAACAAGCAGACATTCAGGTTCAGATCCCCTGGAAGCCCCAGTGGTTGTGCTCTAGTGAAGCAGTTGGCATAGACGATGCCGGAACTGCGTCACCAGTCGACGTCACATGGATGGACGACCTGTCTGTGCTCATTCAGGCCAAAAGCCCAGCCAGCCTGATTGAGAAATTGAAAATCGCCGCCACAACAACCGTCGACCAATGTCTACAGGCAATTCTCTTACCCAACTTGCGAGCCGGCAAGACCGAAGCAATTGTCAGCTTTCATGGGGCAGGCACCAAGACCATCGGGTCTGAGCTCTTCAGAGGAGATTGTCCCACCCTCGCGCTTGAGTCGCAGCTATGGCCTGATGCCCGCCTACGATTAGTTGCCTCGTACAAACATTTAGGCGGCATCGTCCATGCGGGCGGCAACCTTAAAGCCGAGCTGAAAGCGCGGATAGGTTCAGCCTGGGCTGCCTTTGCCAAGCACCGCAAAAAGATTTTTCATTCACCTGTGGTGCACCCGAAGGAGAAAGCTGTGTTGTTTAGCAGCCTCGTTGCATCGACACTCTACTATGGTAGTGGAACCTGGTCCGGAATCCCTCCGAGTGGCATTGGCAGGATCCAGCACTGCCTAGTCAGCATGGCCAGAGGCATGCTGCGCCCCCGCTTCAATTTCGAGGAAGCCTGTCATCTTGGACATCTGTATGTGCTTGCACATGCCAGGATTCCCACTGCCCTCACATCGTTGCATACAGAGCGGTTACGCCACTTGAAGGCGACGGTGATCAAGGCTTCTGATGAACTGTGGGCTCTGTTGCATTACGAAGTCACCTGGCTTCAAGACGTGCAAGAGTCCCTCCAATGGTTCAGGGGCCAGCATGCGGTCTCGCAATCGTGTCTACCACAATGGGGATCTTGGGAGGGAGTCGTTGCCTTCATCAAAGCCTTCCCCAACCGCTGGAAAGCAGCTGTCAACAAGGCATGCAGCACTGCGATGCTGCAGGAACTCTGGCAGGCCGAAGTTCGCCAATTTCACGGCCTAGCGTACCGGAGCTTTGTCAGTGCAGGAGCAACTGTGCCCTCTGAGCTTGCAGATTTTGGGACTACAGATGAAATTTGTGCAATTTGCCAAACTGTTTTTCCTGACCTGCGAGCTTGGTCACATCATGCTTTTAAGAGGCATGGCCGACGTAATCCTGTACGTTTTTTGGCAGCAGGCTCACAGTGCATTGTTTGCATTAAACAGTTCAGGTCGAACAAAGCACTCTGTAACCATCTTGAACATAGCTCTAGTTGCCGTCACGCCTTGATGAATGCGGGAGTTCATTTTGAGCCTGAGCCTGGCACTGGCAGCAAAAGGTTCAAGGATGGTAGCAAAGTTTTGCTTCCTGCAGTGCGTGCGTGTGGGCCCGAGTTCCTGTGGGATTACACACCTGCCATCGACGAAGCATACCAGCCTGACTTGAGCATTCTCGCTGCACTTGAGGATTGCTTCTGTCATGATGAGCTGCAGCACACCAGCTGGCATGGCTTGCTTGAGCATGTTCGGCAGATTTTCTCGCAGGTTTGTCTGCAGCAAACCAGGCTCAGAGCCACTGCTACTCAGTGGGCCAATCAGGTCGAGGAGGCCCTCGCAGATGATGAATCCATTTCAATTCAGTGGGCCTCTCTGCACAGAAGGCTCGCTCGCATTCTTCCTCAGGTTGACTTCGTCGCTTGGTTAGGAGTTGAAGGATCTGCTGCGGTCCAGGCTACTTCGACTTTCAGGGATGCCGAACTGCTGTTACCTTGGCTGGAGTTAGACGCTGTCCAGTTTGAGGTGCCTCAGCGCGTTCTACGGCCAGGTGTGCGCATTGCGGCATGTCCCAAACAACACACCTGGGCGCCCAGTGGATTTGATAGGGAGCTCTCACACGAATCATGCATTCAAGAGCCTACCCTGCTTGAGTTTGAGCGTTGGCAACTCCTCCAGGGGGGGACTGATTTCCTCTTCTGTTCCTGTGTTGGACTTGTCTCCACTCTTCAGGTACCGAGCCCCATCAAGTCTTTCAAGAGCATCGAGCCCTCTTTGTGTCGTCTGAGACTTTTCTCCGACCTTGTCCGGGGTGTCTTTCTGATGTGGAGGTTTGGAGTGCCTGCTGGCATTGCCATCCCAAAGATCTCCTGCAATGCGGTAGAGGTCGTTCGCAAACTAGCGCCCTTCTGTTGGCACATGTCCGACTGCGAGTTTTTTGCGAACTTTGACATCAGTTTGTGCACTCCCGGGGCTTTCACCCCTTAAATTAAGTGCAACCGAAACCGGCTGCGTCTAACTCAGACACAACGCCATGAAACAGCGAAACAGCGATATATATACACATGAATAGAAAGAGAGAGAGAGAGAGAGAGAGAGAGAGAGAGAGAGAGTTGACTTGCATAGGAACGCACAACTACAGAGGCAAGCACAGCAATATCCTACTCTACCACCTACACCACGAGTCCGAAACTCCGGAGCTGCAACGGCATGGCAACAAATCCGCTCTAAGTTTGGGGTTTAGGGCTTAGATGTCGTGGACGGGGATGTATTCTTGGTTCCGAGTCTAGGGTTTTAGTTTAGGGTTTAGGGCGTCGATGTAAGGTAACAACTACCTGCCTAAAATTTCAATCATACTAGGCAGGAGTCGACGTTAAGGACTCGAAAGCCCTAAACGGTGATTACCTCTTGTAGTCACCATACACCAAGTCTCGAATCAATAACCAAACCAACTACTCCCTATACCCAAAGTCCGGAACATGATTGCTTTACTCTCCGAGGGACAGCGCCGCCGGGACCGCTGAGGCGGGATAGAATGGAAGATGCGTCAGAACCTGTAGGTCGCTGGTAAGTCAAGGTTCCTTAAGACTACCTGGACACAAAAGAACCTACCTGGTTAGGATTCCTTATCATGATTTCCTTCTATTTGTCTTTAGAAAAGGTAGGTGCTTGATTCAGGGTCCAGGTACGGTTCAAGGTTTCAGGGTCCAGGGTGTAAGGTTTAGGGTTGTATCGGGTGTTATTAAGTATTCCTCGAGGCCCGTGTACTTGTGTGGTCTATGCTTTTTTCAGGGCAGTTCTTCTAGGGGCTTCTATTGCGTGCTACATGGGTACATGGAAGCTTCCGCACGTATATGCTCGGCATAGTATCCCCCAACCCAAGCCCTCACAAATCACAAAGATGCACACAAACTTCGAACAGCTCAACCCTCCACCCTAACCCGCAAATGCGATTTCCAACACCGAGGCGCCAAATCATGCCAAATCCTGATTATAAATCCCAAACCCTAAACCTGTTGGCCTCCGGATGTTATACTGCATTCCTCCCAGGCTTCTTTGAAGGGTTGCTAGACGGGGCTATTATAAGGCTTCTATGGTGTATGTGTACCTATATCAAAAAGCCCTATAAGGAATAGCACTACGAATTAACTCAAGCCCCCCCCCTACATCACTACCTTTATTGTCACTTTAGGCATGTCTGTGGGGGTCCAGGAGCTCAGCACGGCCCACGATTCATTGAAGACCGTTGCCATGCAAGCTAGCTCAGTGCTTCTAATTCAAGTTCGGCAAGACTAGCCGCCCTAACAGCAACAAGATATGGGTGGTTGTCAAAATTATGGTCCCTTGTTGGGCACCCTAAATAATAGGTGCCGTATAATAATAGGGATCCAAAAAGACACTATAATTTCACAACCACCCATGGACTCCAAAGTAGATCCGTGCAATCAGGAAGTCAGGCGGCAATCGTCTGATCGCCGGTTCTTCGCGCAGCAGCGAGCTCCTCTCTCCATGGTCGTGCTTGGATTCGGTGTGGGGAATAAGGTACCCCAAGGCTCAAAATAGCCCAAAATTCTTATATAGTATGGTCCTTGGGCCCAAAAGCCTTAAAGTCTGAGTCCTCACAGGCTAAGGAGTAAAGTTGAGCAGTCTATTGTTGAGAGGGGGAGCGAAAGTGCTGAGACTTGGGTCTGGAGTCAAACACAGGGGAGAGAGAGCCTTGTCTATCAGGATAACACAACCAGGCGCTGTATCCCCAAACCAGTAAATTTGAAACCGGAGTCCATGTTACTGACACCCTATAAACCCTGAACCCTAAAGTTGCTCCATGCGCTTGAACCACTGCGAGCTTCTATATGGGGGTTTCCGAATGTAGATCCCTGAAAGTAACCCTTTAAAGGAACCCTAAGGTACTGCGGAAACTCCCATATCTCATACAACAGATGCTGGCAATCGGTCCTCGCGCATCCACTGCAGCTGCTCCGACTTGATCGCACCTTGCGAGGGCTTGGGTCCAAGGGGAAAAGGAGGGACCCTTAACGGGGACCCCTAGGTTTATACCCTTAATATAGCTATTTATATACCCATTATATAGCCCATTGTAGGGTAGGGGTCCCCATTAAGGGTCCCTCCTTTTCCCCTTTGATTGGGCGGAACGCTGCTCTGGGTGTTTACGATTTGCTCTCATCTCAGTTCACGAGTGCAGTGATAGCACTACAGGCCCAATGCACATTGCAGCCCCTACTCCGATACACTTCCGTGAAAGCTACACCCTTCAAGCCCTGAAGCCCTCAAACCTAAGTCCCTAAGTGCTGAAATCCCTGAGCCCCTGCACCCCAAGCCCCCTCGAAAAACGCCGCAGCTTTAACACGCCTGCCATAGGAACAAAGCGCTTCTCCAAGCCTTGCAGGCCCGCCTGAGCTCCCAAAAATGGAGTGGTGTCTCGTGTATGTAAGTAAGCATGTATGTATGCATGCATGCGTGGGTGGGTGGGAGCGTGTGCATGAGTGTCTGTCTCTCTGTATGTATGTAGGTAGGTACATCCGCATGTCATTGCAGGTATGAAGGTAGTGTGTACAAATAAATGTACTGATATATGTATGTATGCAGGAGTGTGTGTATATATATATATATATCTACATATGTATGAACCCACGTATGCCTGCTTCGTACCCGTTAAGGTCTTCGTTTATACATGGTTTGGGCTTCTGAGTTTTGGAGTCTGTAGATTGCATTGAAGGCTTCCCCAACAGCGCAACATAGCCCCAAAAGATCACAGACAGTTTGGCATTAATGCTCAAGCACTTGAAAATTTTTGGTGGAGAGTATGATACTGAGATCCTTCAGGCCTACAGCATTTCAGAGCTGCCTGATTTCAAGGTCCGCATGGCGATCGTTAGCTTTGACTCGTTGTCTCTACGCTGCAAGACATCGAAAGTTTGGACGCCTGATCAGAAAACCGGTTTAAGCTACCGTAAAACGGTGGTGTTATGGTATAATTTGCTGGGTATGGTAGATTTAACCAATTTCGCAAATCGTGAAAATTCCTGCTAAGCCGTCAAAGATCTGAAGGCACCCTACGCTCTAGACCCCTTCATGGTAGCTTAGGCTTTTCTCCCCAAGGAGAACCCAGCAGTGTTTCGGGCGTTGGGACTTCGGCGGGCCTTGGGGTGAGGATCTGCGGCTGATCACAACGAGCTTAGGTCAGGTTTAGGGCTTGGGTTTTTGGGAGTTCATGGTCTTGAGGAGCCGTTTCGAATAGTGTTGCAGCTCGAGAGGTTTGGTTTTGGTTGCCAGGGGCTGGAAGTATTAGACTAGGGTCTTCAGTGTTGAACAACATACCCGCAGTCTCCATTGTAGTTCCCCTTTGGGACACCCCAGAGGATCTGAAATATACAATCGGTTAAACCAAAAACTTAAAAAGTAACTATAATGGAGACTATAGCTAGTTTGTAACCGCAAGGAGCCCTAAAGAATACTATTGCTACTTATTAGGATTCTGCGTTGCACCTGCAACCATTTTGGAGGGTATTGCAGAAGAACGGAAACTCTAAACCCAACCACAAGCCTTCTAAACACGATAAACACCCCTATAGAACCCTTAGAGAAATCCACAAAGAGGCCTCATCAAGCTGCATTCCGATTCTTAAGGCCCAGGCCGGCATTAGCTTTTTCAAAGAGCCAGGCCACTGCGAGGTCGACGGTGCCCCGCGGCGCGCGCAGGTCGTTGGGGTTGTACTTGCTCAGGTACTCGATGCCCTCGAGTGCTCGCGTTGGGGCACTGGGTACAGGGCTCAGGGTTTCCACTGTTTGAAGAGCATAGTCCGGTAGAGAACCGGGTATAGGGTTTGTGGCGAGGTTTATATTACGGTGTATACTCTCGGAAAATGTAGGGGCTTTGCGTTTACTGACTTGGCAGCTTATGTTGGTGGGCTGTGTATTAGAGTTCAGGGCTTACAAAACCCTAGGAAACTTCGAGATTAGGGCTTGTTTAAGTGAAACCCTACAACCGAAGTTTCAACCGTGTATAATTTCGAACTTGAGCCGAAGGATGCTGCAGAAAATTGACGTGACCACATAAGGCCAGCTACTTGGAGGATCAGGGGACTTAGTAAGTTAGGTTGTAAGTACCTTAATTGGAGTTATGAGTAGTATAAGTGTAGTTACCTGCATTATAACCCTAGTTACTAAGTCCGGTGATCGAAAAAGGGATCCTAATTTAGAGAACAACCTAAATGGAAGAGTAACGGTGCGAATGCTTGAAACCGGCCTCTTCTACCGTTTCGGCCGCGTCCTTCTCGATCATGTTAATCTCATATGCATCCTTGGCAAATATCTGCACTTTGTCTTATTCGCTCCTTCTCATCCACCGACGGACATTGCTTAGCCCTTGATACTGCTGCCTCTCTTGCTCTTTTTCTTCATGCAGCTACGCTGACTGTTGGTGTTGCTACCATGTCTGCTAATCATGCTCTTGCCACTGCTTTGTACTAAGGCTACTGTTATCACCGTCGCTACTGTCGTTACTACTGCTGCCGGCCAGCACCACCAGCACCGCCAGCACCACCAGCAGAAACACCACGCACCAGCACCACCAGCAACATCATCACCGCCACCACCCCCGCCAGCACCACCGCTTGCAACACTAAGACTCCGACTACTAACACTGCTGCTGCTGCTGCTGCTGCTGCTGCTGCTTCTGCTTCTTCTTCTTCTCCGACGACGACGACTACTACTACTACGACGACTACTACTACTGCTAGCACCACCACTACTACTACTCCTCCTCGCAATCCTCCTGCTTGCTGGTGAAAAGACCAACCTGGCCCAGCATCGAGAATCAGCACACGCCAGCCAGGTGCAAGCTGCATGCAGCGGTACCACGGCCCTGGCTGATTTCTGCAGTATACGAGAGCTTCCCTCTGGGCCAAGAGGTTGGGACATAACGTTCGAACGCAAAAGTACACATGGGAGTTTCCCCCCAAAATGAGGGGTACCTGATTTTGGGGTCTTTACATTCAGGATCCTACTTGTTAGGGTACTTTATTAGGGCCCATATCAGAAGCAGCACGAAACTGATCATCCTGCTTTCGAATGCAGTAGGATTTCCAGAGTATGCTTCGACACACAACCAAACCTGAAGCTCTTTGACCCGACCCGGCACGCTTCCCGGCCGCAGACGTGACCTGACAGCCCAAACGCCAAAGGCCTCACCAACTCTGGGTTATGAGAGCCACCTTTCTCAAGGGTTGGGACACAAATACTTGTTTCGGGCACATGAGTGCGCAGAGTCACCTAAAGTCGGGCAGCTCCCAAGCAGAAGATTTTCGCAGCTGCACCTCGTCACTCAAACCCACCACTCTGCCCCTGAATGGGCCGGTAAAAACCACGAAGAGGGCTAAGGGCATCGAGTGTACAACACTTTTAACACTCTTCGCACCTGCAGTCGCCAAGCCATGGCCGGAAAACTTAAACCGAAACCCTGAACCCTTAAACCCAAATCGTTCAGGCTTGAATTGAATTTTCTGAATCGAAAGATGCAAGCCTAAGTCTCTTGCTGCGCAAGCACATCCGTACCAACAAGAGCAAACGATACTACCACAAGCCTTCTATCTACTTGCCATAATATGTTGCGAAAATCCTCAACCCCCCCGCGCCCCCCGGTAAACCCTCGCAAACTGCAAACCGCCTCCATCTTCCTCATCAAATATGAACAAGAAAGCAAGCTCAACCTCAAAACCCAAGACTGCAAAGCCTCCCTTCACCCTAAAGGCGGAGAAAGCCTAAATCCTAAACCCTAAACCCAACGCCCTAAAACCCCCAACCGACCCCTGACCGCCCCTTCAACACAACACAGCAGAGCTGCAGATGTTGGGGATCAAAGTTCGCAGCTCATCCCTGCGAGTACGCAACACAGGCCAAAAGGGCTTGCTTCAGCTTGTACAAAAGGCTTTTGGGTTGAGGGTTCAGGGTTTATAGGTTAGAGTTTCTGTAACTTTAAGCCTGAGGCTCTAAGGACTCATATCGCAGGGATATTTTGAGCCTTCGGGCGGGAGGCTTGCTTTAAGGGTGCCTTTGAGCGTCCTCTAAGACTTCCCTCAATCCTATAAGGCTTCCTTGACGGATTTTTTCAACCTTCGTTTAAGGCTTCCTTTCCTGATTCCTTTAAGGGCTCCTATAAGCTTCCTTTAAGGGCTTCGGTGAAGCTTCCGGGACTCCTCTTAGTTTAAGGGTCCGTAATGTTGGTTCAGGGGCTGAGTTTCGTTGCAAAAACGAGTTTTGGGTCCAAGGAGTTTAAGCCCCTGCGCCCTGAACCACAAGAGCATGAAAACAAAATTCGAAACCCGAAGCCAAAACACATGTTATCCCAAAGCCAACGAACACGGTACAACCCTTACAGAACCCTTATAGTGCCCGGTTACCACCATTTTCAGAGCCCTTACAGTGACCATATGCCCAAACAATCCGGTCCAACTACTACATGTTTTGCCGGTGCAGTGGTTTCGGCATCGTTGGAGTTTATGCTTTTTTCCTGGTTGCAGGCCCTACAGATTTATGTGCTCTGGCAGTGTTGTTTTGAAGCCAATACTTTGGTCTATGCAAAAGCCCTGTAGGGTATTCTGGAATTCGGCAGAGCCTCAATAGCGTACAATACGGTCAAAATAGCGCATATCGGCAACTCAAGGTGTTGAGAGCATCTTGTGTATAAAAGAAAGGTTCAAAACTAGCTTCCACCCGAAGTTTCGGAAAGTGGGACAAGAAATTATGTATTCGTTCAGTGTGGTTTTCAGATTCATGTGGAACTAGGCGTCTGGTGGACTCATCCGCGGGTGGGAGCTCTTTTCGAAGCTGTACAACCGATGAGCAGCTGATCCCAAGAAGCTCCGGGCCTGTTGAAATTGTACAGCTCGTGGTTGCCCACCTGACACGATGATTGATGGCTGCGAGCAGATCGACTAGCAGCAGCAGCAGCAGCAGCAGCAGCAGCAGCAGCAGCAGCATGAGTAGTAGCTGTCGTTTTTGCAGTAGGAGAAGTAGCTTTGGAATTTCGATGGTGATTACCAACAGTAACAGCAATAGTGGTAGTAGAAGCAACAGCAGCTGCAGAAGCAATGGAAGCAGCACCAGCAAAAGCACTAGCAGTTACTACTTCTACTTATAATACTGCTGCTGCTACTGCGATAAGGATTCCTACGACCACTACGACTACATAGTCCTGCTGCAGCACTGTAGTAACACATGCTTGTAACTCGCTGAAGACAGCTTCCAATCCGTACAGCGCCACCATGAACCACATGTCTGGGAAACCCCGATACAGCCGAAGTGTTCTTAGCCGAGGCACGAGGTGCACCACATTCGCTGGCGCAGAACGAAAGGCATCCAGCACCTCAACAGCAAGAACGATTCGGACAGAAAAACTGCTTAGGTCTGCAATCACCCTGCTTTATAGCTGTGTTCAGGTTGCGCCGTGGCGTCCTGGAGGATCATGGGCTTGAGGTCATCATCTCAGGGCAATGGCCCCTCCACGCTACCAATACTATTTCAGGGGCTCCTTATTCTAGTTATGGTATAAGGGGTCCCAAAACCCTGTTCTGATCATCAAGGCCCCTATATTAGTGTAGGGATCTGTGTGAACTCTGTAACCCAACAGTGGAATGGTCGAGAGAGTTCGGATCCTGCGAATTGAAAATCAGAAGGCCTGAAAGTGCAGAGGGCACCAAACCTGAGTGGTCACAAGTCGTCCTTTCCTTGTTCCCTGCCAGGAAGTTTGAGTCTAATACTAAACCCGAGAAATCCTGCGATCTCCCAGCCCGGGCAAGTTTTCCAGGCTCACAGTTTGAGGCACGACCCGCCAGGTTTAGGCATTTTTGCATTATGTTGAAGGAACGGGCTTGCTAAGGATTTCAGGCCGTACTCCTCGAGCCTCAACCCAAAACAGCACAAAAAATCAAGAACCCCTAAACCCTAAACCCTAACCCCTAAAAAATCAAGAACCCTACCGCCTGTACAATTCTCCCATCGGCATGAAGGCTTTGCACTGCCAACGCTCGATGACAACGTTCGTTTTTCTGATCTACAAGGCCCCTACTGCGGGAACTGCACTGCAAGTGACCCCTACCCTATAATGGGCTATATAATGGGTATAGAATGGCTATATTATGGGTATATACCTAGGGGTCCTTATTAGGGGTCCCATGCGTGTCCAAGGCTCTTGGTCCAAGGCTCGCTTAGAGTCGCGGTTGGTTTCGCACTGCCTCATTCGCCAGAGGCGAGCGCAGAGTGCAGAAGTAGGTGTCCGTTGGCTCGCCAGCAATTATATACTGTATTCCGAAGACAAAATCATGATCCCAAAACAAGTCTCGCAATCCTTCAGGACCTGAATGCCTTTTGACACCCCAAAGCTGCAGACTCCCAGACCCTAATTGGCTTCATACACTTGCCTTGGCGAAAGAAGCAGATCCGGAATCCGGCCAGCTTCAAGTAATTACGCAGGTACTATCGCTATCGGAGGATTTTTTTTTGCCGTTACTCCCACGTAAATGTTCAACCAAGGCACTGGTCGATGATGTCCTGAGCCAGAACACTCGAGATGCTCAAGGCAAACTCAATGAAGGATACGAGGTGATCAGGGATGTCGGGACAATGCTGTCAACGATTGCTGTGTCGCTGCCTGTTCGCATGTGTTGCAGCCGACCGGTAATGACGGTATGCACCGCACATTTCGCACAGCATAACCCTGCGCACACTTGAAGTGGAGCCTGCGATCTTCTCAACTTGGGCCTAGGCCCCAAGCCGATAGCCTAAACCCAAAACTGGACTTGCATGGGGTCATGCTGACCTACCTACCTTAGAGTGCGAAAAAGGATCACCAACTCCGACAATGAAGAAGACCCAACCCATAACCTTGAACCCTAAACTCTGTGCCCTGAAGCATGCAATATACGGGATTTAATCGTGCTGATCAGACTTCTTGGGTCATCTAAAGCAATTGTCACATAGTGACTGCAAAGGGGTACTATTGCTAACTGCTAGTTTTTCGCACCCCTCAATGAAGCCCTAGACCAAAAACCCTGGAACACCCCTAAACGCCCTTAGGACCTTCTACAACAGCCCCGAAAGGAACCCTTTGAACCCCGAAAGCCCCCACTCGGAGCCTCTCAAAACCGGAAGGATCCAATACACAGCAGTCATGGACTCCCCCAACTACTGACCTAAAACAACTACTCTCCAAAACCCAATACCTAATGTTCGGTCCTATGGATCCTTCCCTAAACGCTAAACCGCTAAAGCCCCTAACCCCTAAACCCCTCCTTACAGTACCCTTATCAGACCCTTAAAGGAACCCGAAGATACCTTTAAAGGAAGCCTAAGATATCCTTAAAAGGAACCCAAAAGCCTCGAACCCTTCGGGAAAAAAACCCTAAACCCTAAACAGAAATAACGGTACCACGCAGCTCCCAGATCGGCGATGAAGTCGAGGGGGGGACCTTTCTTCCAGTCCTGCTTGGAGGTTTAGGGTTCAGGGGTTCCTTTAAGGGATCTATAACACGGGGTCTTTAAGGGTAGGGGTAAGGATTTAGGGGTTTAGGGGCTTGGAGGTTTAGAGGTTTCAGGGTTTTTGCTAAGGGATCCTTTAAGGGGTCTTTAAGGGCTCCAGGGGTTCAGGATTTAGGGGTTTGGGGGGGCCTGAGGGGGTTTAAGGGTTCCCTTAAGGGATCTATAGGGGCTCCAGGGGTTCGGGGTTTAGGGGTCTAAGGGTCTAAGGGTCTAGGGTTTAGGGTTTAGGGTTTAGGGTTTAGGGTTTAGGAGTCTAAGGGTCTAGGGTTTAGTGTGTTTTAGGGTTTAGTCAGTTGTAGTTCTAAGTGGGCTTATACGTAAGGTAACGATAAGTTCTACTACACCCTAGGACTGTTCGCCCTAAACAGGAGGTTTCATGTGCTCCAGGTGCGGTTTAGGGATGTCCGGCTCCTCGACGGCCATGCGCAGCGCCTCCAGTGCGCCGCGGTAGCGTCGCTTTTGGGTCCGCCGGAAGTTGTATGCCTCGGCTTCGTAGCTTAGAGCTTTGGACTTTCCGTCCGCGCTGTATCCAGAAACCTAAACCCTAGATGCTCCAGTCATATCTCTGAAAACCCAACATGGTTGACACCCAGCAACTACATAAACCCCACATGGCAGGGTATGATCTTCGTAATGCTCAAGCCCTAGGTGGTTTAGTACGACGTCTTCATTTGCCGCTTGTTTCGTGATGAAAAGGAGAAGCGGAATTCCAGGAGGATTGTGATTGTGGCTTAATTATCACTTTTGCGCATTATTGACGGGTAATGAGACGAAAGTAGAGCATAAGTCAGCGTTGCGTGGATCGATGGATACATGCAGCAGGAGCCAGAAAGTCGGCAGGTGGCAATTGGAACGGTTGATCCGGCAACGGCCTGTCCCAGCTTTCGGTAGTTTTTTGATCGGCAACGTCCCAAACCTTCCAACTGTGCATTTACCCGACAACTGCAAACCTCACAGGGTTGGGTGCTTCGGCTTTCTATATTCCCAGCTTGCGTTTTGTAGAGCCGTGGCTCCAAGACAAACTTCTCCCGATGGAGACGAACACTCAATCCACCCGAGAAAGCATCGCCAGGAAGCCGCCTTGTATAAACCCTAAGCCAGCAGCCCTAAACCCTACACCCTAGACCCTGCCAGAGGGATCCCTCACTGCGAAGGGACACTGGGGGCTTGGGATTGAGCCGCTGGGAAGTTTCTAAAGTGGGTTCTATGGACTTTCTTGGTTTCCTTTTGATAACAAGGTTAGGTTCGGAACTTTCGGGACGAGTCGTAGCAATGGTTTGGTCGGGAAAGAACTCGGCCCCGTAAGTGCAGAGGCAGGCACATCGTCGACGTCGGCATACCTTTGTGTGCGGTCGACGCAGCTTCGGCATACAACATTTGTTGTAGTACGGATGCGCTGTGGCGATTGACACGCTATTGTAGATGAGAACTGCGACTCTGGCTAATAAAAGCCTGAGCCTTGAATCCCAAACTTAAGAGGAGCTCGCGCTTTAGGGTCTAGAGTTCGGACTTCCGCTGCTCGTTCGTGCTGCTGAAACCGCTACTATAGAGTCCCAAACCCGAACTGGAGCAAGTACGGCCCAAAGCACAAGCTTCTGCGCAGACTTTGTGACACGTTTCTCAGCACCAGCCAACGCAGTAGGGCTACAACAATAAGGATGCATGTCGTAGTAGTCAGCTACATTAATTATCTACTCAGAGCGTTCTGTCTCTTGTTGCAAGCTTGCGGCTGGACATCGGCGACGACGCCGAAGCGAGCGATAGGCTCTCTGCCTAAGGACTTACGGCACAGAAGGGCCGCCAAACCCTCACAGAGATGGGTAGAATGTCGTGTTGTGCGGTTCTTCCTAGATATCCCACCGCCGGGCTTAGGTAAATCCTAAAGTCCAAAGCCGGAGTCCAAAGCTTCTGGATGAACAAGTCCGAGATTCTAAGGCCAAGACTGTCATGCTTGAGCCGACCAATTCCTACCAGGTGTCTGTCTTGAAGACCAGCACAAGCACGACGACTTGCCGCCGATTGCGGCTGGTCTGTTGCTGCTGCTGCTGCAACTGCTGCTCCCCCTCCTGCTGCTCCTGCTGTTACTGCGACTGCTACGCTTCCGCTCGTCCTCCTATATACTACTACCGCTACTACTACTCCTCCTCCTGGTGGTGGCTGTGTTGCTGCTTCGACTTCTGTACTACACTAGGTACCACGACTACGACAAGAATGGCAAATGTCCAGGACCCGAAGTAGCGCCAGAACCCCTCAGACTTGAACTGCAAGGAAAATGCCCCAAACCCTAAACACCCTAATGCCCCCAAAGCCCAAGCCCAGACCCAAAAATGCCCCAACAACAAACAGACCGCAACACGAACCTTGAAAGAAACCATTCCCTCAAATCTTGAAAGATGCCCTAGACCCTAAATCCCTCAACCTTGAAAGACACCCTGAATCCTAAACTCCCAAACCTTGAAAGAAATCCCTACATCCTAAACACCCCAAACCTGGAAAGACACCCTAAGCCCTAGACCCCTAAATCTTGAAATAAACCCTACAATGAAAATGACCCTTAAACCAGAAATCTTGAAAGAAACCCGAAAATGACCCTTCAACCCGAACGGCGTCTTTGCTTTGCTCTTTTATGTCGGGAGACCGGCTGCCCAGGCGAAGGATGGCCGCCGCCAGCGCAACATGCAGGCACCTGACATTGAGGATTGGGTTTAGGGTTCCTCTGAGGGATCTATAAGGGTCCTATAAGGGTTTAGGGTTTAGGGGTTCAGGGTTTAGGGGTTTTGGGGCTTAGGGTTTTTTTGGAGTTTTGGGATTCGGGGGTTTGAGGATTTTGGGGCTGAGGGCTCCTTAAGGGTATCATAAGTGTAATAGTTCAGGGTTTTTGGGGTTTTGGAGTTTTGGGGGTTTGGGTTTTTGGGATTGGGGGTTTTGGAACTTTGAGTTTGTTAAACATATCATGAGGGTACTTGATAAGGGAATTGGGGTCTAGGGATTGGGGGTTGTGGTGTTTAGTGTTTACCACTCAGAACATCCCAGTTTAGGGTTTAGGGCTTTGGGGTTTAGAGGTTGATGAGCTCAGGGCTTAGGGCTTTTTTGTATTTTATAGGGACTTTGAGGGTTTTTGAAGCGTTCTTACCAAAGTTTTTGTTTACACCTGACATTCGGTGTTGCTAAGGCTCTTGCAGAGCTCTTATATGTTTGGGGTCCGGAGCTCATCGTACCAGGACCTCTCAAGTGCCCTTTAAAGGGCTCTGATATTTCTCATTAAGAGGTACTTTGGGGCTACAATAAAGGGTAGTTGCGGGGTCTAGCTAGGGCTTAAAGATGCTTAGGGTTTAGGGTTCGGGGCTTGCGGCTTTGGGATCTGGGGTTTCAGTTCCGGGGATAGGGACCGCCGCGGCCCAATCATTGTCAAGGCATCCAGACGCTTAACAGATTCGGCCCATAGTGGACCCATAAGGTACATCTGCCGCATCGTCGCAAATAATGCTCCTCGTACCTCCTACCCCTACTACACCAATCTGTGCTTCTACTTCTGTAGATTGACAGTGTTACGGTTGTGGGTCTAGACCTCTTGCGTGGAACCGTACCCAGAATGCTATTCTAAGCACGCAAGCTGGAGACACAAAGGTAAGACATCTGTCAAAACGTTGCAAAGCCGATAGAATCTCCGATAGAATCTAACCGGCACAAAAACATCTGCGATGTACGATGATAGCAATGAATAGCAATAACGAAAGTAGGAAGAACCATGATACCCGATATCCCTTATATAGTTCTCGTTTTGTTACGCTGCGTATACCATACCCGAAAACTGAGTGCGCCACCTGCGGCCACCCCAGCAGCACCGGCGGCTGCACGACGTAACCAGTGCTGGGGGGGCATCGCAACGACCACAAGTCTTCTGCAGCTTCCCTGAAACGCCGTGGAAGGGTTGCCCAAAACCCTGAGCCTTCAACCCGAAACTCAAACTAGAGTCGGGTTCTGGACAAACTTCTAGGAAGCCTTCACGACGGATCCTTACGGCAAGTAGACTATGCAAAAATCACAGGCTATGGGTGTTCTGGGGGCATTCGGAAGTTTACGGCTTCGGGCTTAAGCCGTACGGTTTAGTGTCCGGATTAGGGGTGTGCGGTGTTGAGGCAAAGCTCTGTATCCTATTCGGAAAGTGGCTCTTAGGCTCTTTGCTTTGAGCAACAGCCTCGCGAGGCGGCAAAGCGACAGAAGCTATTGTCACAAGGCGTCCCTGGATGCTGAGCTGGTGATGCTGGTGACTGATGGCGATGATCATAATGATGCTGCAGGTGATGACGATTATGGTACCGATGAAATTGAAGATGATGAAGGCACAGATTTTTGATGCGTTCACGATCGTCAGGCGCAGATAGGTAGCCATGGTGGGCAGCGATGATGCTACGAGTCCCGAGGACATGGCTTTGTGCGATTCCCGCATGTGCTTGCACCTTAGTTTCGCTTGTGGGAGCCTTACAGGCAACCACGGCTCTAAACATGTATCAGTGTCCGTAGTACGGCTACCCGCATGTTCCCTACTGTGTTTATGGTATATATACTATACCACCACCCCCCCCAACCCTGTTCTTGCCAAAATCCTAGACCCCGAAGACCGTACCCTCTGATCCCTGCAGCTCAGCCGAACCCTACATCCTGGAGCCTAGTTTGAGACTTTCAGCGCATACCTCAAACAGTAAACCGCAAACCCCCCAAACCCTGAACCCAAAACCCTAAACCTTAAACTCCTAACCCCTATAAATCCTAAGCCCCTTAACCCTGAACCCTAAAGGCCTAAACTGACTAAACCCTGAACCCCTAAACCCTAAACCCCTGACCCTACGCCCTAAACCGCCAAACCCGTATAGTATAGAACCCCCTTATAGATCCCTTAAGGCCCTAAAACCCGTATAGTATAGAACCCCCTTATAGATCCCTTAAGGCCCTAAACACCCAAAACCCTAAACCCTAAACCCTAAAACCCTAAAACCCTAAACCCTAAACCCTAAACCCTAAACCCTAAACCCTAAACCCCTAAACCCTAAAACCCTAAACCCTAAATCCCTAAATCCCTGGACCTCTGAGGCGGCGTGACCCCAAACCCTCAAAGCTCTAAACCCCTAAACCCCAAGGCACTAAATCCCCTGAACCCCTAAACCCTATACCCTTAAACCGTCGGTTTAGGGTTTAGGGGTTTAGGGTTTAGGGTTTAGGGTTTAGGGAACTTAAACCCCTAAACCCTAAAGCCCTATAAACCCCCAACCCCTAAACCCCCCAAATCCTAAACTCGAACCCCTGAACCCTGAGGCGGCGGTCGAGGGAGGAGAATACCTGCTCCGAGGACATGTGCCCAGCAACGCTCCGAAGGGCCTCCGGCTGCAGCCCTCTGGGCTTTAGGGCTTCGAGTTTAGGTGTTTAGGGGTTGGGGGTATATAGGGTTTAGGATTTAGGGGATTTAGGGGTTTAGGGGTTTAGGGTTTATGGGTTTAGGGTTTAGGGGTTTAGGGGTTTAGGATTTAGGTGTTAGGGGTTTGGGGGTTTAGGGGTTTAGGGGTTTAGGGTTTAGGGTTTAGGGGTTTAAGGGTTTAGGGTATAGGGGTTTAGGGGCTTAAGGGTTATAGGGGTTTAGAGTTTACTCAACTGTCTGGTTCGTAGTAGGGCATGGGGGAATGGATCCCTATAGCAGTCCCTATAATAATCCCCAATAATAGTCTCCATGCTTCAGGGCTTCGAGTTCTGAGTTTAGGGTATCGAAGATAGAGTCGAGGATCTAAACCCTCTGCAAACGTATGTCGCAAGGGAGTGAACCCAGCAAAGTTTAGGGTACCATAAGGCTCTAGAGCTTAGCGTCTTAGGGATTAGAGTTTAGGGTTTCCGGTTTAGGACTTCTTGGATCTTCTTGGGTTGAGGGTTTTCGGGTTATGCAGTTCAGGGTTTAGGGTTTAGAGTTTAGCCTTTCTTTTATGCTTTAGGGCTTAGAGTTTGAGGTTCCTTTTATAAGGGTACCATGATAAGGGTACGGTAAGGCCTGTTGCTTAAAATGCAGTGGGGCTCAAGGCTCAATTAGAGTTCAGGGCTTTTTGTTGAAGTGTGATGCAGCCTCCACTTTTTTCCCAGAGGCATCTTTTTCGCAAGGGAGTTTTCAAGAACCAACCGCTAAGAATTGGGACCCTAGGCGTCGAGTCAGTCTAGCGTTTAGGGTTTAGGGGTTTAGTGTGGTTTTGCTTGTCAGATGGGGTAGGAAGGCAAAGAACTTGGAGTAGGGAGATTATGTAGGGAGAAAGGGGTTCTAGAGTTTTCGGCTATGGCGTTTTGGCAGCTCGGAATCCGCAACACATCGACTCGTGGGTCCGCAGGCCTATAAGCCCGTCCTGCATTTACTGCAGAAACCCCGTGCAAAGCCCTCTTGCGAAGCAGAGCTCGAGGAAAGGTGCAAGTATGCTAGGAACACCTGCTAAACTCTAAGCCCTGAACCCTGAACCCTACCTGGACGGTGAAAGTATGTAGAATATTGGCCTTTTATCGGCGTTGGGCAACTATTTCACCTATTTGTGAGGCGGTTTTGAAATAAGTCCTAAAAACCCTAAACCACCTAAACCCTTAAACCTACAATTTAGTCTTGCAAGCCTGATCATGTTTAGGTAAAGCCTAAAACCCCCAGACCCGTAAGCCTGAACTTAATCTTTTGAGCCTTATAATCTAAGGTTAGAAGTATGGGCCCCTGACATGGACCCTCAGGCCTTTTTGAGGGAGTTTGAGGGACCCTTAAGAGTCTATATAGGGTACATAGTAGGTATTTAGGGATCCCACTAAGGGCCCATACTTGGGGCCCATGGTTTCAACCCTTGATGTAATGGAGCCTCCAGATCTAAACCCTTAAACCTAAATTTAGTCCTTCAAGCCTTATAATGTCCAGGTAGAGCCTAAAAACCCCAAACCCTTAAGCCTAAACTTAGCCTTTTAAGCCATACCCTATCCCTCCAAGGACCTCATAGTTAGGGCCCTAGACCCCTTAAGGACCCCATAATAAGGTCCCTGGAGGCATAGGGTAAAAATGGAGCCTCCAGAGCTTTCTGCCGGACCATCAGCTCCTCGACGTTGCAGAGCTCCTGCAGGGTTTGGGATCTCAAGGCTGCAGGGCTTCAGGGGTTTAGGGTTCCTTTAAGGGATCTATAAGGGGTCTATAAGGGTAGGGTTATGGATTTAGGGCTTTAAGGGTTTAGGGGTTTCTTTAAGGAGTGTAGGCTGCAGGGCTTCAGGGGTTTAGGGTTCCTTTAATCCAAGGGTAAAGGGAGGGACCCTTAATAAGGACGCCTAGGTATATACCCTTAATATAGCTATTATATATACCCATTATATAGCCCGTTATAGCGTAAGGGTCCCATTAAGGGTCCCTACTATTCCCCTTTGATTTAAGGGATGTATACGGGGTCTATAAGGGTTTAAGGCGTAAGGTTTAGGATTTAGGGTTTTGGGGCAATTGGGCGCTTTTTGAAGGGCTGAGGGTTTAGGGCTGTGGGAGTTCAGACTTGACGGTTTTGGGGCTTCAGGGCTGACGGCTTTGGGGCTGAAAGGGTTTTAGGCCTTGGGGTTTAGATCAAGGCTTTAAAAGCGGGTTGAAAAGGATTCGGAGAATTGGAACGGTGCTATCAAGGCTGTGCCAAGGCGGCATAACGGGCGTATTTGGGTATCTATATAAAGCGATCTATGCATGTTTCATACCTGGAGTTGTCTGTACCGGTTGAGCGATAATCTCTATCCACATTATATGTACACATACTCGAAAAGCTATAACCGGACTCCGATTTCAAAACTCTACAGCATAAGCTTGAAACCCTATATTCGAGCCTCAACCTTGAGCCCCGGCAAAGCTCACAAAACACAAAATCGAAGCCAGAAGCCTTAGCTTACCTTTGGTTAGTAGCGAATGGAAGAATGGTAGTAGTAGTAGTTATGATTGTACCCCATTCCTCCATTCCTTGCTAACCAAAGGTAAGTTAACGAATGGCCCGGGCTGTTGAACCCGAGGCCGGCTGCTGTTCACGGAACTCAGCTTTGAGCCGTAGAGTTTGGGGTTTAAGGGAGTAGTCCTTAATTGAGGAGTATACCTCAAGTCATAATAGGATCCTAATATGATTTAAGGTACGTTCCATAATTAGGGGATATTTAAGGGAGTTTTGCTGAAGTTATGGCGACGAGGCCAGCATTTGGAACAAGCCGAAGATTCAGTTTCTGCGGGTCCGGGTACTTAAACAGCGTACACACCAAAGTCAGGCCCAGAAAAACTCAGAAAAACTCCCACCGGAGCCGAGTTACCTGCTTTTCAAGCACTTGGGCCCTTCGGGGCAGACAAACATCGGCAACAGATGCGCTGAACCCTCGATCCAAACCCCCAAACCTGGACAGCGGGTTGAAAGCTCCCCAGATTACCCACAATCTCCACACCCTACGCTGCGGCTTCAGCTCCATAAATACTAGGTTACGAGTCTGTCATGAACTATGTAACAGGGTTTTGGAACCGTTATACTACATTTACAATAATCGTGTTGGTAATTACTTCGGCCCCTATAGTACACCCCAAGCAAGCAGCAAGCAGCCTCCAGGGGACCTATCAGCGTGTGGCAGTAGGATGGGCCGCCGACCAGGTCCACGCCCTTCCTGGCAACGACAAAAAAGGATGGGCCTAAACGAAACCCGAAAGCCTAAAGTATCCCGACGCCCGAAACCGAAAGCCAAAAGAACGGATGGGCTTAAACTAAGCCCGAAAGCCTGAAAGTAGCCCGAAACCCTAAACCGAAACCCCCAAAATAGCCCCACATAGGGCGATAGAAGCATCATACAAAGAAACGCATGCAGCACCCGAAAGGTTTTTCAGGCTCCAATGGTCGCGAAAACCACCGTCGAGAAATCCCTGGAGCGAGAGCGCCCCCCCCTGGCTTTGAATCCGAGACACATCGTGAATCCATAATACCCTAAGGGTCCAAAGGACCCAATAATTAGGTTTTCAGATAGTAGTTATGTAGGTTAGCGTTTTGGAGAGTATATGATAATTAGGTACTTGGAGCCTGAGGGACAAAGGGGCCTTAATAATTACCTATACTATTTTGGTGGGATGCTCTGCTTCCCCGAAGCGGCACGAACAACCCACCAGAAGAAGTATACTTTTTTTTTGAGGGGGGGGGGGGTCCTTATCATGATTATAATATAATGGGCCCCAAAACCCTATTCTACTTATTAGTGCCCCTATACTATTCTTAAAATTACAAACCACAGAGTTCGAACCAGATCTGGGTCTGCCACGGCCCCTCCTTGGAGGCTCCTGGGTAGTCACAAGAAGGGATTGAATTCCAAAAATATGGATTGTACTAGTCCCTTCTTGGGCACCTTAAAGATCAGGTGCCGTTTTATGTTAGGGACTCCGAAAGGGACCCGAATTTTGAGAACCACCCATATGGAGTATAAAAAACTACCCTACTTATAAGCCCCACTTATAACTACCCATGCACCTCCAAGCGGGCCCGCCCAAGACTGAGTGAGCCAGAACATGCCCCCCTCAAAAAAATCAGCGAGAAGGACCCCAGTTGCTCAGCCATCGCGACAAGGACCTGGTCGCCAGCTTTCTGGGAATTTCCGAAAATAGGGGACCCTAACAAAGTATCCTAATAATAGGATCTTGATTATAAGGATACCCAAATACGGTACCCCAAAACTTCGGAAACTCCCTTCTGAAGCCACGAGATGGCGAGACATCGACACATGAGGCACCCACAAGAAGAGAATGCCAAAACATCACTACAGTTCTTCATTCTTTCCGTCATTGGTTCTTTGAAGGTTTACGGCTTTAGGGTTCGAAGCCGTAGGGTTTGGGTCCTGAAGATAATGTGGGGGCTTAATAGTTAGAATGGGGTTTGGGGGTACATTATACTACGAGTTTAACATAGCCCCAAAACCATTCTAATTATTAAGGCCTTTACATGAGTTTCTTCCTTGGTTTCCCTCTCCTTCCGGAGCAATGCGGGTTAGGGTTAGTTTAGTTCTGACACACTTAGCATCTTCAAACTGAAGCAGGGCATTGCGTCCGAAATTCAATACTCGTCGAGTCTAGTAATCCTGATGCTGCTCCACTGAGAGAAGGTGAGCGATGAAGAACAGAAGCTCCGGTCGGGATGTTTTGCTCGTCATGCTGCAGTAACACAATGAACAATAATTCCATCGAGCATCAGCTCCAAAGGAACACCCACGCTGAAGCCCCTTCCGGCAACAGCGTGACCGCGGCTTATTACCAGCAAGACTCTGCCAATGCGAAGCACGACAAACATCGACAAACCGAACCACAACGTGCACAACCCAAAATCTCAAGAGCAAGGCAAAAACATAATGACACCGGGGCTGTTACATCGTCATCGTCGTCGGTGATTTCCTGCAGAGGACAGCTGAAAAGCACTAAAAACACAAACACGCTGAAACGGACGCTAAAACCCAAGATTCCCCGCAAGCCAATGCAGGACGAAGTCTTGTAACGCAGACTGTGAAACAAAAACAATACAGTGGTATCTAGACACCTTTCACGCTGAACTCCCTCAAGCCAGCTTTGAAAGTCCCAACTGCTAACATCTCTGCTGGGCATCATTGGCAACTCCTCCTGACGCAGAAGTCCCAAATCTGAAGCAAGTACACTTGAATCCGGAAAGAACAATCGAAGCTCTAAACCTCGAATTGTTGAAGCCATCTTCGGGGTCTCCTGATCAACGCACGCCGAAAACCACGAAACCTGACCCATGCGCCTCAAAATCCAGTCCCTGAAACCCTCGCACCCTAAAGCCCTACATAAATCAGTCAAAATCCCTCAACCATGCCTCGCCAGATCCTACACCCCCAAAGGCCCAACAAATTTGAATAGAAACCCCAACCCCCTCAAAACCTCCAAAGTCCAAATCCTAGAAACCTCGAATAGAAACCCCTCAAAACCTCTAAAGTCCTAAAGTCCTACACCCCTGAACAAAAAGAGAGGCAAGGCAGGACCCCGGAGAGCCTGAAGGAACGGCAGGAGCTCTTCTCTGGTCCTGGCTCTGATTGAAAGAGGATCCAAGAAGACCTTATAAACCCTAAACCCCAAACTCTAAACCCTTAACCCCAAACTCTAAACCCTAAACCCCAAACTCTAAACCCCCAAACCCCAAGCCCTACACAGCGCCCCAAATATGTTGGGGGGAAAACTTTTTTCGCCAATATGTTTAGTTAAAAATATGCTTCCCCAATATGTTTAGAGCTACGAAACCCAAAGCTCTGAGAGGAGCAGCTATGATTGTATATGCAACTTATTATTACTTTTTCATGAAAAAGTTTTTTTGAGCTGTGAATACTTTTGCACCTTACGCCCAAAAGGCGAAGCCCTGAACCCCCACGAGCTGAAGATTGGAAGATCCCCCCTAACCCCTAAACCCTAAACCCTATACCCTAAACCCTAAACACTAAACCCTAAACCCTAAACCCTATACCCTAAACCCTAAACCCTAAACCGTTTTTGGTTCAAGGGCTCAGGCTTGGGGTTGAATATAGGGGTCATAATCATGATTAGCATGGGGATCCTTTAAGGGTTCCTTTAAAGGGTAACTATTAAGGGATCTATAAGGGTACTAGAATATGGGGGCCTTAATAATTAGAAGAGGGTTTTGGGGTATACTATACAATAATTTTAAGCAGGGACCCCCAAAATAGTATTGGTAATGATTCAGGCCCCTATCGTAGGGTTCCTTTAAGCCGGGAAACGGAACCGGTTTAGGGTTTAGGGTCCCTAAACCCTAAACCGTTCCCTGACGGCAGGTCACATCGCCTCTCAGCACCGAGCGCCAGGGCGATGGTGCTGAGCTGGCTTACCTTATCGCGGGATCGAGCTTGGAATTTTTTAGGGTTTAGGGTTTAGGGTTTCGGGCTTAGGGTTTAGGGGGCTTAGGGTTTAGGGTTCAGGGTTTAGGGTGGGCCTGCGAAGAGGGCAACGTCTTGAAGGATCATCATACCAGTAAGGGAGAAAGGAGGGGCTTTGATGGCAGGATCATCTTGCTTAAGGGTCCTTTTTCTACTGCTGATGGACAAGATCCTGCGTGACCCTAAGGACTCTAAACTATGGGAACTATGGTATATTCCTTACAAAGGGTAATGCAGGATTTTGTCCATCAACAGTATGGATCCTGACTTTGATTCCAGAGCCTTGAGGTCCGCAGCTGCCACAAGTTTCCGGGGGGAGTCCTGGGCACTCTCTTAGTTGCTGAGTTCATAGGCTCTAAAAAACGTACATTTTTGGTTTTATACTAGGTAATATGATCCCAAAAAGTGTAAAGTGTATCCACTCAGCTACTAAGAGACTCTTGCCCTTTGGAGCCAAAGCTTTGGGGTTTTGGGGGGTTTAGGGTTCAGGGCCCAATTGCAAGCTGACTCTGGTAGACGGAGACAAACAAATTCCGACCCCTACCAGACACGACACCGCTCACCTCACTCGTTGCATTTGTATACGAGACCCGAAACAGAATGACACAATGCCCGATCTCTCCGGCCGTGTCATAATTAAGACAAGGGTTCTAGGACGTCTTGGGCCTACATTCATAAACTCATCACCAGGATTAGCTGCACTGTTCCTTGGGGTTCCATAAGGCAAAACCCGATCCTAATTATCAAGGACCCTACAGAAGAGAGAGCCGCTTTCGTAGTATTGCCATCCAAGTCTTCAAAAACCGAGCATCAATGCGAGAAAGGCCGGTGAGACTGCATGTGAGGAAGACTGCATACTCAAAGCAGCAAGCATGTGCACAGATGGCCGGGCACTGCAACCCTTGATTTCAGGAAGTTCTTCGTAAATCAGATGGATAGCGCTGACCGCGGCGCTTGGAGCAACAGCTTTGAGACCCATTATGGGAGCAAGACTGCGCTGCGCTACTTACTGTACTCTAGTGGATACTTCATTGCATTTTCCCAACGAAAACAAGCCCCCCTAAACACCACGCCCTGACGAAATGACCTGCATACAAGGTGCGGCATTGACTCTCAGTGCAAGATCGTCATGCCTCGCACTCGTGCCAAGCTTGGGCGGGGGAGGGCTCAACAAGAAATGGGAGTTTCCGAAAATGTGGGACCCTAACATAGCACCCTAAATTGTATTATCCTTATTATAAGGACCCCGAATAAGGTACCCCCAATTTTCGGAAGCTCCCAAATGGCAGCTAAGGCTCACGAACGACATGGAACAACAACGAGCAAGCACCATCCATCAAAATCACAACTCTATCCATTGCCATAGTCGTTGTGATCATCATCATCATCCCTACCATCAGCAGAATCATCATCAAGGACGAGGATCTTCGTTGTTTCAGGGTAGATCCAGCTCAGAATCCGCAAAAAGAACTGGACGCGTGGATTTCGCAAGACCAACGAATAGAAGTTCAAGGGCGACCGGAGAGTCGTCATCTGTCGGAAAAAACCAGCTGACGAAGAACGCTCCTTGCTTGTCCGGTATCCTATTACAACCAGAATAAAGGTTACTTTCTGGGATCATGAAGGGCTTATAGCACCCCAACACCCCCAAAAAGGACAAAGGCTACCGGATGCAGGAAGCTAACTTGACAGCCCGCGGCGCTAGTGCACAGGAAACCCTTAAGCCTCAGACATAGAATTTCAGAACGGCAAGGATGCTAACAAAGAATAAAATCGAAGTGATACTGTGAGTAGCACATTGTTAACATTTTCATTAGCCATAGACTGTAATTAAACCCCCCCAAACTCCCTAAACCGCTAAACCTTCTAATCCCTAAACTCCCAAACCCATTTTGGCTGGCCTGAGCTCATCGATCAGGACAGCCACCGGATACAGCGACGTGTCCACTCCCGAGGCGACCTATCAATGGTTTGGGGGTTTAGGGTTTAGGGGTTTAGGGCTTGCGGGCTCTGGCTGAAGGTTTTAGACTGGGTATACTTAAAAAATTCTACACCTCTGATCCCTGATAGAGAGTGTTGTAGTAGCAATTGAAGCGCTCTGGCTGAATGGGTGTAGGTTGGTGTTAGGGTCTGAGGTTTTGGGGCTCAGGTCTTGAACCGCATCTGTTACCCTAAACCCTAAAGCCCCTAACCCGCACCTGCAACCCTGAATCTGACTCGCGATCCTGCTCTCGCCCATGTTTCAGCCCGGCAACCCCCGAACCGTATAACTCCAGAGCTTAAATCCACACTCAGTACCCTAAGAGTCCAAAGGACACAATTAGATACTCGGCTGTAGGAGATGTAGGATACTAGTAGCCATGGTAGGCTAGCATTTTGAAGAGTATATGCTTATTGCCTACTTGGACCCTTGGGGTGATAGCCGGAGCTCCAGATGAGCAGGGCCTTCTCAAGGTACTTCCGAACCCCTGCATAGGGGCCCCAGAGAATCAAACGACCCAGCTTATCGCTCACGCAAGACCACTGCAATGAAGCTGCTACAGGGGTCGGAATAATCGGTTACTCTCACCTGTACATTCTACTTGTAGTGCAGACTAGCCCCCAAAAAAACAGATCCTTACTGTTCAAGAAGTAGTACAAGATGACACCTCCAAGAAACCATATCCTTACCGTTCAAGCACAAAATACACCCCCTTGGGAGGTGATGGGCTTCCGAAGTGCAAGCAGCTGGGGCGCAGGCACTCATTGGCCCACCTGCTCCGGCGAGTGTCAGTAACGAGCAGTCGCACGGGGAAACCTCTGGGGGCCTAGCTAAGGCCTCCGAAACCATGCCTCCGGCCTTGAAGCCCAGACCTTCCAACATCCCTTAATTAAGGAATATCCCTTAAATTATAGTAGGATTCTTAATATGGTTTAAGGTATATTCCTTAATTAAGGGATTTTGGAAGGTCTGGGAGCATCTGGTGTTGCTTTTTAACCCTGGTTGTTGATGTTGGAGCCGTGGCAACGATGGGTAGTAAGACCAGCATGCTAGCATATGAAAGCATGTTACAGCAATACGATGTACTGTTGCATTCCACCTGACACCTCTCCTCGTAGCCCGAAGGCAGAGACTGCTACCACGATCCTGTGGACGAATCTTCGAGGCCAGCGAATTGCTGCTGCTACTCGATACTATGCCGCTTTAAGTTCCGCTTTACCGTAAAGCAGCAGAAATGCCTTCAACTGTCCAATGCTGAGCAAGTTCATTACGACGTACGGTTTGCTAACAGGGGTCAGTTGCCCTCCGAACTTCTCCACGCGGCAAATCCAGTCGAGAGTCATACAGAACCGTATAATTCAAGATCATATCCCCTTATAAAGAAAAAACTTGCCCATACGCGCACGTATGCACATACACAGATCTTTTTCTACATACCCTTATATATATATATATACATACATACATACACATACATACAGAGAGAGAGAGAGAGAGAGAGAGAGAGAGAGAGAGAGAGAGAGAGTCTGTGAGGAATCTTGGGTAAGTTGTGTTCTCTGGGAATTGAAGTGCATGGGGAAAGCCGGGGCCTCCTCGACCCAGTGCTCTCGCACCCTTCGGTGCGCTGAGGCTGTCATGGCTGCGGAACAGGGCTGAGGATCCTCGACCTTCCACCCTTGTCCTTTTAGAAATAATAGACAGAGCCCTCTACCTATATCCCTTAGTAGGAATTATTTAAGAAGGTCTTCTAGCCGGTCTGTTTATTCTTTTGGGGGAACCATGAAAAAAGGACAAGGCTACTACCTTCAGGGGTGTATAGGCTTAACCTTAACCCTGAATAGCCTACCTTTTAGGGTTCCTTATTATGATTTCTTTATATACGTCCTTAAGAATGTAGGTTCTTTGGGGTTAAGGGAGGGTTTAGGGTATAGGGTTTAGGGGTTTGAGGATCCTGTGCCCTCAGACTGGGGATGGGGGTGTGGAGGATTGAGGATTTAGGATACAGGGTATCGGGTTTGGGTGTAGGGTTAAGGTATGAGAAGCTGGGAACCCTTCAGACTAGGAATAGGGGTACATAGGTTATTGGATTTGTATGGTTTCGGGGGATTCCTTAACCCCACCTTTCAAGCCCTATTAACTACAGTATTGGGTCGTTTCTTCCAGGATCTGCTCTTTGGAACAGTTCTTCGTCCTTTCTTTGTAGGCCTCTCGTTTCGGGCTCCGTATACAAAGCAACCTTGTATTTAGGCTTAGGCCGTAAGCCCTACCGCAACAATATGCCCTAAACCCAAAACTCCATGCCAAGGCCCTGAGCCCCAAACCATTAACCCCAAGCCCTAAACCATCAAGTAGCCCTGTAAACCCGACACCTTAACTACCGCGCGACTGCTGCTTTGGGAGTCGAGTCTCTGACCCGCATCAAGTTCTTCCCTCTCCCTCTGGCTCTCTCTCTCTCTCTCTCTCTCTCTCTCTCTCTCTCTCTCTCTTCCGGGTAGGAGGAAGAGGCAGCGTTCAGGCCTCTCTCCCTCTCTCTGTCTGTCTCTCTCTACCATGCATCCATCCATCCGTCCGTCCGTCCATCCATCCATCCATCCAACTAAGGTCGACCAACTGTGTATATGTAATGGGCTCTTCAACGTCCTGCAATGCAATACTTTTCCGCCGAGGAAATGGGGTCAGAGCTCCGTGAAACTCTCGCAGCGCGTCGAGGACGATCTGGCAGTCCTGGTAATGTAGGGCCCTCAATAATTAGAACGGGGTTTTGGGGGTTCCTGTAGGGGGTTCTTTAAAGGGTTCCATCAGGGATCTACAATAGGGTTCTGGGATGTAAGGCCCTTAATAGTTAGATTCGGGTTTTGGGCTCCATATATTTGAAGGGATCCTTGAAAGGGGATCTGTAAGAGTTACTATGAGTGTTCTATGATGTAGTAGGGCCCTTGATACTTAGAATGTGGTTTTGGGCTCCGTCCATGGCAGGGGGGGCCCGGCTTTGAACCAAATAATATGCGATTGAGCCAAAAAAAATGGGATTGAGCCGTTAATGTTGATGTGTCTGACAGATGGCAACGAGTTGCAAGGCCCAAGCCCTAAACCCTAAAGCCTGAACCCTGAATTCTGCATTCAAAACCCTGAGCCCCAATCCGGGCACTAAATCAAGGCAACTTCGGCGTGATGACGAGAAATGATTGCGCCCCCCCCACCCCCTCCCCGGGATCTGCATGTGTTTGGAAAGCCCTAATACGGAGGCCTTCATAGTTAGGGAGTGTCATAGTGCAACTATATTGGTGATTATTCACGGCAGAATTGCCCTAAACCCTTAACTTCCTGGCTGTAGGAAATGTTCAATGCTTGCCTTCGGCATCCACCAGCCCACGGCCGGAGAGCTCAACACCTGTCCGTGGGGAGCTTATCGTTATCGGCCTCCAGGGCTTCTTAGGTTGGTCGAATCTGTACTGCAATACAGGGGCCTTAGCAGTTAGACTAGGGCTTGGGGGTTTATTACTATAGTTGTAATATGGAACCCCAAACAGTATAGGGATTTATTTAGGCCCCTATAGTACACCCAGGAACTCTGTACGTGGTACTTCGTACACCGCAAGCGGCGAGTGCGTCGACATCAAGTGAACTCCGTCCGCGGCAGGAGCAGCTCCTTCGCATGGCCTCAAGACTGTTGGGGATTAGGGGTTTAGGGTCTTTATATACGTCCTTAAAAATGTAGGTTCTTTGGGATTAAGGGAGGGTTTAGCGTACAGGGTTTAGGGTTTGAGGAGAGGAGTTTCGTGTACGGGCTTCGGGTTTAGCTCTTAGAGTTTGGGGCTTCTTTAACCAGTTCATGGCTGGGACAATCGTTTTAAAAAACTCTATCTGTATTCCTTATTGGGTTTAGGTGCACGTCACAATGTAACATGTTGCCCAACTCTGACGAAGTTAAAATGTGCCCTTAAATTGGCTCTATTTGCTAAGGTTTGGTACAACGTTCACAGAGTCTTGCAGAGGAGGGGTAGTCTTTCATATCCCAAACACTCCTAGGCCGAGTATAGGGGCCCTAATGATTGGAACATGAACGTTTTGGCATGGTATACTATGGTACCCAATACCTGCTAAGACACCCCATGGAAGAGTGAATAGTATCAAGAGCCCAATACCACAAGTACTTCTGCTAAGACACCCCAGGGAACCGAGAATAGTAATAAGAACTGTTCAATCCCCCGAATCACAAGGACCCTGTGATCCGAAGTCCATCGTGGCAGACAAGAGGCCAGGACGAGAAAGCCTCGGAATTCAAGGAGGGAGTCTATAATATAGTCTGAGATTAATGTACCTAAAATACGTACTGAAATATGAAGTACTCCAATATGCGGTGCTTTACTATCCTACGAAATATGGCCTGTAAATCGCCTGCATCGAACCGTCACGTAGCTCTGCGGTTTAGCCAAACATACCGAAGTTGGAAAATTGGATTGCCTGGCTCGGGACTCATGATCTTTCTGCACGCCGACCGAAATCGAAGTCTCCTATGTAACTGCAACTGAACGGGCTCTAGTAAATGGCTTCCGGGCACCTCGCATCGAAAAGCGCGAAAACCCTTGACCCTAAACCCGTACTGCGAGAAGAGTATGGCTCCCCCTGTAACACCCGAAATCAACACAAACATACACCGTTGCAGGCCTCGTCGGGGCGGGGTCTCTAGACCTAACCCTAAGGGTCCAAGTACCCAATTATCATATACTCTTCAAACTAACAACTTACATAACTACTATCTCAAACCGGGTTCTTTGGACCCTCAGGGTAGCACATGGTTGTTTTGATAAACCTAAGCAAAACCCCACAGGACTACCATCAGTGCCGGGGGCATGGCATCTTGCCGGACTACTTGGAAGAACCTCAATCTTGCCGGAGCATTCCAGCCCCGAACTTTCTGAACGATGCACCGCGAACATCATGGAATTTGCCGAGTCGGGAGGACGCAGAATTGCAGAATAATTGCAGACGCCATCATTACTGTCGCTGTCTGCCGAGAAAGCGACTCCAGATGGACCAATCTGTGTATGTTTGTTTGCATACACCGATTTGTGTCTGTATATGCATATGGACAGTAGGCGCCTGGTGTAAAAACATAAAAACGATTGAATAACATATGTAAATATGCATGCATGCATGTATGTATTTGTACTTATATGCACCCACATCCACTTGCGGATGATGCTTCTTCCTTCCCGTATGTTCATGCACGAGCCCAAAACCCTGAACCCTGAATCCCAAACCCTCAGGCCTATCTTAAACCTTCTAGCAAGAGTACCATTCATTCACAGAATCCTGAAAAAGTACTCCACCAACCAAGGGCACCAAACCCTACGCCCTTTGTGAGCCAAGACAGCCAAGGTACCAGGCTACCACGGCATAGCGGGCTGCTGCACCAGAAAGGTCCACCTTCGGCTTAGCAGGGCTTGTGAGTTGTAGGTTTGAAGGGGTTCAGGTTAAGCCAAGATGGAGCTGTAGGTTGAGGGCATCGAGCTTCGGGTGTAGGGACGAGGATCTAATTACTTAGGGTTTGTTTTAGGGAGCTTCGGGAAGCTTCAGTCATAGAGCTGAAGTCCTTTGCTCGGGGCCGGAGCTTGGGCTGGCGATCGCAGGGTCGCTGCGCACTCGGGGTTTGCACGGGAACGATTTCAAATCCTGGTGTAGGGACGATTTCTAATCCTGGTCTATGCTCTGAGGTGTAAGGCTAAGGGCTTAGGGTTTGAAGGGGTTGGTGTTTATGGTTTGAGGTGTAAGGCTAGGGGCTTAGGGTTTGAACGTGGTTAAGAGTCTGATTGGAGTCGGATGATTGGTTTAGGGTTTACTGCTGTGTTCCTGCTGCAGGCCCTCGTGCCAGCTTTGATGCTTCCGGCTACTACAGTCTATCGTGCAGCCGAGAACCGCGACGCGGCCTTCTTAAATGCCTACAAAACCTTAATGCGAGGCAAATCCCGCCGATAAACCTCAGCGCAGCACGTGACACACCTCGAACGAGAAAGACACCCTGCAGAAAGAAACACGATCCCGACATCGGTGCTGCAACTCTATTGCAACATTGCCTAGTACGATTTAGCGTCTCAGGGCTGTGCGTCTCAATTTTGCTTGGCTTCAGCGGCGAGGGGCTAGAACGAATCGCATACCCAAAGCTTCGAGGTCTTCGCGTGTTGAAATGCTTCCAGGCTCGAAGGCCTTAGCTTCTTCAAGCTCCGGGTGTTGTTCCAATCCAACCCTAAACCCAGCCCTCCCCGGCCTATCGCGACAGCTTGGAAAGCAAATACCACCCTCCAAATGTCTGCGGCACGCTCTCCAGAATCTGCTTCGCTGGAATCATGAACCCTGAATCCGAAAAAAAAAAAAAGGGAACCCAAAAACCTTGCCCTCAGACCCTACATACCCCGAGCCCCCTAAATCTTACAAGTCTTTTAACCCTGAGCCCCAAAACCTTGGGGGTTGAGTTGTCCTGCCTGGGTTTGCCGCTATATATTCTGAGTTCAAGCATGTGCATGAGAGTCCCTGCATTCATTCGCCCATCCTAGGTATCTGTTTATCTATCCATCCCCCCACATATACCTATCTACTTATCCAACAATCGACCTATCGACCAGTCGACCAGCCACCTATCCATCTACCTATCTATCTGTCAATCTGTCCGTTTGTTTGAATGTCTATCTGTCTACCTATCTCTCTATCCATCTATCCGTCTACGCCATGCCCCGCCTCGGTGTTCACAAGGACTTCATCCCCGCTGCTCACGGCCACGGGTTCAGCAACCTGGGCGCCGGTTCGAAACTGTTTCGCTGGCATGGGACACGGCAGCTGGCATGGGACACAGTACGTGGGGCTATAAACCAACTAACTGCACTTATACGACATGCTTATAGCTTGCTGTTCTGTTTCAGAATGCGCTTGACTGCGTTCGCCTGTGCTTGGGTGGAATCTGTTTTGCAGTGTTCGTCTGCGCCCGATCCTAAACCCGAAACCCCAACAGCCAATGTAATTGGCATCGCCTTGGGACCATGTACAGACAAACATCTGAGCTTTGCTATACGAACAGGTAGCGTCAGTATCACGAGTTGTAAGCTACCCAGAATTTCACAATTGAAACGCTCCTTCAGTTCGTGGCATACATGCTCTTCTGGACTGCACAGGATGGATGGGAATAGGCCCCTTACCCTACAGTAGGCTTTCCAACGAACCCCCACTTCCCTGCACTCCGAGCCCAGGAACTGAAAATTCACTGAGATCCTGGCACGGCAGAAGGGATTAGCCCAGTGGCTTTGGGCACACGCCGAACTGACAATAGCCTGGGTTGTCAGAGTTTGTGGAGCTTAAGATTCTTGTTGCCACTGGAACATTGTGGCTTCCATATGGAGGATCAGGATCAGAGAACTTAGACAGCAAGGCTACAAGTAAACCTTAAATCCTAAACCATGCCCCGAAACCCAAAACCCTAAAGCCTCAACCCTACATCCTAAACCCCAAACCCTGATGAAACCCGACCACTAGAGCCTCAATCCTACACTCTAAACCCCTTCGAATGAAACCCTAAGCCCTAATAACACCTCAACCCTACACCCGGCCCAGAGACTCCAATCGTTATCCCTTAATTAAGGATCATACCCTAAATCATATTAGGGATCCTTCTATGATTTAAGGCATATACTTCTTCACTAAACTGGGTTGCAGTTTTGGGGCTCTGAAAAGTATTTATGAATGGATGCCTCTGTAGGAACCATATAGGGGAACTAAAAAGGTTTCCCAAATTGCCACCTTGTAAAGGACTAACCCTAAGGCTCAAAATAGCCCTATGGTGTTTGGCCCAAAAGCCTTAAAATGTGAGTCCTCAGAGCCTACGGGTAAAGGACCCTTTAAGTCTCTGGGCTCAGCCTCGCCCCAACTGAGCCGAGGCGCAGAGTCGCCTCCGCAATCGACGGTGATGTAAAAGACGAAACCAGCCAGAGTTCCTGCCACATGGGAGTTTCCGAAAATTGGGGGGTACCTTATCTTAGGGTCCGTATAGTAAGGATCCTAGTACTAGCCAGCCAGAGTTCCTGCCACGTTACCCTGGGCATCGAAATAGCCCAAAAGCCGTATATAGTATGGCGTTTTGGCCCAAAAGCCTTACTAAATGAGTCCTGAAATGCCTAGGGTTACCAACTATTACTACTGCCACATGGGAGTTTCGGAAAATTCGGGGGTACCTTATTTTAGGGTCCTTATAGCCAGGATCCTAGCATAGTACTTTAGGGTACTATATTAGGATCGCCTATTTTCGGAAACTGCTGAGTTTCGGGGTACAGGGTTCACCGTTTAGGATTTAGTAGGGTCCAGGGTTAAGCGGTTAGGATTCATTAGGGTTCAGGGTTCAAGTTTACCTGGACACTCTAAAGCCTACATGTTTTGAGGACTCAGATAAGGAACTCATAATGAGGAACCCTCACGAGGTTCAGGGTTTAGGGCTGAGGTTTCAGGGCTTAGGGAGGGACGAAGGAGCCGCAGTTCAGGGCAAAGCTGGTATTGAGGATGCTTAGATACGGCCACGGTTTAGGGTTTAGGGGCCCAGCCGGGACCAGACTTTGCTGTCATCCTACCACCCAACCAATGCAAACCCAGAATTCCACAACCCTACACTCCCAATACAACCATAAACGTGACAAAGTTCGGCACCTGCAACTGGTGGTCTTGGCCACCAGAAAGAAGTTATTGGATTTCAATGCAGACGGTAAGAAGCAGGATCATTCTTGTCACGACAGTACGCCCTGAACCCCAAACCCTGAAGCTCTAAAGTTCCGTGCTGCCCTACTTAAAGGATCAGGGACTTAGTAACCAGGGTTATAATTAGGGGAACTATACTTATAACCCCAGTTAAGGTACTTATAACCTTACTTACTACGTCCCATGACCCTCCAAGTAAGCTCTGCCGCTTCGTCCCCCAACATGTCCCTCAGCGAAGGCCACGTCCTGCAGCCCCGATTGCAAAGCGCAACAATCGGCGCTGTTGCAGAGGAGGCTCGATGTCCTTCCACGTGAGCATTGAGCAAGCGAGCTAAGGCTAGCCCTAAACCCTAAACCCCAAAAACGTACTCCTAAACCCTAAACCATCTTATTAAGCCGCATGCTTGATGCAATTGCAGCAAGAAGCCCAGGGAGATGATCTAGATAACACTACTATTCAATCAATTCAGGCCCGTACATCACATAAATCCTAAACTCTAAGGTGGAGCGACGCGGTCCTCGTACCAAGTCAACTCTTCAAAGGCTTGCGCTTCAGCAAGTTGGCAACTCTCCACCTCGTTTCGTGCTCTGGGTTCATAAACGGGGCTTATAATGGTTCCATAAGGTCTTTGGGTCCATTGAAGCGTGTTAGTAGGGTGCCATATGGTTTTTAAAAGGGCTTGTGATACATGCCGATGGACGATAAGACTGTACGAGTATGTGGGTTTTGCAAGGCTCGGAGTGTGTAGTACAGTTCGGTGGGATTCAAGATTTGGGCAAGGTTTAAAGCTTGGGGTTCAAGCATTACGGTGCTTAAACTTGAATAAAATGCATGATCCGATCAGGGTCATGTTTGGCTGAGTTAGACGAATGCCAAGGTGCCATATTCTGAATTCTGAAGGGTTCGAAGATTTAGAGCTCAACGGTTTAGGATGCACTGGCCTTGAGTGGTTTAGGGGTTGTGGTGTCTGGCCTAAGGCTTGGAGTTTAGTTTAATCCAACACCTTTTGCTCAATGCATTTATCCGGGTTGGCTGAAGGTTGTGCTTCAGCTGCGGCGCAGTCGGACTTCCAAAAGTGCATGGAGTGTGCATAACCAGAATGGAACCTGGATTTGGTACGGAGTGCACTAGAATACTAGAATCACTTGACGGGACCCTTTCTGAAACCCTACACCCGAATCCCCACGCACACCCTAACACCCCCCACCACCCCTGAACCCTGACGCCGTCTTCGCCCCAAAACCCCAAGTCCTTGGTCAGGCCACGGGAAGCTGCGGAAGCCGCAGAAATCGCTCCCCTCGTCCTGGCGCCTCGGTTTGTCGGAGTTTAGGCTTAGGGCTTGCAGCTCATCGGGGTAAGGGGTGTAGGGTTTCTAGGGTTTAGGGTTTTTCGGGTTTAGGGTTTTTGGGGTTTCGGGGTCTTGGGCTTTGGGGTTTATCTGGACCCCCAGAGAGTATGTAGAATATCCTCCTTTTCGAGGTGTTGGGCCAGATTACTTCACCCACGTTACAAGTGTTTTAGGTGGGGTTTACGGCTCCAGGAGCTCATCGGGTTTGGGGCTCATCTGCCTGGTTCTTAGTAGCGAGTGGGGGAATGGGTTATTGGGACTACTTTGAAGGACCTTGAGGGACTTTCATAGGGATCCAATCCCCCATTCCCTACTAAGAACTAGACGGTCATAGGTTTGGGGTTTATGCAGGGCCACTCAGCTTTGGGCTGCTTGCCCTGGGGCGGGATGAACGGCTCTGGGCTGGTTTTAGAGGGGCTTAGCTGGGGGATCTCATTCGAACCGAAATCCAAAGACCACGAATCTTAAACCTTAAACCCCAGTCACTACCTAATCTGCGCTCAGCAGCTCACACTCTGAAAAATCGTTAAACCAGCCCAAACGTAACACTCCCATGAAGATCTAGAAGAGCTCTACATACCTACAACCTTCAGCCCCCGCGTAGAGAAGCCCCTGCATCTCTAGCCCAGCAGAGCCCTCCGAATCACTCGAACGAATGACCAGTTGTCTACGAAGGGGATCGAAGCTTCGAGAAAATAGAAACAAACCCTCTTCAAGTTAGGGTTTTGCGTACGCGGCCTCCAACCTCCCCTTCGCAAACAATGGTGCCATCGCTCTTATTCAGCTTTAAGCAGGCACCTCCAAAGCCCAAAAAAGACTCAACCCTCAACCCTAAACCCTCAGTGCGACAAAGAACATGCGGGTAGTTTTTTAGGTAAAGTCCATGTTTAGGTCCCCAGAATCGTATGACACTCAGTACGAGAACTTCTGTGGGGGAGCCTTACTATTTTGGGGGCTTCTTATTATAACTGTAGTATAATATACCCCCAAACCCTATTCTAATTTTAAGGCCCCTGTATATATATATATATATATATATACTATAGTACCCTTCTAGTAACCCCTAAAAGACCACTTTAAAGGAACCCAGTTCCAATTATTCAGGCCCCCATGTTATAGTACCTCTATAGATGCCTTATAGTAACCCTTTACAGGAACCCTATTCTAATTATTAAGGCCCCTATATTGTAGTACCCCTATAAATCCCTTACTTGGAGGATCATGGGACTTAGTAAGTAGGTTATAACTGGGGTTATAAGTCCCCTAAGTGGGGTTATCCTAATTATAACCTACTTATAACCCTACTTACTAAGTCCCATGATCCTTTAAGTAGTATCCCATTTTACCAATACCCGAAATTCCATCGACTCGCAGGTCTGGGAGACCTCGCCAGGAGCAGTGCACCACTTTGGGCGCGGTAGGCAGCGAAATACCTTCTGACGACTTTAGGGTCTATAGGGTTTATAGGGTTTAGGCTTTCTAGGGTTTGTAAGGTTTAGGGGTTCAGGGTTTAGGGGTTAACTTCAGGGCTTTCGGTTTTGAGGCCTATGGGGCTTTAGGCTTCCAGGGCTCGCGGTTTGGGACCTCAGGAATATAGGACCTAGGGCCCAGGGCGTGTAGGGCTTTAGCTGCTGCTGGGAAGTCCTGCCCTGGCAGACTCTGGCTCTGCGCAGCCGGAGAAACAACTGGAGTTAAAGTTGCAGCTGTAGTAGTAGTAGTAGTAGTAGTAGTAGTAGCAGCTGTAGAAGAAGTAGTAGTAGTAGTAGTAGTAGTAGTAGTAGTAGTAGTAGTAGTAGTAGTAGTAGTAGTGGTAGTGGTAGTGGTAGTAGTAGTAGTAGTAGTAGTAGTAGTAGTAGTAGTAGTAGTAGTAGTAGTAGTAGTAGTAGTAGTAGTAGTAGTGGTAGTAGTAGTAGTAGTAGGAGGAGGAGGAGGAGTAGCAGTAGCAGTAGCAGAGCGGTAGCAGTAGCCGTAGCGGTAGCAGTAAGAGTAGGAGGAGGAGGAGGAGGAGCAGCAGCAGCAGCGCATATTCACAGTGGCACTGAAGGTTCGAGCATAACCCGAGAACCGCAACACCAACTCTCGTGTAGATGTTAGTTCGGGTTCTTCATAATCGCATCTGCGGCGCTCGCTGCTTGGCATGGCAGCTGGTGCGATCCATGTAGTGGCTTTCGCCGGAATAGACCAAGCCCCTGCAAAACTTGCCGTGCGTTGAACTATCTTAAACTTGTAAGATTGGGTCGGCAGGGTTTCAGCGCATCCCACACCGTCGGATATTGCCGTAGGGCTGTAAGGCCTCAGCTTCAGAATGAGAAGTTGAACCTACGTCTCAGACATTCTCAGAGCTTGCCCGCTCGAGAGACTGGGATCGAGTGTTCGGGATTTGAAAGACCCAAAGGGTCCAAAGTACTGATATAGTAGAATGTAGGGTTTCTATGTTAGGACTACTATTATGATTTGGGGAGGTATTCCCCATAACAGTACCTGGGACCCTGTGGGATAAGCACTTGCCTATTCACTGCTTTGGAAAGCAAAGGCGCGGAGGAACGCGGGGGTAAGCCGAAGTCTCTCCACCCGTCACTGTAAAACCTTCAACGCTGAAGCGAAAGAACTCAACAATGATACGGCTTTACCTGCATCCCCAAACCCTACAAAACAGTAGGATATGACCTCTTAATTAGAGGGTATAATTAACCCTTAAACCGTACGTTTTGGGATCCCCAGGTAGGTTTCAGGCCAATCCCTGACGCCCCCCAACAAATGCCCTCAGGCCTTCCACACTACGAAGATGCCTCTGCCGAGCATCGCTTAGCGAAGGCACCACGCCTGAGAGGGTCAATGCTCAGGCCTTAGCACCTTTAGAACCAAACATCATAGGGATCATTAGGGGTGTAGGGGGGAGGGGCGTAGGGGACTATATTTCCTTAAATAGGCCTTATTAGTCCTTATTATGGGCCTTAAGGCCCCCTACCCCCCCTCCCCCTACACCCCTAAGGATCCCTATGAGTGAAAAAGTATGTTTAACAATAACCCTTGGAGCCACGGTTTAGGGGTTAAGGGTCTAAGGTTAGGGAAATTGATAGCTTAGAGAAACGCTTGACGTGTTAATAAACTGTTCGTTGAGAATACTCCGTTTGCAAATGCCTTGGAGTTGGAAAATGAAACGAATGAACTCCCCAGACCAGTGAAGTGTAGGGCTGAAATCAAGTCGGCTTCCTCTACAGGAAGAGGCGCAGGAACGGCGACAACAACATAATGTACGGGCCATAATAATTAGGGTAGGGCTTTGGGGTATTTTATCCTATAATTAGAACAAGGAACCCCCTAAAATAGTATAGGTGGTTAGTTATGTAGGCCCCTATGGTACTCAAATCTTAAGACGAAGCCCTCAACCCAAAACGTCTCCGGGGCAAAAGAGGTACGCTTTTGGCCTGTTCGGATGCTTTGCCTTATTTCCTCTGCAAGGCCCTTGCTTGAAACATCGATGCTGGCCGCAGCAACCGCACGCATGCAGTTCCGAAGCCATAGTCATGAGTATAGGCCTACATGAACCCTAAAGAACCTACCTTTTTAGGGTTTCTTAAAGTGATTTCCCTTATAGAAGTCCTCAAACATGTAGGCTTTAAAGCGTCCAGGTCATGTCTGAGGTACTGGGAACGCAACTCGACATCTGAACCGAAAAGGGCACTAGAGGTCTCACAGAGTGTGGTACGTCTGACGTTAGATTAGGGTTTAGGGTATACGGTATAGGGTTTAGGGTGTAGGGCAATGACGCTCGGCGGGTGGTGCTGATACAGAACTCGCAGCAGTGGCTGATGCAAACACCAGGAAGACCATGATGTGGGGGAAGGGCAGTCGAGCAACCGGAAAACCCTAAACCCAAACCCTAAACCCTGCCTAAACCCTACCTAGACCATAAACCCGCTGAAGCCCTCGGAAAGCCATACCCAGTAGCCGGTCAAAAATTCCGACGCTGGAGACCGAGGAAAAGTTATCAGTCTCCTTCGCGGCTACCAGGTGTGAGACTTCGACCTGGCTTGCTCCCACACAGTAACCGTCTATACCAGAGCTCCGACTAAGGCCTAACATATCTAACTATCTATATAGACGAAATACTAACTGTCATTAACAACATGTTTTCATTCTTATTCGACAGTTATTGAGTGGGAGCTGGACCCAATTTCGACCTCAATCCTACGTGGCCGAAACTCGGCGTTTCTGTATACATAAGATCCCCAGACCTTCCAAAATCCCTTAATTAAGGAATATACCTGAAATTATAATAGGATCCCAAATATGAACTAAGGTATATTCCTTAAATAAGGGATTTTGGAAGGTCTGGGTCTTGCCATCATGAGATCCCAGTGGACAGGTCCTTTCGTCAGGAGTAGTGCCAATCCCAATCCTCACGTGTTGAGTTCATACCTATAGTCTCCATTGTAGTTCCTTTTTTTGGTTAACCAGTTTTATGGTTAGGACCCTATAAAAGAGATTTTGGTTAACAAAAAAAGGAACTACAATGGAGACTATAGGTAACCCCAAAACAGTATAGACTTTGAGTTTTATGCGGAGTATAACTATGCAAAAAGGTGTCAAGTGTATATACCCATTCAGCTGCTAAGCGTCCTAGGTTCCAGAAACGTCTTGACAATAAGGGTATCCTGCCACCCCAAAATGAAAAGGGCAAAAGGATACTGATGTGCAGACTATGATGGGAGGCCAAAAGGGGGGTTTAAGATGCTTGGGGTATGGATTCCTTAAAATGCACCCTACTACGGGAACCCTAAGCCCTACTAAACCCCCATAGGCTAAAACCCTTTTGGCCTCCTATGAGACTAGGATCATTATACGACCACCAACTTGAGTCCGAGGATTGAGCGGTCCGAGCACGCTTAGCTGCACGCCACGAGCCGGTCGCTTCCACAAAGAGCTCCACCATTCCTTAAGTAGAGTGTATACGGTTTAGGCTGTAGAGGTTTAGGGTTTGGGGTTATCGCTTTTGGTGAGCATAAACAAAGTATATTCTGAATATGACTTTGTTAAAGTTGTGAATGGAAGCATACAGTATATGTTATATATATATATATGTATACATATGTATATAGATATGTGTATACATACTATTTATGTATATGTTGACATTCTATATCCGAGTCTCAATGACCCTATGCATGTGTTGGGGGTTCAAGCTTCAGATATTAAGGTTTTAGGACGTCTGCAGCAAACGCTGCATGCCCTAAATGCAAGAGCCCGCGCAACATCATTGCCACGGACCTTCAGGACAATCAACCAAATGCTATGACCTACGAATAAATGCGCTGATAGCAATGATGGGAAGGAGGTAATATAGGGGGGTCCTTAGTTATTCGAATAGGGTTTGGGGACATAGTATACTATAACTAAAATAAAGAACCCCGTAATCACCAAGGCACCTACATTAACTCCCTCACCTGCTACACCCCCAAACTCCTGCGCCAAGCCCGGGATCTTGCTGAAAGAGCACCATCCTCCTGCGAACAGAACTGAACGATTGAAGGAAGTGGGTTTAGGGTTATAGGGGCGCAGTTGGTGTGAAAATGCACGGTTTAGGGCTTAGGGTTGACTGGGGGCCTTTAGTGTTCAAAGACTCATCGGGTTTTGAGATGATTGCTTGCGAGTCGGCTGTCTGGAGAGCGCCTCGGAGAAGCGATGTTTGAAAACAAAAAATTCTGGGATCTGGAGGGTATAAGCAGGGCAGCAGCAAGCAGAACAGCAGTCAAGAAAGGAGGACAGGAGGCCAAAACGGACCAAGATAGGGAGAAGGAACGGAGACGCAAAAGTGTAACTGAAAATCCTGCTGTCTCGGGCTTGAAACTTGCTTGCACAGCTTCTGCCGTCCACTTGACTTCTAAAGACTTCCCTCGGATCTCACTTTCTCCAACCTGGCACTCGGAACCGCCGGCTCTCACATGCAAGGGTTTAGGGGTTTAGGGGTTTAGGCTTTAGGGTTTTAGGGGTTTAGGGTTTAGGGGTTTAGGGTTAGGGGTTTAGGGTTTAGGTGTTTAGGGATCAGGGGTTTAGGGGTTTAGGGTGTTAAGTTTCCGGGCTAAGGTCTGTACGTCTTTAGAAAACACTTCCAGAAGCACTGCTTCCGCTGCACATGCGGTCAGCAAAATCACACAGCACGTTTTGCTGCACATGCGTCTGGACACCCCGGCAAGGAGCAAGCACTACCCTTAATACTTAACAAAGCTCCAAGGGTAAAAGGAGGGACCCTTAATAAGGACCCCTAGCTATATACCCTTCATATAGCTATATACCCATTATATAGCCCATTATAGGGTAGGGGTCCCCATTAAGGGTCCCTCGGTTTCCACTTTGAAAAGCGAAAGTGCAACAGGCGATCCGAACAATGCTTGACACTACTTACCCTAAGGCTCAAAATAGCCCAAAAGCCTTATACACTATGGTCTTTGGGCCCAAAAGCTTTTAAATATGAGTCCTCAGAGCCTAATGAGGGTTAGGGTTTGGGGTCTGTCCTTTGCCAGCAGGAACAGCTTGTCCTTCTGTTGCTCCAGCAAAGCCCAGTCGTCAGCACGCAACATTGCCATGCAACGCGTCTCCAACACGCCCCCTGTGCCGACCACCTGTGGCTTCTTCTGCTCTTGGGGGGTTAGGGTCCTCAGCGTTACACACAAGCCGCAGCAAACCTGTTGCTGACTCCACATCACCTTGAATACTTAAAGCACAAAAAAGGCTAGCGAAGAGCAAAACTCTAAACGCTACACCCTAAAACCACACCCCAAACCCCGAAACTCGAGGCCAAGGACCCTAAGCACCCACCTGTCTGAGAAGTGTCAACACGTTGCCCTCGGAGAGGAGATGCGTCAACTCATCGTCGACTCGCCTCAGCTCTTGGAACCAGTCGTACTATACTATACTGGGTTGCAGTTTTAGGGCTCTGAAAAGTATTTATGAATAGGTACCTCTATAAGAGCCATAAAGGGGTATTAATACACTACTGTCTACTATACTACTTAAGTACAATTATACTATAGTTTCTACACGCTATTAAGTATATATCAAGAAGAAAGCCATACTATAGTATACAATGTTGTACTATACGATACTATGCTATACTATACTAGACTGGACTATACTATACTACAGTTTACAACACTAACTATATTGGTATTTATTTCCTTCCTTCTGGGCCCGCGAGCTCCGATCCAAACAGCAAAACTCACACAACTGAACCTGCATCTGCGCTGATAGGGTTTAGGGACTAGGGTATCCGCATTGAGCCGCTGCTCTCAACCCAAAGAACTTGAGCCATACCGAGCACTCTCGGGCCTTTCTGAGGCGAAACGATTTGTTTACTCATTAGAGCAGTAACTGTAATTTCTAGGGTCGATGTTACCAAAACATGTTGACGTGTGCCCTTATAATATGAAGACGGAAAGAAGTCAACCGGACTGAGTTGCTGTAAACCCTCAACAGTCTAGTAGAACCTAAACCCTGTAGTATACGAACTGAAGAACGAGCGCACTTAGACACATTTTAATGTACTTACGTTAATAATCTCCGGCAGTGTTGTCATCATGGCAAAGACATGAATCCTGAAAGCACTCATGGAACCATAATAATGAATTCTGCTGATAATCCCGCATGTGCTATTACGTTTCAAACCTTCAACCCCAAACCCCCTAAACTCCTAAATACCCTTAACCCTAAATGCCTAAAATCCCCTGAATCCCCTAAATCCCCCCCCACCACCAATTCCAAAGAGCACCCAACCCCAAAACCCTATAAACCCTAGACCCAGAAACCAACAAACCCTAAGCCCTATTCTATACCCCCCTTAGAACCATAATAAAAGTAATATTTTTACTATTCTCTTGGGTTTTATATGAACAAAGCTAAAAAATAATTTCTAAGGAGACTATATAGTAGTATTTCCAAAGAGCACCGAAGGGTCGAGTCGCTTGATCAAGTCCTCGAGTCGATACTGATCGGCGAGACGACGGACCTAGTTAGTTCATGGTTGGGATAAGATTAAAAAATGTAAATTTGGATTCCTTGAGCTTAAGAAATAGGATTAAAAATTGTAGATTTGTATTCCTTATTGGGTTTAAGTAATAGGCTTAAAAATTCAAAGTTTGATTCCTTATTGGGTTTGAGTACCAGTAACAGTTGGGATAGGATTAAATTGCACATCTCTATTCCTTATTGGGTTTAAGTATCCATAAAAATGTAAAATGTTACCCAACCATGACAAAGGGACGGAGAGAGCGAAATTTTCATCTCCCCGGGCTTGGAAATCGCCGTGTTGCCTGTGCTTTGAAGTAACGGTTTAGGTTTAGGGTTCAGGGAGCAAAAAGTATAGACGTTTATTTCATAATGGTTCCCTTTAAGTAACGGGTCCCCCAAAAAAGCATTAAAGTGTGGTACTCCAAAGCCCATACGCGGACGATGGGTTCCTTTTAAAGTATCTGTAAGGGCTACTATACCGGTGACCATAATAAGGGTTTAGGACCTCAACTAAGGGACTATCATAGGGTTGGTACAGACGTTTATTTCATAATGGCTCCCTTTAAGTAACCGGTCACCCACAAAGTATGAAAGTCTGGTATTCCAAAGCCCAGGTTGCAGAAAGTTTAATACTGCCTGCACTGTTTGTTGGTTTGCATCGGGATTGTTGCGAAGATCGACTTCGTGAGTGCGCCCTTCAATCCAGCTGTCGTTCGACAGCATCTCCGCGAAATATTCCTAGGCGTCGATGTCGACACCGGCGACACCCCCAAAAATTTCATAGTCAAGGCTCTACTATGTTAGACAATCAGGGAAATTAAGAGCCAGGGTTTAGGGTTTTGGGGTTTTAGGGTTTATAGGGCTTAGGGTCTTAGGGTTTAGGGCTTAGGGTTTTAGGGTTTAGGTTCTCCCAAATTGATGCCTAGATTCGGACTGGGCCACCAAGATCCTCTTGTCAAAGAAGAGTGGGCCACCTTCAGAGAGCAGGATGAGGGTGTAGGGGTAGGGTTTCGGGTAGGGTCTAGGGCAGGGTTCAGGGTAGGGTTTAGGGTAGGGTGTAGGGTAGGGTGTAGGGTAGGGCTTAGGGTAGGGTTTAGGGGATTACGGGTTTAGGGTTTAGCCCTAAACTTACAAAGCCAGTGAGACGCCTTCCGGGAGAAGGAAGGTCACTTGCGTGATCTTCTGCGTGTAGTCCGTCTTGCTCTTCTGCTCGCGAGCGAATGGGAAAGTCACGGTAGCATGCCTGGACTTTGCAGTATATGTATCATAATATGAATCATACTTATCTGCACTATATATGTATATATGCTCTAAATATACACATATATGACATATGTACATATCTGTATGTGTGTCTGTGTGTATATACAACCTTAAACTGCATATATGTACAGACCTAGCGGGAAGAAAGTATAGACTTGCACATTTCTTTGTACTTCCTGTCCAAACAAAAAATGTTCAAGTATGCTACTCCAGAACCCAGCCGCACTCGAAGCTCCCCTGCATCGTTTAGCCAACCGGCACCATCTTCACAGATGTCTGTAGCGGAGAGGCCTGTGTCCCACTCTGCGTATTGATACAATTGCTGGCTGCGAAAGGCATCGCTGGTCCCCGTCTTTTTCCGGGAATTCGATTCCTGGCTGTTGACGACGACAATCTCGAAGTGCACATTAGCCTCAGTCGTCCCTTACAGCCTTCGCAAGTTGTTCGTACGATTTCTTACACAAACTCATCCTCTTCGGCCCAGTAAGGAGAAATCAAAAAAAATCCCAAAGGCATACCTGGTTTCGAAGGAGGTCCTGGGCAATGGCCAATCAAGAAATACGTCTGACAAATCGGGCTTGTGGTCGAGCCAGACAGATACCTGCTTAAAGGATCATGGGACTTAGTAAGTAGGGTTATAAGTAGGTTATAATTAGGATAACCCCACTTAGGGGACTTATAACCCCAGTTATAACCTACTTACTAAGTCCCATGATCCTCTAAGTGGTTGGGGTACCCCAAGGGTCCAAGTACCCAATAATCATATACTCTCCAAAATCCTAACCTACATAACTACTATCCGAAAGCCGAGTATCTAATTATTGGGTCCTTTGGACCCTTGGGGGTAGTGTTAAGAATTTTCACTCGACTAAGAACTTGACATCTTATTCCTTATTGAGTTTAAGTCCCAAAAAAAAGCAAACAAAATGTGACCAAACTATGACAAAGATACATTCAGGACACCATTAATATCGTCAAAGCTCGTGGCCAACTGGATTCGAGTGGCCCACTTTGGTCCAACCCACCGAGACTCGAAACTTTCTTCGTCTTCAACCTCCGCTCTCTCGATCCTTGCTTGTTGGGGGTACGGATTTGGGATTTAGGGGTGTAGGTCAGTGTAGGTGTGTAGGGTGTTCTAAAAGCATCACAAGCGAGGATCCACACACAACCTCGCTACACCTCGAAAAGCTGTAAGTTCTCTTTTGCCTGCACCTTGCAAGCACATGTTATCTTCTAACCTCCCTGCTGGTTTCAGGTCCAGAATCACCAGTTCCACCTGCTCTCGTCGACCAAGAGGTGCACTTGAGGCAGATGCAGTGGCGGCCATTCGTGGCAAACAGCACTTCTTGACAAATCTACGTGGGTCTCTGCTTTGCATATGTTGCTCTTGCTAGTCACGTTCCGTTTGAGCAGTCACCTTTGTCGTCCATAGACGCGAGCCTGAACTGGGTCATGGTACAAGAGAACTCAAAGCGTCCTGGGTACTGTTATGAGGAACTCCTAATATAGAAATACATTAGTACGTTGGACCCTTTGGGGAATGACACCCCCGCGCACGGCAGCCATCCAGAAGCAGCTAACTTGCATTCTCCACGGATCTACCAAGAAGTGGGCCCAATCTAAGATCTACTACCCCCAACGTCAAGCCAGACACAACGCTGTAATGTACTTTGGCGCCCTAGGAAAACACTCGTACTCCAGGCGACTTCCTCAAACCCTCAACACAAACGATCACAATGGAGACTCGAAAACAGCAGATCCTGTTCTCATTCTGAGTCCTGCGGTGAACAGGGGCATGGTGAGACAAGTTGGGGGTTTCAGACAGCTGTTGGCGATAATGCAACACCTCGACCAAGGATGTTAGCTGCGCGATATGTTAGCTAGGACACAAGCCGTCACATGATTAAGGCATGCTCGGCTAGATGCAAGCAGAGCTCACTTCGTTTTGCGTGATCATCGGAATGATGCGCTCTGCACAAAAGAAACTGCACAAGCCTGCAATCTGCCGCCGTTGAGGCGAAAGCAAAAGCAGGTGGAATTAAAGACCCCCTGGGAGGTGAGGGTGGGCAGCTGAAAGACTTGAGAAGAGTATTTCGGTACAGAACATTCACATGCCGCCATCAAAACCCCACTTTGTAGGACTATGATTAAGGCATGCTCGGCTAGATGCAAGCAGAGCTCACTTCGTTTTGCGTGATCATCGGAATGATGCGCTCTGCACAAAAGAAACTGCACAAGCCTGCAATCTGCCGCCGTTGAGGCGAAAGCAAAAGCAGGTGGAATTAAAGACCCCCAAACCCCATATTGCATGGCACTAGGGCTGGGAGGGTGGGAGCTTTTCAGAAATTCGGTGTGTAGTCAGATTGCTGATCAAGTCCTGAGCAAACGGTCTAGGATATATATCTGTGCATGTTTGGTCAGGAATACTCGACGGCTCAAGCCACTCAGATGCAGGTGTGGACGATGAGTGCGCGAGCACAAGCCACGCCCTGCACAAGTCCTCAGTGGAAATGGCTTACAGTTCCATATCAGTAGATTTGTGGACCTTTTCCACGGAACACCGTACTGGCACAAATCAGTGCGAATGAGATGAACATGCCGAAGTCGTAGCAGCCTTTTCATCTGAGGTGTATTCCATAGCATACTGGTTGTTGGATTCTCCAAATAGCCGGGAATATGCAAACTCAAACATTTGCGAATGATTTTGTAGGCACCGTAAAGCATCCTGTTTGCATTCTGCACTTTGATTCTGTCCCGCTCACAAAGGTCAGGCAATCCGAAGAGTTTCTGACCCTGAGCTCCGCGCAGTGGTTCGGGCATTCCTGAACCGGGTTTTCCCCTCCTCGCACGACTCCATGTGTTGCAAGGAAGATCAATTCCTACCAGATCGAAATTCGGAAGCTGAAAAGATATGTCATTCCATGAGGCGAGCTTGCTCAGGTCATTTTCCTTGCACTTCTCGATATCGATCACAGCTGTAGTGCCCCCAAGGTGTGTGAAGGCTTTTGCGCATTCCCCCACTCCTCCAAAAAGGCTCAGCATGATGGGGCTTTCAGCCCCCGAGGCAGGACCACTCCACCATTGTGGTAGAAGCTTGCAAAATTCAACCGGATTTTCTCACCGAAATCCCGGTAACGACCTTCGTACATCGACGACATCTGTTGGAGTCTCCCTGGCTTGTCGTAGATGCGTGCCGACGAATCGCTGGCCCATCGCCCTCTGCGACGGATCTCGGGAATCGAGCGGAGGCCCTTCAAGTGATCCCGGCTTGCACCTCCATGCCGATTTTGATAAGGGCTTATTGCCAATCCCTCGATACCCAGGGTGGCAACACACGTCCTCCACACACTGAGGTACTCCTTGGCATTGAACGTCCACAAGCTCGCCTCCACCCCATCGGCTTTCATCCTCTGCTTCGCCAGATGGTGCAGAAGCTCCGGCAGGAAGGGGGCCCGCACATCGTCCAGAATAAGGACCTCGTCGAAAACCCCGGCCTTTGAGGACTCTCCCCTTTCCATGGGGCCCAAGACTATGATCGAGTGTTCCTGCTCCCGGGTGGCCATCACCACGTCCACCGCACCAATGCGAAGCGTTTCGCCAGGGCGCGCGTAAGTCGAGTAGGTGACTTCGTTGAATAAAGCCATGTCTCTCTTCTTCATGGCCAGCATCAACCCGCTCACGGCAGACTTTAGGAATTCGATCATGGGCATTCTCACCTGACTTGGCGCGAGTCGTCTCCAGCCCTTCAGCGAACGACGGAGGCGGGGAAGTTGCAAAGTACCGGCTCGAGCGAACTCCGGCCGGGTGTATTCGATGGCCGCCATCAGCTTCTCGCCGTAGTTGCTCCCGTAACCGTCCAGGTAGAGCAGATCTGCGTACTCGCACAAGGCTGCGTCCAGCTGCCTTTGGGTGGCAGTCGGGAGTTCGTACTGGGCGAGGAAGCTGTAGAAACCGTCCAACTTCTGCAAGTAATCCCGCCGCTGGGGCTCCTTTATCGAATGCATCTCCAGAAGCCCCTGTTCTCCGCGAGTGGCCCTCAGGCGCATTTCGTACTTCCGTCTCCTTTGCACTGCCTTCTCTTTCCTCTTCTTGCGGGTGGCTACCAAGTCCTTTAAGTTCAACTTCGGGTGAATGTGTCCACTCCTCATCGGCGAAGGCCTCGGCGACGCTCGAGGTGGCGGCGGGGACGTGTTGCGACCCCCTGTGATCAGCCGCTGATTCGTCGCCTTGACCTCCTCCTTGGTGAGCACCTCCACCTTCCGCTTCACAGCCACCGGCCGGGACATGGCTTCGAGACAAGTCTCCGAAAAAGGGGTCGGCCGAATTGTCCTTTCTGTACTCCGAAGCCTCAATTCGGCCGAGGCCATTTAAGGACCGAAAATCCGGGGTTCCAAAAATCCCGGCTGCTCGGGCTGCCTTTGGATCCGGTTCCCAAAGTCGACTGTCCCTATCTGCCACGTTCATTTCTGAAGGTACCCATCTAATATGCACCCGAGTCCCTGAGGCCAGGAGGTGAGCACTTACTCGGCGCACCACTCGAAGCAAGCCAAAGTTACAGCACCTGCCCTTCTGCATTGCCAGCACAACTCCCATGTTATCATTTAGGATCACGTGCTTCTTCCCATGGGTGCGGCTGTCTCGGACAATATGCTTGACTGCCCCAAGAATGCTCCTAGCCTCAATCATATGAACAGGCTCCTTGTGGTGCACAGGGGTGCACCAAGTCCTCGACCACTTGCTGTCCTCCATGACCTCGGGCAAAACATCAGGAAACGAGGGAGCGACCTCCACGGGTCGGGGAACTTCACCATCGACTTCAGGAAGAACTGTGAGAGGATCCGAGAACACCCCCGCAGTGTCAAGGGCCTGGCGCCTCGGAGCATTCACGTAGCCCTCGCCAAGCCGGAAACGCCACCTTTCATCAAGCCGGAAACGCCACCTTTCATCATTTCGGCCGATCTCTCTCACAATGGACTCCCCTTGACAACTCGACATCACCGCGTATCCACTCAGGCAGGCGTCGGTGCAAAACATGGTGGAACTCCATTCTTGCTTTATGCTGCCTTGACCCAGAGTCATGAGGTGACGAAACATGTAAAGCTCCTGCCTCACGCTGCCCACAAAGCTGTACGGACCTCATAGTTCTGTTCGATGAACGCATAGCAGTGACGCATAATCCCCATAAGGCCCCGGTGCAAAAGTGCTCGTACTGTAATGTGTCCCACAATGACCTGCAGCTCCTTTCCTGAAAGCTTCACCCGACCATTGCAAGCACCCAAGCACGGTCCAATCGCCAATCCCTCTTGGGCGTGGGCCCCACTGTCCCGCTGAGCCCGTCGATGCGAACCCCCAGGCTCTCGGCGAGATTGCTTGGTGCCTCCACGTCATGTGTGTCGAGACCACATCTGTGCAAAGTTCCCATGACAACATCTTGGTCGGACTGCACACACTCCCTGTCAATGCCCACATGATTGTTATTGTCAGCATAAATGAGCATGGCTGTCAAGCCGTCGCCACCTGCATGCTGCAAACGGGGAGCCACCGAACGGTCTCGAAGGAGCTTCACCTGAGGCAGGGCTTGGTTGGCCAGGTACGTGTGAGCCTGGTGCGCCAAATGGAAGGCCCAAGAAAAGCCCATGGGAAGCACCGCCATACACGGAAATATCGGCGCCTCATGGGCGTCAATCAACTCGGCAACCTCCTTTGGCAAGGTCCCCATGACCTCCATCAGGACCTGTGGGTCAATCACGGGAAGGCTGAAGAACTCACCTAGCTCTAACGAAATACCGAGTCGGTAGAAGTAGTCCTTCACATCCTCCTGCGCAATAAACACATCAGCATCCCGGGGCACCTCCAGACGAGTCCATGTATCGACAGATCCAAGCAACGTGGAAGGCGGGGTGCGAAAGAGTCTGTTTGTACGTCTTGCGTCTATTATCAGCCTCTGTTTGTTGTTTTTCTTTGTCACTGCGAAAGCTCCTATCTGTACCTTCGGGCTGCAAGTGAAATGGAGCAGGTTGCAGGCATATAGCTCGGCAATGAAGCGATGGTATTCCCGGCTGTTGTGCTGCAACACCGGATCCAGGAAGCACTCATCCGAAAACCCCCGCTCAATCACTGCAGCCCTCTCCTCGGGAGAAAGAAGCATCTTTTCTTCAAAATCCCTGAGTCTTTCCGCGTCCTCCTGGGGCAAGATCTGCTCCAAGGACACGGGACACTGTTGCCCCCTCGGCAGAGAAAGTCGATCCACCACGAGGCTCGCGAGACTTCCTGGGCTGTCTCCATAACCAGCCCGTTTTGCCAGAAGCTGCCGCAGCGCTTCTTGTTCGGACATCCGTTCCACAGGTCGGGGCCGTTGAAGATGGCTCTGTACAATATGTTTTTGGCTCGCCGCCTGTGCTTGATTCTTTGGAAAAGAAGGCCAGTCCCGCTCATCTGGAAAACCAGCCAGCTGGTTCAGGCAACGCACTGATGCTCTAGCCCTCCGCAGCGCAAAATGTCGAAAGCCCACTCTCTGCTGAGCCCTCCTCGCAAAGCGTGATCGCCCCCGAAGTGCTCATCACACGGCAAAGGCAGAGGAAGTAGGTCCCCGTGCCGAACCTGAGCAGTACAAAAATCCTTGGTGCTCGAAAAATTTTCCCGAGCCTGGTCCCCCGCACCCCTGGAGCCAGGCCCACCTGAAGGTCTAGGGGTTGCTAGGCGCCCCGGGGGCGCCTGGCTTGATCTTGGCCTTCGGCTTCGGCTTATCCGGATCGCCATCCTCCTCTCCTGGGTTCAGCCGTCTGCGGTGCTTCTTTTCTTCGGCCGCCAGCCTTTGCTGCTTCAGCACTTCGGCCTTAGATGCAGCCCTCCGTGCAGCGTGCTGCGTGAGAGCCGGGTCTATGATTGACCCGTCTGCGCTTTCACGAACTCCTAAAAAGTCCTCTGCCCCCTCGTAGCTTGGCGCTTCGGGGCGGCCCTGATGTGCAAACTCGATGAGCGTGCGCCGCCGATTCAGCGCCTCTGCGCTGGCCAGCGCGGCCAGGTTCAGCTGGTCGTACGAGAGCATCCAGTTGAGGGCCCGGCATATGCTGGCGTGCTCGTGCACCGATCGGTCCGTTGTGCGCACCCCGGACTTTTTCAGCCAAGCTTCGTGGTGCAACAAGAAATCGAGGCCTGATCGGCGCAATTGGCGAAGATCACGAAACATCGTCCTTGGTCCAGAAAGTGGGAAGTCTTCGAACTCAACTTCCTCCAGCTCGCCAATCGCCTCCTGGAGCGTGCGCCATCGTTCATCCCCAGCATCGTAAAGCACCGGAAGCACGCGCACATCCCTGCTCGCGCTTCCGGGGACTGCGGTCTTTAGAAGCGCCTTTCCGGCTTCCAGGCTCTCCCTTGCAAAACGGCGGGCCAAAACCACTCCCTGGCTAGCATCCTCACTGAGGAATAAGGCATACTTTTCCCCCCCAACCGTGAGGCTGTCGATCCCCGCCGGAAGCACTACCTCTTCCCCCACGGCCGCGGGCTTGCTGGAAGAAAAAGCCACAAGCCACGTGAACCCAGAAGATTCGCCGTCCTGCTCGCTAGGATAGCTGCGCACCGGCACGGCCTTTGCCTTGGCTCCTCCGTCCGGCAAGTAGTCGATGCCATCGGGCCCCACTTTTCCGGAGATGCGCACTCGACGCCCTCCGTCCCGAACTCGTTTTTGAGCCATAAGGTGCAACTGAAGGATCTCCTCTTGGTTGAAGTCGCCATCCGGACTGTGCCTAGGAAGATAGGTTTCCCCCTCTCGCACGCCCCGAGGAAGCCGCCCCAAATGCATCCGCCTCACCTCCGAAAACACCTCGCCCTCAACCAACTGAACGTCGTTGATGTCACGATCCGGAGTGGCAACCAAGCAATGGTCACCTCCTGGGCATAGCAATACGAGCCTGTAGTGTAGAAGTGCCGGGTCATCCACGAAGCGAACGAGCGCGGAGTCTTGCGGCAGCCACCTCGGCGCTAGGTCGCTCATCTTCGCTGGCTATTGGAAGCGCTTCGACTTCCACTGTCACCTGGTCGTTCGGCCTGGCTTTTCCCTTCAAGGCAGGGACGGTCAGCAATGGCAGGATGACTCGCCAGAAGATCCCTATGCAAAAGACGACCCCGAACACGAATCCCAGGAGGGCCCCCACGACCCCAACCAGGATGGATTGGCAAGCAGGCTCCTTTTCAGCCTGGGCTGCCCCCAGCTGGAGCAGGCAACTCTCCTTCTCCTTCTTGCAGCTCCGTTCAGCCGATCTCAAGAAATCCGAAGAAGATTGCTTACACCCGCCACGCTGTTCGGCAAGCCAGACAAAGAGCACTCGACTCAAGTCGACGGCCGCCGCCCGAATCAGGTGCCAATCCATCCGAAACTAAGCCTACCAGCTGAAAGACTTGAGAAGAGTATTTCGGTACAGAACATTCACATGCCGCCATCAAAACCCCACTTTGTAGGACTATGCACGTTGAAGGCGCAATAGACGACAAGCAAGTGTGTGCTATCCACGGTCTTGTGAGTACTGCGGAAAAGACATGCAAAACCAGGCCAATCATTGAGGTCAGAATTTAGAAAATCAGCCTAACAGTACAGCAAACAGAACCGTGATGGCACTTGGTAGTTACTGGCGGTGAACCGCTAAACCCTAAAGCCTGAACTCGAAAGCCCCAGTTCAAGACCATCACAAATCATGACACCCCACCAAACAGAAAAGCACCACACCACAGCACCATTCTCCTGATCATCTCGTTTACCGGACCACTCCATAGACACTTCAGGGTTTCGGGTTTAGGGTTTAGGATAGTGTAGGATCCTAACCATAAAATTGGTTAACCAAAAAAAGGAACCACAATGCAGACTATAGGCAAAGCCTCAACTGCGAAAGTTGAACCTTCGACTGGGACATCAGGGCTAGGCCACAGAAGGGGCCCCCACCCTGTAATAGTGACCATAAGGATTATATAGGGTTATAGTAGGGCCCTTTTATATTCCTATTATGCCACTATTACAGGGTGGGGGCAGCTTCTAAGCTATGCCATACAAGCCCCACGGGCCATAAAGAATTCAAACACTCCAACAAGGCCTAGATAGCCAGTAACCTGGTACGTCAATTCTTCAAACGCATCTGAGCCCTCAGCCCATCTGAAATTTACTCTCCAGGTGTTGACGATTTAGGGTCAACTTCAGACCCTAAACCCTCAACCCAGCTCCCCAAACAGCCGTACTTGGCTCCCTGCCCTCTCGGCTGGCGATCTCCCCCAAGATCTCATGCACGATGACATCCACGGGCTCGGGGAGGTTGAGCTCCTACACCCAAACCCTTAATGTAGGGGCCTTAAAGTTATCTCAATACTATTTTTGGGGGGGCTCCTTATTATAGCTGTAGTATAAGATACCCGAAAAACCCTGTTCTAATGATTAAGGCCCCCATATTCATGACCGTTTGGGGGTTTGCAGTTTAGGGGTCGGGGTTAAGTTAGCCTTCAACCCCAAAACTTGTGCCTGAAGCCCTAATCCCCTCGCCCCCACAAGCGGCTCCAGGATATTAGGGCCATTGGAGCACGGGGATTCCCTGGGATTCTTACGAGTTCTGTTCGGATCGTAGTATAGGGCCCTACTTAGAATATGTATCCTTACTTTTAATCGCCATGGGGTATGATTTTGGCAGTTTTTTCAGGCCACCAGAAGTAGTGGCTTAGGGTTGGGATCGTAATTCAAGGTTGGGGGTTGATCGCGGAGCCACGCCAGATTCCGTGACATGTCCGTGTCGGGCCCGTGCGCCTCTACTTCTCCAGTTCTATAAATGTATCAAGAAACCCTGGCCCTTTCACATCAAAATGGTAGGGCTCGTATACACTAATAAAATCCAGGGTTCCTTACTCAGGTTCCTATATATATATATATATGCAATTTGACAAGCTCAAGACCATACTCCAAGCATCAAGTCAAGGCCCCGATAGCAATGCCCCCTGCGAAGCTTCCAATGCCTAAACGCTAAACCCTAAACCTTAAAACTCTATAATCCTTCAACCTTGGCTCTTTTCATTGTCGTATATTGCCCTAATCCCTATGCCCTATCCCCAATAAACTCTAAACTCTTAACCCTAAACTCTAGGCCCCAAACTCTAAACCCAAACTCTAAGCTCTATAACCCCAAACCCCCCAAACTCGAAACCTTAAGCCCTCAACTCTGCATGGGTGGTTGTCAATATTATGGTCCCTTTTTGGGTCCTTATTATAATACGGCACCTAGTTTTTAGGGATCCCCAAAAGGGGACATACTGTTGACAACTGCCCGTCTATGGTCTTCTATTGAACTTTAACCCCAAAACTTTAAGCTCCATAAACCCTAGACTCGAAACCTTGAGCAGTCAACTCTGTGTGTGGTATATACCTTAAGTCATATTAAGGATCCTACTATAATTTAAAGTATATTCCTTAATTAAGGGATATTGGAGTCTCTGGGTAGAGCTCTCAGAGACTCCTTGGAGTCGCCGAGAAGCAGAGACACCTTCGAGGAGAAGCCGGCGGCTTCCTGTAGCTGTCGATGTCAAGTCTGTAAGGGCACTATACTTAGTAACTAGGGTTCCTTAAAGGGCTCCTTAAAGGGATCTATAAGGGGTTCTTAAAGGGATCTATAGGGTTTAGGGTTTAGGGTCTACTTAAAGGATCATGGGACTTAGTAACTAAGGTTATAATTAGGGTAGCTATACTTATAAGCCCAATTAGGGTACTTATAACCTTACTTACTAAGTCCCATGATCCTCCAAGTAGGGTTCCTTTAAGGGTTCCTTTACCGGGCACTATAGGGATTCCTTTAAGGGTCCCTAAGGGACTGTAGGGGCACTATAGGGTTCCTTTCGGGGTTCCGTTAATGCCTCCTTTAAGGACATCTGTAAAGGCACTATAGGGTTCGTTTCAGGATTCCTGTAAGGGTTCCTTGAAGTGTCTGTAAGGGCACTGTAGGGTTCGTTTCAGGATTCCTTGATTCCTTGAAGGGTTCCTTGAAGGGTCTCTGCAAGGCACTACAGGGTTCGTTTCAGGATTCCTGTAAGGGTTCCCTTAAGGGTTGCTGCAAGGGTAAAGGGTACTATAGGGTTCCTTCAAAAGTTTCTGTAAGGGCACTATAGGATACTATAAATACTATAGGATTCCTTTAAGGGCTCCTGTAAGGGTTTCTGTAAGGGCAAAGGGTGCTAGAGGGTTCTCTGAACCACTCAGCCGCCGGCAATACTTTCAGCTGCTCGCTGAGCAGAGCTCTCGGAAACCTCGACCTAAGAGTTTGGAGGGCCTAGGGTTTGGGGGTTTAGGGTTTATGGGTTCAGGGTTTATGGGTTTAGGGGTTATGGGTTCAGGGGCTTAGGGGCTTAGGGGTTTAGGGGTTTAGGGTTTAGGGGTTTAGGGTTTATAGGGCTTAGGGGTTTAGGGTTTGTAGAGCTTAGAGTTTATAACCTAAGCTCTGTGGCTCGGGGTTGTGGACTTCGATTAGAAGGCTTGGGGCATACCTTCAGCCTCCTTGTGGTTCCTTGTTTGGGCCACCTTACAGGATCCAAAATACAAAAACGTGACACTGCGATGGAGACAGTAGGTGGGAGTTTCCGAATAAAGGGGACCCTAATATAGTACCCTAAGAAGTAGGATCCTTACTATAAGGGACACAAAATAAGGTACCCCTAATCTCGGTAGGGTTCAGGGTTCAGGGTTTCGGCATGTAGGCCCAATACAACCTAAGCGCTACACCCTAAGCCCTTATGTCTCGCCCGATATCCCGAAAACCCTAACCCTAAACCCCTAAACCCTAAATCCCTAAACCCTAAATCCCTAAACCCCTAAACCCTAAATCCCTAAACCCTATACCGCCTATACCCCTAAACCGCAAACCCCACACATCCAGACCAGGTTGCAGCATAGACGCGCTTCGCCCCCGCCTTCAGAAGCTTTGTAGTGTTCAGGGGTCGGCTAGACCCAAGAGTAACCTAGGAAAAAAAAGGGTAACCTTTTTGGTTTAAAGGGGCTTATAAGGGAACCTGAACCCTAAAAAGGGAATAAGGGCCTACTCTAGGTCCCAGTCGGGGTTTAGAGATGATAGGGTGTATGGATTTGAGCAGTTCATTGCGACCTACATATGTGTTGACTGCTTCTTTGAGCCGTCTGGCTCCTAAAATCGAAACCCCAGAACCCCTGAAACCCCAAGCCCGAAACCCCAGCACTCTAAGTGTTTGAACCCTGAACCTTTAGGGTTTGGGGGTTTAGGGTTTAGGGGTATAGGGTTTAGGGATTAAGGGTTTAGGGGATTTAGGGTTTAGGGTTTATGGGTTTAGGGCGTTTAGGGGTTTAGGGCGTTTAGGGGGTTTAGAGTTTACGGGTTTAGGGGTTAGGGATTAGGGCATTCGGAGTTGTGGAAAATTGCCGATGTGAAAAAGTTTTGCCTCCAGGCCACAGGAGCTTTCCCTTCTTGACAGGAGCGTTGGGTACGGCCCCCATACAGTAACAGTCTATATACTATTAAGGGCCTTATATATCTATATTATGAATATTATGCAGGCAGTACCCAACAGGAGCATTTAATTAGTCATCCTACCTGTAACTCGGAGACTAGCCCAAGCCCTACTTGAACTACCGCGGGTCCCTATAAATTCTACTTTCGGATTCAGCATAAGAACCTATTAAAAGGGAGGTTATGGTTGCTTGAGGTAGGGTTTCGACTTTCAGAAGCCTGGTTGGTCTGGAATCGAAGATCGCAGCCAGGGAGCTGTGGTGAGATAAAGGTCTGCGGACCAAAATCAGTGCACGAAGTAGGCTAATACAGGGGCCTTCATGATGAGAAAAGGGTTTTGGGGCTCCTTTTAAGGGTGCTTTAAATGGTTCTATTGGGGATCTATAAGCGGGTTCTATTATGTAGGGGCCTTAATAATGAGACTTGTGCTTGGGGAGCGGGGGTACATTGTAGTATAAACATATGTAATAATAAGGAACCCCCAAAATAGTAGTGGTAATTATTTAAGCCCCTACATGTTACCGCATTTTGCCAGATTCTACGAAATTACAACGTTGCAGATTCTGCTCTAGCCAAGATTGCAATAGATGTTATATTAACTACATCATACTCTACTATAGTCTAGCTTAATGAGTCTATTAAATGTCTACTTCGTCTACCAGACTGTATTGTGCTATGCTAAGTTTACTATAATGTCCCATCAGAAAACTGAAGAGAGGCCCCAAACGCCCTGATTCCACGACTCAAGGTCGTTGCCGTCAGAAACCAGACTCGAAAGCCAAAGTTCTGTTCTAGCACATACATCCAACCCCGCTAAGCCTGCCTAGCACGGAATTACCCACTCCTGTATCAAATTTACCGCATGACAGGACTTTGCGGCCAACAACAGAACTTCCCTCTTTGCAGAAAACTAGGCGACCTCGGGAATCATGTGCCTGCATTGATGTTCAAACTGCAGGTAGCCTGGGCTGCCCGGATAGCCAACAGCGCGGTGGCGCCGGTGCCTTTGCCACGTCTTCGCTTCGAAGTTTTTGTCGGCTAAGACCTATAGGGCCTTAACAACCAAAGGGTTCTGTACGGGGCTTACTATAACGGGCCCATACGGGTTCTACGATACAAGGGCATTAACAACCAGACTGGGGTATCGAAGCATATCGTGGAAATGAATTCCGGGACTGCCATGGTGTGCTCCCACAGATTACCTAAACCCTAAACCCCTAAACCCTAACCCCTGAAACCCGGAACCCCAAGCCCCTAAACCCCAAGCTGTGGATCATGCGGATGGAACGGTTGGGCTTCGGCTGAGCGCCAGGAAGCACTCCCTCAGTGCTGATCTTGGGATAAATAGAACTGAAGGTACGCGAAGAACGTACATGTCGTATGGTTGGGCTATGGCACCTCCAAATACAAGCTCAACTCAAGGACGGTGATTGCGACGAACAACTCAGCTTTTAGGGGAAGAGGGGCTCGAAGCCCAAGTCATCACTGAACCCAACAACTGGCAAATCATTCGAGAGGACATCCTTCTGAGGCAGACCTATGCAGAATCGCTCGGTTCCTGAGTTCATGGATTGGGGGGGGGTGGGTTGGGGGGGGGGGGGGGGGGGGGGGGGGGGGGGGGGGTTAACCTTATCCTTACACTAGCCTAAGCCTGGACATCTTGGGATGTCCAAGGGGGATAAGCTGGAAGTCTTTGGAGAACCTGCTTCATTAGGGACGGCAGCCAGCAGCAGGCTTGTTTTCGAGTGCTCGGAGCAACTTGGTGACGCGAGTTTGAGACTGCAAGACTTCAGCCAATTATTCAAGCCAAACTGGAGCTGAAACGTTTGGTTTTCTAGCGTGTTTATTGACATTACTCAGAGTAATTAGCCCCTTTACCATAAAGATACCGGGTTTAGGGTTTAGGGGTTTAGGGTTTAGGGGTTTAGGGTTTAGGGTTTTCCTTCTATTCAGAGCAAAAGGGTACGTACTGCTCAGGACCTTAGACAAAGCCAGGCCCAAACCACTTCAGATCAATGTTTGTGAGTGGCAAGGTTGGCACTAAGATTTAGCTGGGTGATATAAGTCGTAGTAGAAAACAAAACTTATGTGTGTGTGTATATATACATATATATATATATATATGTATGCGCACACACACACACACAGAGGCAGGTGAAGGTGATCATGATGGTGGCGACAACGGTTGTGCTAGTGAAAACTATGAGGAAGAGGAGCATGACGATCGGGATGACCCTACCGATGAAGATGGCGAGGACACTGACAATGACGAGATGCTCTTAGTCAAACTGGATTGCAAGACCCGACCTAGACATCTGAATCAACTTTAGATTGAACCCAAACGTTAGACCGTTAAGGGGACGCTTTGCCGCCAAAGCACCCAGATCCAACACAACGCGGTCAGGACATAGATCGTCAATAGCCTGGTCGCCAAGTCTCGTAATCCAATGTCGGGGTCGCGATAAATAGTAAGAGATAGTAATAGTATCCCCTTGCAATCCCTCTATGAGTGAAGCATCACGTGCCCCAAAATTCTTTTCCAAGCATTGGGCACCTTTCGCCATGGAACCCCGCATAGAAGCCTGTAACGTATTCTAATCATGAAGGCCCTGTACCAGGGTATGGGGCGATGTGTAGTCTCGAACGTCGAACGACCCCCAAAGAACCCTACAGATCCCTGTCATGGAAGCTGACACATGCCTGTCATACAACCCTGAAGGTTTAATTTCTATGACAGAAGCCGACACATTGTTACATGTCGTGCGGACCATTTTTGGATCTGAACCGCGACACCCTAAACCTCATAAATCCCTAAGCCCTATACCCTATATAATCCCTAGGCCCGCCTTGTAGAAGGCGTTGGTGCGACTGGAATCAAGCTTCATCGCCTCGTAATCCCCAGCGGAGAACCTCAGATTCGCCAGCATTGCCTTTATAAGGGTTGCTTTTGGGGCATTAGAGAAGCTGCTATAAGGGTACTGTAAGGGCTACTACTATAAGGGCTACTATGAGGGTACATGCTTGGCAAGTGAGGGTGTTTAAGGTGTTGGGGTTTAAGGTTTTTTGAAGACTCAAAGGGCTTCAGGAGGGTGTTTTCGGGTTTTATCATTCACTGGGCTTCGCGGTTTTGGTACAGGTTTGTGGGATATTGAGGGTTCTGGGCATACAGGTTTTAAAGGGGTGATAGTAAACCCCAAAAAGGTGGAAGCGGTAGGGTCGATTAGTGCTGGGATTCCGTACGAACTCTGAAGGATTGAGGCTATTCGGTTTCCAACTTTTGGGCTTCTACCCTAGGGGCTTGGCCGTGGAGGATTTAGGGCTTAGTATTAGTTAATGCCGGTCTTCTGGGAGCACGGCAGTTTAAGGTTTGAGGTGTAGGGTTAGGGGACTTGGGGTTTAGGGAATGCGAGTGTAAGGTTAAGGGTGAAGGGATTAGGGGGGGGTTGACTTTGGGATTCGGGGGACTTCATACCAGGGCGATGTACATGCCTTCGCAATTGGAACAGGGTTCGGAGGCTCTACTGTGTGTATCTATAGAATTATGTGTGTGTATATATATATATATATGCAATATACGTATATATGGTCAGGCGTCTAGCGTTCCCAGCCCCCCCCCCCCCCAATGGTATATGGTCTGACAGGGGTGGGGGGGGGGCCTGGCGTGTGCGGAAAGGGGTTGGGGGCTGTTGGAGCTGCCGCTGGATGGTGGGGTGGTGCTGGTGGCCAGGGCTCACGCACAAGCCCTTGGCAAGCAAGCCGTAAACCCTATAACGCAGCGTGTGCCCCTGTTTTGAGCAACCTTAACTTGTACTTAAAACGCTGCACCATGCTGCACCCAACCTAAACCCCACCTAACTGCAGGCTCTAAGCCTAAATTACTAAAGCAGAGCATACACCGCAAATCCTGCCTAAGCCCCTTGTCGACTCGAAGCCTTATACCTTATAACCGTAAACCCAAAACTCAAAAGCTTAAGCTAAACCAAAAACCCAAAACCCCACAACCACCCAACAGGGGGAAGAGGAACCCCACACCCCACACCACAGGGGAGGGGGGGGCCCCACCCTATATCCGGACCATTGACCTTTGGGGGGGAGGGGGCGGGGGGGCTGCGGAGCGCGTGACCATATATATACACATACGGAAGATGGTTTCTCATTCATATAGACTCTACAGACATATTTTGTAAGCACACATACGATACAGCCATACGGACGGTTTCTCCAAACATGTAGACCTACTCTGTATTGCGGTCAAGCGATTCAAGCGACCGTTCAGGCGCGCTTGTCGTCGCAAAATTCCACTCCCTGTGTTTTATGCCACACACAGACTTCAACGCCGCAGGCGGTCGCAGCTGAAATGCCAAGGAGTAATGTAGGAACCTGATTGAGAAACCTTGGGCCTTGATTAGTGTTCCTTATATGAATCCTACTATGTTGGGGTTGTAGGCCCAGGGTTTCTAAAATCAGGTTCCTACATGAAGGTCCCACATGTGGCAATTTCCTGGAGATGAGCGGAGACCATGCATCTGACGCTGAAGTTGCACCTGGGTACCTGGAACTTACCATAATAACGTACATGTATAGTCGTAGCTGTGCATGGAAATATGTGGGGGCTGAAGTGGGGATGTACCAAGGGTTTCCGTGTCCGTGAGCTCCTGCTTCAGGCCCCTGAGCTGTAAACCCTGGCTCCAGATCAGGGTTTTGGTTTTTTTAAGGCCTTTTTCCACCTGCGGAATCTCTGCACGGTTTAGGTGTTTAGGGTTTAGGCTTTCAGGGACATAGATCGGATAGGCTTATCGGCTGTTGAATTCTAATGCCTTTGAGCGCCACGGGGCAAACCCAATACCCTTTAGTCATGAAGCGGAGTATTGAATCAAGTGTGGATATACATTTATGTACATACATACATATATATATAAATTCATCTATTTATTGTGAACAGCCCTTGTACTGTAATGCGAGTTCCTTACAAGGCGTACTAGGGACGTTTCTCCAAGCTCAAAGGCAAGACGCACTGCGAAAGCGAAGACCGGGAGTGCCGCCAACGAAAGGACCATCGCCAGCTTGGCCAGATCCTCTCTCGTGGCGAGTGCTTCCTACCTTCTGGAGGGTTTAGAGCTGAGGGTCATATATAGTTCATATATACGTTATCTACTATAATTATGCCTGCATTTTGGGTTTTAGGTGTTTAGGGCGTGAGGTTTAGGCACTTGACTGATGGGGCTGATGAGGTTCCCCTCTCGCACAAACTAAGGTTTGTTTGAACTATGTAGCCATATGGGCCTTGATACTGCAATATATAAGGCTTCTCTGAAGGGTTCCATAGAGGATCCATAACTGAAATGTGTTGAAGGACATTTTATTATAGCGGTGCAGGGACTCTAAAAGCAAAAAGGCTATCAAGTATGCTTTGCCCTTGTAGTCGACTTGCATAAGGCTTTTGATGCGGATTTACGAGGTTTCATAGGCAAAAGGCCTCATGGCCAAAAGAATGAACATGAAATCTAGAAGAGCCCAGGAAGCAGGGCTTTCATTCCAAGTATCCCCAGAAGGCAAACCTAAACATGAACTCGCTGATGCTCTTGAGGATCGTTTTTCTGACCAGTTCTCTAAATTGGGTCCCTTTCCAGGTTCCAGAAACAGTACCCCTAAATGGGACCCTAATTTTGACAACTACCCATACACAGTCGAAGCCCTAACATAACACAGCGCCCGTCGGTCCCAGAAGACTCCGGCGCTGTGTCGGCGACGCCTGTCGGTCGGCGCAAGCCCCCAAGTCTGACCCTAAACCCGAATAAAGTAAAAGCCAGAAAGTTGGAATATGATTATCCTAAACCCTTTATGGTAAATTATAGGGTATCCTACCCTGAAACCATATTCCAACTTTCTGGAGTTCCCTTTAGAATGCCAAAAGCCTATCCTAATATATTCTACTACCCTTGCGGGCTTGGACAAGAAGAAAAAGACTCCCAAGGAGAACCCCAAATACGAGACGGAGCAGTCATTGCTAGTATCATGGCTGTTATATGCTAGTATTGTTGTCATTGTTGTAGCTAATGATCAGTATGGCGGGTCTCTGTTGGGGCTCAGGGTTTTGCGCTTAGGGGTTTAGTATTAGGGGGTTTTGAGGCTTCATGTTGGGGTGATCGCAGCGTCGTCCCAACCTTGGTGTCCAGACAAAAGGCATATGCGCCGTTCCAACATGCTCAGAATTTGGACTTCGCGCAGCCGCGTCAACAACCTGAACCCTGTACTCACGCTAGCCTCCTGGTCGTCATTGCCGTGTGGTTCCCGCTTCAAGCGTCAGGCGAGGCGGAGTGCTGTTGAGGTCTGTTTCATTAGTAATCCTATCCCCTACTGTAGTCCATCATAATCCTTGTTGCATGTCATCCCATAGCCCTATTCCAGTGCCGAAGGCGACTAAACTGCAGGAGTCTGCTTCGGAGCAATGAACGAGGCCCACTAAACTTGGTTCGCAAAGACTCCCAAACCCCTTGACAAGGAATACACCTCAAAATCATAATATGAACCGCACCCCCTTTGCCCCCCCCCCCCGCCCTCAAAAAAAAAACCTAAGCTACAAGCCTTACACATTTGGAAAAAAGTAAGCTACAATCCTTACAAACTTGAAAAAAAACTAAGCTACAATCCTTACAAACTTGAAAAAAAACTAAGCTACAATCCTTACAAACTTGAAAAAAAACTAAGCTACAATCCTTACAAATTTGTGGTTTTGGGAGTCGCTGGTTTGAGAGCTGCCGACCCAAGCCTTCCTTCCTTCAGCAGCCCCCTTTTACCACCCGACACCCTTGAGACCCAAGAGTAACCCAGGCATAAAAAGGATGCCCTTTTTGGTTTAAAGGGGCTTATAAGGGAACCTGAACCCTAAAAAAGGGAATAAGGGCCTACTCTGGGTCCTAGCCCTTGAGTCAAGGGTTCAGGGTTCAGGGTTAGAGTTTAGGGTTCAGGGTTAGAGTTTAGGGTTCAGGGTTTAGGGTTAGGATTTAGGGTTCAGGATTTAGGGTTTAAGGAGGCTTTCGCAAAAAGGCTTCAACAGTTGCACCGATGTGTCAAAGTTATTGCCTATTGTGCTGCAAACTTGTCAGGGGATCCTTAGGAATACACTTCCGAAAATGGGTTTGTCTATTTCCTCTCTATACAGATTTAACTGTTAATTGATTCTGATGCTTTCCCAAAGACCTTGTTCTGATCGACCGGGAGCCTGCATTGAACCCCATAGAACTTGACAAAACCTCAACACAGCCTTATACGGAACTACTAATTATAGGGGGTGAAATACTTACCAATATCATTTTGAAGGCTCCTTACTATCATGATAGTATGATGGGCCCCTAAACCCCATATAGCGAAACTATTCTACTTGTTAAAGTACCCGGTTAAAGACCCTGTGTCGGTGGTAGGCCTCATGGCCGACAGGATGTGCCCACGGCATGGTAGGTGCAGAGTTCTCGTCTTGGTTTGAGGAATAATCTTCCCGAAATTCTTCTAAGGGTTCTGAAATAAGGAATCTCCGCTTCCCTAACTTATCATCTGTCCTTTCTTTTGTTCCCTAATTTATGGTGCAGATCCACTGCGATGCACTAAGGCCTGGGCATCAACAATTTCTTGGCTTGGAGGCCAGGACTCAGGGTTTTCGCATTCAGGTCTGTATCAGGGTTTGGGGTTTGGGACTTTAGGCCGCCCGTTAGGCTTTTTGGGGTTTAGGGCGTTTCGTTTTAGGGTTTAGGGCTTAGGGTTTAAGGTTTGGGACTTTAGGCCCTTTAGGCTTCATCGGGCGGCAAAGTAAAAACTGAGCATTCGGATCAAGTGCTCGGGTTTCCTGACGAACCCAAACAGCTTAGCGTCTCGGGGATTTTTGGTAAGCGCCATACAGCCTCGCAGCGAAAAGGACTTGTCGGAAGTCGGAAGCATCGTGAAGCTACAGTCGACGATTCAGTCTCAGTGGTGACAGTGGTTGAGGCTATGTAGATCTTCGGGTCAGCCTGGTTGCCAAGGTCTAGGTTTAAGGCCGGGTTGATTGAGATGCAGGCACGAGGATACTCAGAGTCCACATTTCCATCTCACTGTATCTCCAGGATGAAGTTACAAGGATCTTCCTGTTGACGAGATGCCAAACCCTAAACCCAAGCCCCTGAACCCTACACCCCCTCTAAACCCTGAAATCCAAAGCCTTAAACCAAAATGGGCTCACAGTATGCTCCGGGTCGCCTTTCAGGGACGGCCGGTTGCTGCAAGAGTGATCCTGCCGCCCGCTGAACCCTAAACCCTGAACCCTGAACCCTCAACCCTAAACCCTGAACCCTAAACACTCAAATTTACTGAACCCTATAAACCCTAAACCCTCAAACTTACTGAACCCTCAACCCTAAACCCCTCAAATTTACTGAACCCTCAACCCTAAACCCCCAAATTTATTGAACCCTCAACCCTAAACCCTCAACCCTAAACCCCCAAATTTACTGAACCCTCAACCCTAAGCTCCTAAAACCCCCCCCAAGGAGGGCCTCCAGAGCCTCTAGGGTTCAGCGTTTAGGACCTCAGGGGCCCCTGAGCCGCTTTACATGTAGGATTTGGGCTCGTGGAGCCCAAAAGGCTCCTTTAAGGGCTCGCTTTAAGGGGCCCTTTAAGGGTTCCTATACTAGACCCAAGAGTATCCTGGTAATAAAAAGGGCGCCCTTTTTGGTTTAAAGGGGCTTATAAGGGAACCTGAACCCTAAAAAAGGGAATAAGGGCCGACTCGAAGTCCTAGTGGGGTTTAGGACCTAGGGGTAGGTTCGAGGGGGGTTTAGGGTTTAGGGTTCGCGAAGTTTAGGGGTAGGTTCATGTAGGATTTGGGCTTTAGGGGTAGGTTCAGGGTTCGGGGGCTCAGGAAGTTTTGGGTTCACGAAGTTTAGGGTCTTCGGACAATGTGTTGGAATGTAGACAAGAAAGACACGGAAACACATCCTCCCATGATTGCCAGGTGCTTCAGAGAACATACGTACTGCCACAGACTGGAAGTTGGGGGCCGACATGATACAAAACCGGCATGAGAGACCATGCAGCAACCCCGCCGGCAACTAGACGAAGCCTTTCTGCAATGTCAGCAGCGATGCACTACCATCTACATGACGTTATGCGCCATTCTCTGTCTGGAAGTGCCTGTACTTTTCGGGGTATCTCTGTGTCAGGTTTGTATATCGTCGTCGAGCATCGCGGCAGCCTGTTTTGCTCGTGCGCTGCTGTTCGCGCGAAAAGTCGAGTTTGTTCCAGAAACATAAGGTCGCAAGGCTGCATCGATCATCGTCCAAGAAAGGGCCCTCTGCAGGAAGCGGCTCAACCATCAGGACCCTATGGAAGCCAAATTCAAACCTAAACTGGAAAGCCTGCATCCCAAAGTTCAAAATATAAGTGCACAGAAAAAGTCAAGTTGCTCTACAGCTAGAGTGTGCCTCTGCATCTTTTGAATGTGTTTCGTCGCACAATGAACTGCAGACTTCGTGTGTAAGGCTGGAACGCTACCAATATAGCGGCTCAATAATTAGAATAGGGTTTTGGGGCCCATAATATTATATGTATATTAAGGGGCCCCCAAAATAGTATTGGTAATTATTCAAGCCGCCATAATCCTTGGAACAGTTCTGTGTGAACCCCATGAAGATCGGCCTTTGCTTGGTTTAGGGTTTTACTGGCTTTGGGGTTTAGGGTTTAGGGGTTTAGGGCATTACACTGTTGGACTGGATGTATCGTATAATGCTTGAAACCACCCTAGCACATTTCTATAGACCATAGGCTCCGTAGTAGTTCCTTTTGGGGGCTTTAAATTTAGAACCCTATAAAGGAAGTCCCCAAAAGGAACTACTATGGAGCCTATGGGTAGACTTTAGAACGTCAAACCACTGCGGCCATGCCATTCGAGGCTTCTTTCCCGGACCTGACGTTGCCATGACCTAGTGCTGTCTGCGACGCTGTGCCCGCACTCCACGGGTCTTTTCCTGCAAGCAACGCCGCGTCGTTTCCGTATTCACGGGCTCTCAGACACGAACGGTAAACCCTAACCCTGTATGAACTGGCCTTGCCTTCTGGCTTTCGGGTCGAACATCCTGAGTGTGTTGCACGAAACTCTTGAGAGAGTGCCCAGATCCGCAGCTGCCAGTAAACGAACACGCCCCTCTTCCGCTCATATCTGCGCAGTGCACACATACATACATACAAACAAACATGTATATACATACATACGCAGCATACGTACATACATACACCCGTACTATAGTACATGCACTTACATGCATACAAACAAAAAACAAACAAACAAACATACATACATACATACAGGCCTGCACAGATGCAAACATAAGTTTACGCATAGATATGCGCATGGGCACATGCAAACCCCGCTCGAAGAGGGCATACGATGGAGAAGCCAGAAAGCAGCACACCGAGCAGCCAGAAAGCGACAAAAGCGACAAGCCGAAGAAGATGAAAGAAGGCGAAGCCAGGAAGCTGCAAACTCTTTCTGCCGGTAGTTGAAAAGTCTAGATATGATAACCCTGTAGACAAGATCCTGTAAACCCTGAACCTCATGGTGATCTAGTTCACCTTGAAGACAAATCGAATTGAAGTCTTCCTTGACGGTGATTTGACGTAACTATGACTCTCTTAAGGGAGCCACATGCCTCGTCATCTAATTGGCCATTCGCATGAATCTGTGAATGGATGATAGCGAAATTCCCACTTTCTCATGAGGCCTGCACCCTAAACCGCAAACCCTAAACCCTAAACCGTAAACCCTAAACCTTAAACCCTAAACCCTAAACCGTGTGAGTTTCAGGTGTGTTGGAGGTTTAGGATCGAGCTTTAGGATTTAATGCTTGGGGTTTCAGGTTTGGGGCTTTGGGGTTTAAGGTTTAGGGTTTGGGGTTTAGGGGTTTCAGGGGATAGGGTTTAAGGGTTTTTTTTGACATGATGGCTGAACCCTGACGGTGCACACTCCATGCAAGTCTGGGGGTTTAAGGTTTAGGGTTTGGGGTTGAGGGGTTTAAAGTTTAAGGGGATAGGGTTTAAGGTTGAGGGTTGGAGGTTGACGTTTTACGAGTTTTCGGGCCCGAGATCAGAGTTTCGGGTACGGCGGCGTCACTCAGGAAACTTAAGCATGGTCGGAAAGCGTCATGTATCTCCGTCTCCGCACGGTGCTGGCCGCTTTCGATATCGATATGTTAAGCACCCATGGAAGAGATTAGAATGGACTGCCGTGCTTAGCTTGAGGCTTCAGAGTTTAGGTTTAGGGTTTAGGGCTTGTAGGTTTCGACAACTCATTCGAAGTTCCCAATCATGCTTAAACAAAAATACAATCGAAGTCCGTCGATGTAAATAGCTCAGGATAGCTCGGATGAAAGGGTAACGGTACTTTCTAAGCTGAAAATTCCAGGCCAGTGCCTCTACACACTAGTAATGTGGGGGTCGGTTTAGGAATATAGGCTCTTTTAATGCGTCGGCTCCGGGGCTAATTCCGAATCTGACAAAAAAAATGGGTGTTCTAATTAATGCGTTTTTTTTTTGGCTGGGGTGATTTTTTGGTGGCGGGGCTGTGCTATTTGCTGATGGTCAATCTTAAGGCAGCCACGACCTAAACCCCCACCCAACCCCCACCCAACCCTAAAACCCTGGCCCTGAAGCCCGAAAATCTCTTGCAGAATTGTTTCGCTTATTGGGGCGTCAGGAATGAAAATCTGTACTACTACTGTACTACTACTGTACTACTATTCTACTATACCTTGATTATTGGGGGGGGCTGCTAGGGTGAACCGCCGAATCGGGGATTGGACCCTAGCTCAAAAGAGGCCTCTCCAGTACTAAAGTTTGTATAAAAAATTAAGTTTTGGGTCGAATCTGGACCGACCCCCTTTGGAAGGGTTTAGGGCTTAGGGTTCAGGGTTTGTTATAGGGTTTAGGAGTGTAGGATTCTTTAGGGTTTAGGGTTCGGGGTTTAGGGTTTCAGGCGCTGGCTTTATGCTTTGCTTATTGGGGGAATGTACTCACTGGCTTTATGCTTTGCTTATTGGTACTATTTCTGTACTATTACTGTATGTACTACTGTACTACTGTGGTACTACTACTGTACTACTAGTGTACTACTGTACTACTATTGTACTACTACTGTACGATTACTGTACTACTATTGTACTACTGTACTGTTATCGTACTACTACTGTACTACTATTGTACTACCACTGTACTACTGTTGTATTACTATTGTACTACTGCACTATTATTGTACTACTACTGTACTACTACTGTACTATTATTGTACTACGGTACTATAATCGTACTACTGCTGTACTACCACTGTACTACTATTGTGCTACTATTGTACCTTGATTATTGGGGGGGGCTGCTAGGGTGAACCGCCGAATCGCGGATTGGACCCTAGCTCAAAAGAGGCCTCTCCAGTACTAAAGTTTGTATAAAAAATTAAGTTTTGGGTCGAATCTGGACCCCCCTTTGGAAGGGTTTAGGGCTTAGGGTTCAGGGTTTGTTATAGGGTTTAGGAGTGTAGGATTCTTTAGGGTTTAGGGTTCGGGGTTTAAGGTTTCAGGCGCTGGCTTTATGCTTTGCTTATTGGGGGAATGTACTCACTGGCTTTATGCTTTGCTTATTGGTACTATTTCTGTACTATTACTGTATTACTACTGTACTACTGTGCTACTGTGGTACTACTACTGTACTACTAGTGTACTACTGTACTACTATTGTACTACTACTGTACGATTACTGTACTACTATTGTACTACTGTACTGTTATCGTACTACTACTGTACTACTATTGTACTACCACTGTACTACTGTTGTATTACTATTGTACTACTGCACTATTATTGTACTACTACTGTACTACTACTGTACTATTATTGTACTACGGTACTATAATCGTACTACTGCTGTACTACTACTGTACTACTATTGTGCTACTATTGTACTACTGTATTATTATTGTACTAATACTGTACTACTATTGTACTACCACTGTACTACTGTTGTATTACTATTGTACTACTGCATTATTATTATACTACTACTGTACTACTACTGTACTACTATTCTACTATACCTTGATTATTGGGGGGGGCTGCTAGGGTGAACCGCCGAATCGGGGATTGGACCCTAGCTCAAAAGAGGCCTCTCCAGTACTAAAGTTTGTATAAAAAATTAAGTTTTGGGTCGAATCTGGACCGACCCCCCTTTGGAAGGGTTTAGGGCTTAGGGTTTAGGGTTTGTTATAGGGTCTAGGAGTTTAGGATTCGTTAGGGTTTAGGGTTCAGGGTTCAGGGTTTCAGGCGCTGGCCCAGACCCCCCCGACCCCCGACCGCGCAGTCGCGCAGAACCGCAGACCCTGCACCCAAGCCAGCCCCCAAACCCCGGCACCTCCCAATTCCCTGCCACTCAGACCGACCCCTGACCCCTGCCGTGGCTACCGGTTCCAAATTAAAGAGAATTTTTTTTTTTGGTCGGGGGGGGGGGGGGTACCCCACTATTAATCCGACCGCCACATTACATACGATCTTACCCTACGTCACACTGTACCGTATTATAATGTATTGTATTTCATACTGTACTCTACTCCATAAGTACCATAATTATTTGGACCTTCCCAGAATTTCGATCCTTTGGGCAAGGAGACCCTGCAGGAGTCACCGTAAGGTTCTCAGGCCTTAGCGACTATGCTCCTAACGCAAATCCCTGAATCTCACACCTATTCTAGGATCGCAGGAAGCTGCCAAGCCGTAGAAATCCCGGCCCAAAAAAAGCTGCTGACCGAATGAAAATGGAGTGAGAAATTCCGTATAGTCTCCATTGCAGTGCCCTTTTTTGGTCAACCAGTTTTATTTTGGTCAACAAAAAAGGAACTACAATGGAGACAATAGGTAAGGATCAAGGCCATGCTCTGCTCATATCATATCTACTCGAAAACGTCAAAGGCTACCTGCCGAAGTAGTCATGCAGCAACAGACCCTGACCCCGGGAACCATCAAACCCGTAAACCCCCTCTAAGTGGCAGAGGACCTTAAACTTAAACTCCTAGACTACCAGACCCGGAAGCCTCTGCACCCGAAACCGCCCGAGCACTCTTCAAGCTGTCGAGATCCTTGTATGCCTTGTGCCAAAACGGCCAACACCCATGCGAGGCCTACGCAGAGACTCTCGGATGGGCTCAGAGAAAGCAAGCTTGCCGTTCGTGGCTCGGGTTTTGGGCCTTTGTGTGGAACTAGGTGCTGATTTCACCAATCCCCAACAGCGTTTAATTATGATTAGGGCTCTACAATCGACAATAATACAGCTTGGTGTGTGCGTCGACCCTCCCGAAAAATTTTAAGGGATCTGGGCCTGGGAGCCTCGCATATGATGATGACTGATGATGATGATGGTGATGATGATGTTGCGGCCCATGAACCTTGAACAAGCCTCGGAACCTGATGACATTGAGGACAGATGATGACGATGAGGACTCCACGGGGCATGCTTAATTTTCCAAGCCTCGATGATGACTGGTTACCCTCAGTCAGGGAGTCTGTGTTCGACTGAATCTGCGACGGAACAAGACTCGCCGCAAGCAACCCAGCTCCCTGGGCTGAGACCTGTGCTGAGCCTGACAACCCAACGAACTATTCTACCTGGGAGCCTGGGAACCTAGGAACCGAACCTTTGCCGAGCCTCGTGATGATTGTCAGATTGTCATGTCACGGCACATGTCTCAGCCCAGCCAGGGAGGGAGTCTTGCGGCAGATCAACCGCAGATGCATTCGGCAACAGTCGCAAAGCCGGACTGGTGAGTAGCAGCATCATCATATTATGATGATGTTTCTCCTAACCAGTCCGGCTTCCCGAGTAGCGGTTGAGAGCATGCCGAGCTTGCACACGCTCTCCTGCAGCCCGTGTCTGGGAACAGGCAAACAGGCAAAGAGTGTTAGTCTCCAGCAACCTTTTAGAAACTCTCAAACCAATCCGGCTGGACTACAGACAACTTGCAAGTCAACTCTACAAGCCCGTGGCACGCATATCCTCTGGGCCCCCTGGGCCTGGAAGCCTCGCATATGACTGATGACTGATGATGATGATGGTGATGATGATGTTGCGGCCCATGAACCTTGGACGGGCCTGGGAACCTGATGACATTGATGACTGATGATGGGGATGATGATGTTGTGGCCCATGAACCTTGAACGGGCCTGGGAACCTGATGACATTGATGACAGATGATGACGAT
>CAJNDT010000421.1:0-214761 GCA_905221615.1 Symbiodinium sp. CCMP2592
GGCTGCAGGCCGGTGTTGGCTTCGTACAACGATTTGGCGGCGATGTCGAGGCTGGTACTGGCTTCATTGAGGTCTCCTGCATATTATGAGGGGGATTGGTTTCTCTCGGACGCTAAGCTTTTGGATGCTGAACTGATCAGAGTTTTCACTGAACATTCAGAGAGAAGCTGCATGTCTACTTTGGCGGCTTGGGCTGGGATCGACCGTGAGAGGAGAGACTATCTTGGACGGTGGCATATCGTGGAAGCCGCTGATGTGTATGTGAGATCCGCATGGAAAGTGGTCAGCTCACTGCAGGCATTTGTCGTGTATGCGCTTGCAACTGCAATCGAACTCTGCAAGGTCGGGGTTAGTGAAGCTCAGGAGCGGCTTCAGGACAACGGTTGCGGAGAGGAAGCTGCGAGGGGCTTATCCGAGTCCTTGCTTACTCCTGCCTCTTGGATGGGATGGAGATTTTCCTTTATCAGCAGTCGCCCAACTTTGCCCATGGTCGATCGCCCGGCACCGGCGGCTGATCCGGGACCTGCTGCACAGGACTTTAAATTCTTTGTGGCTGTTTTGGGCAAGAGGTCGCTTCGACGACTTCATCGAAAGGGCGGCTGCGGGACCAAACCAAGTGATCTGATCCGTTGCGAGTTTTACGACTCCTTAGAGGGGGTCGAGTATGATACTGAGTGCAAGCACTGTTTCAAGCCGGAACCATCAGCAGTGATTCCTTCCGAGCAGGCTGAGGCTTCAGATGAAGGCTCGTCGAGCACATCGCTCGAGGATCATTCCGACAGTAGCAGCTCCAGTTCCTGAGAGTGGGACTGGGTCGCCTGTGACAAGAAGGCTGCACCGAGCTATCGTGGGGCTGTGTCGGTGATCTTATCTTGTGTTTTACATGTCTATGGAGCCTTTGTAGGCTGGGGTCGTTTGTGGTGATTTTATTCCGCGATTCAACATGCTGTTTGCATGTCGTGGTGTCAAGACGTTGATTCGTGGAAATTACATTCCATGGTTCAACATGCGGATTGGAAGTCGTGCTTATCGACTTTGATCGGGGAAGTTTCCTCGGTTGTGATTGTCTTGTTCGCTGCACAATGCATCATCGGATGGAGTTGGAAACAAAGACTTCGTGTGCGCAGCTTGATCGGTTGTGCAATTGCACAGGAACCGATCAGACAGAAGGGGGCCGGTCTGGTCAACTTCGGATGGGCCCAAGCTAGATTGTTCTGGACCCAATGACGCCCGAGCAGCTTGCAAATCTGGAGCGCCTGACTACCGATCTCCGGTTCCACCTGGATCAGGCTGAGGTGGAACCAAAGTGGCAGGCTCGATTTGGGGCCTTGGGGATCATTTCGATCCCATTATTTGCCGGGCTTGATGAGGACCGCGAAAAGGTGCGGGGGGCCCTGGCTGCTGACCTCCCTTTACCGTATCAGGACGGCGTCGCCCAAAGGCTGGAGATGGCTCGCATCCTCAGTGCATGGGAGGCTGTGAAACTTCATCTGGAGGTCAGTGAGAAGAATCGCGCGGAAGCTCGATTGGGCACCCAGCAGAGGTTGCTGCAACCTAATGAGCAGCACAGCATGAGAGTGGCTGTCGAGTCAGTCCTGGGAAAACTCAAGGACAAAGAGGTGCCCTCGCGTTCGCTTTTGGCTGCGAAGCTGGAGCAGATCGAATCAAATCAACCAATCGTTGAAAACCTTCAAGAAGTCGCTTCATTGGAGGATAGTGAACTCGAGACTTATTCGGCGGTCATCGATCCGATGACGAATGTCTTGAAGGTGAAGCCGGGCAAAACCTTAACCTCTTTGCCTCAAACTCCCGAGGAGCTGCGACTTCGTCACCGGCGCATCGGCTTAGCTTGGGACTTCTTGGCTACCAAGCACTCGAGCCGCCCTTGGCTTTCGAGGAACCTGACTGATATCTTCAGGCGCTTCAGTGACTACATCCTCGGGTCGCAGGTGGCGGGATTGCTTACTGGTGACGGTCGCAAGCCCACTTGGTCTTTGATCCTGCAGTTCGAACATGAGGCCCGGAAGGCGGCGTACAAGTGGCTGAGGGATGGTGAGGTGCCAACTCTCGAAGCTGCCTTTAGCCGGGCTATGGTGGACACTGAGGTTCTTCAGCGACATCTTATCATTCCATTCACACTGAATGTCACAGCCCGGCAGAGTGATGATATGCCCAATTCTTGGGTGGAGCGGCCCGGCCGTGGTCGTGGGAAGGGCCGTGGAAATCAAGGACGTGGTTCTCAAGGGCGTGGCGCTCGGAATCAGCAGCTCAAGCAGCAAACCGATCCCAATGAGCATCGTGGCAAGTTGACTAAAGATGCTAACGGCGAGCCCATCTGTTGGAAGTTCAACCGAAAGGGTGGCTGCACAAATGATCAGTGCCGCTTCAAACATGTTTGCCAGCGGTGTCTTTCGGCCTCGCATCCTTACTTCAATTGCCCGATGGTGAAGCGCCCTACCGGGGGCAACTGACTTGAGGCTGCTAACACAGTGGATGAAGATGAGGCTGGGTTGGAACCTGGCATTCTTTGCATGCTCTATGTGTACGCTGCCAAGCCCTTTAAGGGCGACCTGGTAAGTTGGCTCGCGAAAGAATCGCATGGCCGAGCTTTTCATGTGGAGGAATTTGATATGTCCTGCCTTGAGGGCGATCTCGGCGAATCTCGCTGGGAAGCATTGCTGCATGACTTTGGACAATCACGGTACAACTTACTGTTCCTGTCCCCTCCTTCTTTTTCGTTTCATCGGAGCTGCTTTACTACTTCTTCTGGGTCACCTCCATTGCGCGACGAACGTTGGCCCGAGGGCTTTCCCTGGCTTCGAGGCACCTTGAAGGAAAAGGCCCAGACGGGCACTCGTCATATCAAGCGTGCCTTGGAGCTTGCACATAAGGCGGACTCTATGCGAGTTCCATGGCTTTGGGAACATCCGGAGCACCTCGGCGCCACCTCGCGAGGCATTCCAGCCTCCATCTGGACTTGGGCCGAGACTAAGAAGTTCTTCTTGCGTGTGCAGGCCTCTTCTGTGGCTTTGACACAGTGCTCCTATGGGGCCCCGACACGAAGACCGACTCGCCTTGCAGGTACTTGGCCCAACTTGGGTTCCTTGGGCGTGCAAGGCTGGCCCATTATAGATCATGAAGGTCACTATCGCGGTCCGCTTCCTCGTAGTTGCGGTCACGATCATGGAGCGGCACTGGCCTCTTCGGTTTACCCCGCAGCTCTTTGCCGAGCTGTTGCGAAACTGGCCTGGCTGGCGTGGACACCCTTCTCGGCCTCGAAACAGGGGGATTCTTCTTTACGGGCCGGGAAGGATACTTCAGAGAATGCTTTCTCTTCTTCGTCGAGCTCTGCTTCTTCCTCCGATCCGGAGGCGTTGGCTTCTTCATGGCATGTCCCGACGAAACAGCAGCTCTTGAGACTCCTGGACATGCTGCCATCTGACAGCCCTCCGAGAGGAGAGCTACAAGAAGGCTCCAAGGCTTTCACCGTGGGTTCCTACGCTGTCGGCGGTGGTCTTCTAGGAGTGCGGAAAGCCACGAGGCAATTCCCTGAAGTGACAAAGGCCCTTTGTCGTTTCGTGGACTCCCTTAAGCAAGGTTTTCAGTTTATGGCGGTGGCTCTCTTTCGCAATCTCCGTACTCTTCCCCACCGTGACCCGGGGAATCAACAGGGTACCTGCAACCTTGTGGCAGGTCTCTCCGGGTTTGGGGGGGGTGGGGTTTGGGTTTCGTCGGATTCAGGGTCTGTTCCTTGTCCTTTCGATGCCTTTTCGGAACTGGGAGATGTGCTTCCCACAGCCGGCACCTTTGCTGTGTTTGACGCCCGGCGTCTTCATTGCACTATGGAGTGGAAAGGCTGCAGGACGGTTCTCGTGGCATACACTCCGTTTCTGGGTGAGAACATGGACGCTCAGGATTTGGATCTTCTGATTTCGCTGGGTTTTCGCACACCGACACAAGTCTCAGCTACGGACCGGCCTCCGATTGAGAGACTCCTGGAAGATAACGACGATGCTCCGGGGGCGAAGGACCTTTGGGGTGATCTTCCTAAGGACAAGTTCGACGACGACGTGGCATCTGACGGAGAAGCTGGCAGCACTTCGGAGGAAGATGAGGATGGAGTGGCGAAACCTGGCTACGGCTCGGGAAAGCTGGGTTGGGGCCCGCCACTTAAGACCAAACTCATGGGTCGCTCGAGGTGGTTTGCCGATGGGCATGGATTGGCGTCGCCGGGCCGCTGGCCCCCCGATCGGAGGCCTGCTGGAGACAGTGATCTTGATCTCTCACTACACAAGGGGCTCATGGATGGCTTGCTCAAGCTGCTGACTGACTCTCTGGATGTGAAGCGGGAAATCTGCAAGCTGGCGACTGGTCGAGCTTCATGCTCCCCCTTTCATCCGGATTTGCTCAAGGCTGGTCGCGACCTTCTCTTTAGCAAGCTACGTGGGGCTGGGAGTCGCGAGGCATTGGATCACGTGCCGGAGCGGCAGCCATTTTACTTGGAGGCCATTGGGGAGCTGCTGCGCTTGGCAGGGGATCCGGATTGGAGGAGATACACGAAATCATCCTGCTCGTTTGCCGCGGGCGTTCCGTTGGGTGTCGATACTAGACTCCCGAGGACCCCTGCTCTTTTCTTCAGAAAGACGAAGCACAGAACCTTCGAAGGTGCCGAGGATCTACTTTCGGAGGAGCTCCGCGCCAATTATCCTTCTGCCCGCGGTCACGAGGCGAAGATTGAAGAGCAGTTTGCCAAGGAGGTTTCGTTGGGCGCTATGGTGGAGATGTCAGTGGAGGAGGCTCGTGCTGAGTTCGGCGACGCGCTCTCAGTGGCATCTCTGGGTGCCATACCCAAAGACGACGACTCGGTGAGGGTGGTCCACGATGGGACCCACGGGCAACATGTGAATGATCGCATCAAGGTCCGTGATGCTCAGAGCTCTCCTACCGGAGGGGACCTTGCTACTGCCCTGGAGGAGCTCCCCAGTGCTTTCTTCTCGCTTTCGGGGGACATCAGCCGTGCACATCGGCTGGTCCTTGTGCGGAGGGCCGACTGGGCCAGGCAAGCATGCCGGGCCCGTAACAAGGATCGCGTTTTCTTGAATACGGTCGGGACATTCGGCATCTCCAGCGCGTCTTACTGGTGGTATCGCTTGTTTGCTGGCCTCGGGAGACTTCTTTACTATTGTCATGGTCAGGACGCAACCACTCTTTTAACTTATGTGGACGACTTGATCTGGCTTACGCAATCCGCTCAGGGCCTGCCACGAATTTTGGCATCGATCTTCCTTCTGGAGATTCTGGGAGTTCCCTTCGCTTGGCATAAGTTCCGAGGTGGAGCAGAGCATGGCTGGATTGGATTTTCCATTGCAGCGCATCAAAGGCTCCTGGGCATCTCCAAGTCACGCTCGGATTGGATGATTTGCTGGATACGGAAAGTCAAGGCCGACGGCTTCGTGAACATTGCTGATATGGGAGCGGTGGTCGGGAGGCTTTCTTTCGGCCTGACTGTTTTGCCTCTGCTGCGCCCTTTCCTAGGTCCGCTTTACGCTTGGGTAGCTGCTGTGAGGCATTGTCATGTTTTGAAACTCCCGAAGGCAGTCGTCTTGATTCTTTCGTTTCTCGAACAATTCTTCTTAAAAGATCTTCGCACAGCTTATGTGCCCCGGAAGGGGCGCGCCACAGTGGAGCTTTTCCGCACGGACGCAAAGGCTGAGGGAGATCAGATGTGGATCGGAGGGTGGGCTTCGGGACAGTCCGCAGATCCACGCAAATGCCAATGGTTCGCCGAGAAGATTTCTCATGTGGATGCCCCGTGGTTTCACATGGCAGGCCAGTCTTATCGTGCAATTGCTTCACTCGAGCTACTTGCGACTTTGGTGGGAGTGATCTTGTTTGAAGCTCCGCCCAACACGAAGGCGAGTTTCATTTGCAGTGCTGCGACGGACAACCGGGGTAACAGTCTGCTCACGGCTCGTTGGCTGACGACTTCTTTCCCACTGGTTGCAGTGCTCATGGAACTGGCGACGGTTCTTCAAGGGCGCGCTTTGTCACTCGAGCTTCACTGGGCACCGAGGTTACAGAACGCTTTGGCCGATGCTTTAACAAATCAAGATTTCAAAAGCTTCGATCCTGCGTTGAGGCTTCGATTCTCTTTCAAGGATTACCAAGCGGTGATCATGAAGGAGATGCTTGAATTGGGAACTTCGCTTTATCAAGATATCGCGGAGTGGAGATCGCGTAAGCGAGGGGCCCCGCCTCAGAAGGATCCGGCATCGCGCTCAAAGGCCACAAAGTTGTCGACCAGAGATCCATGGAAGTAGCATTCCGTCATTCTCCGAAGAGGGGCAGATTGAGGTTGCGAAATGCAACTTCATTGTTGCAAGGTGTGTATCTCCTTGCGGTGGCCTCCTCTTTTCACACAACCTTTACCGGCGAGCTTCGCTGTTAAAACATTGGTCGAGCGCGGAGTGTCTTGCATCTCCAGTTGCAACATGTGCATCGTTGATGGATGGGCATTTATATTTGCGACAGTGACATATTTCTGATTTTCCCCACATATCAATTGGGGAATATTCGTCCAACTGTTTTAGTTGGTGTTTCAACAGCTTCGAAACAACTCGGAATGTAAAGGAGCTGGACGAAATGGAGGACTTGAAGCCTGGAGTATGCACCCAGCGGGAAAAGGACGTTTGGACATCGAGCCAACGGAGACATCGCGGGGACGGACGATATATGGATCGCTTCCCCCGAACCGCAATTTGTGCTCACTTTGCTGGCACAGTGGACACTGGAAGAAGCAGTGCAAGTTCAACCAGCTCAACTACCTTATGTACGAAGCAATGCTCACAGTGTTGGACCGTGGGCACCAGGTCAGGCGACTGTATCCGATGCGAGGAATATCGAAACCCGGATACATGGAAGGCGACAACCCGTATCGTCGGTACTTTCCTATGCTCGCACTTTGCGACTATGGATCAATGGCCCAGGATGTTTCGGAACGTAACAGGAAGCATCAGGAAAAGTCCAAGGATGACAAGACGTTTCCCCTTCTATCTCCAGAAGAAGTGGATACCAGGAGGAAGGAAGCAGGTAATGCCGCAAGCACCAAGAAGAAGGCCGAACCAGAAAAGCCAAAGCAAAACATCTGGACAGGCCAAGAAGTGGTGGACTTGGAAAAAGAAGGAGAGCCTGCTACCACTACCACTCCAAGCCGGGAAGAACTTCGGATCAAGTATGAAGAGCACCACAAGGACAAACTACGCCGTACTTTGGAGTCGCGAGAAGCCCAGAAAATTCTGGATGAAGCCAATGAGGAGCCAAAGACTGCTGAGGAAAAGGTGCAGGAAGAAGCAGCACCCGCAGTTCAAGAAGTACAAGCACCAGCAGTGCATGAGGAGCCAGTACAAGCAGCACCTGAGGAACCAGCGAAGGACAAAGAGGATCCAGGACCGGATGAAGCCGGTAGCGACGACAAAATGTCGGATGGAGAATCGGAGTCGGAAGAAAGTTCCCAGCGTGAAGAAGACCCGGAAGACCCGGAGTCGTCAGAGCTTGACGAACCAAAACGAAGGATCACTCAGAAAGCAGCGAGGGATGAACAGAAGAAGTCTGAGCAGGAGGCCGGACAGTCGGCTGCAGACGACATCGACAAGAACGATCTGTAGCCTGGCGCTTGAGCTACCAGCAGTACAAGCTGGAATCGCGACCTTAGGTTGCGTAGCTGTATCACTAGTTCTTCAGCTCTTGTGGAGCTGCGTATTCGGATCAACTCTTCTTGCAGGAAGAAAGCAAAAAGGAGCTACATGCATCTGTATGCGAAGGAAAGTGAATCGGATGCACAGTATTCGTTGGAGACGTAAAGTGAGTGGATTCAAGCGGAAAGTCAGAACATTAGTATTTGCTTGTTTGCTTTGCAGGACGGAAGCTATGCAAGGACAGCCCGCAGCGTCTGCCGACGGAGATGGATTAGGGATGGTACCTACCCAGGACATATTAGGACAATTGGTTCAGAACTCAAGAGTTACAACTGAAGCGATCAACCAATTAGTGACCCATACTGGAAGTCAAGGTAGTTCAGGAAGTTCCTATGAAGGAATCCTTTCAAAGGCATTGGAAGGTGCAGTGAAGATGCTATGTAGACCACCTTCGTTTGGTGGAGGTAAAACCGATGCGCAGGATTTCATGGACTTTAAGGAACAACTGTACAACATTCTTGCGTATGCGGAACCGAAGTATTCGGATGCTTTTAAGAACTTGGAAAGACTGGAGGATCATGAATCACTACCAGCTACATTCGCGGATGAAACACAGCAAGCTATGTCCACGAAGCTTTACTCGTTACTGTGTTCTTGGTTGACAGGAACAACAAAGCAGCATGCACGAGATCCAAGTATTGCAGGATCTAGGAACGGATTTGCTTTGTGGAAGTCATTGTTAAGGCTGTTAAGGATGTACCAACCCAGTACACGAAGCAGGAGTTTGGCTTTGATGCAAGCGATTCATGGATACCCAAATTTTTCACCTGGATTGAGTGCTGTGGCACAGATTTCCAAGTTGGAAGAACTGGTCAAAGACTACGAGAGATGCAGTGGATCGAGCTATCCCCGGGAAATTCTCTTGTCTACTCTCTTGAGATGCATACCTAGTCCTTTGAAGGAACATATTCATTTACAACTCACAGATAAGACCACGTATGCCCAGGTAAAGGAGAGTGTACTTGTGTACGAACGAGCAACACGTAGTTGGATGCCAAATCAAGTATACCAACCTCTGGAATCAGGACAAAGCCAATCATACCTTGGAGCAGTGGATAATGCACCTGTTGGTGGAGGAAGTCAAGCGATGGAAGTCAATAGAGTAGAGTACAAAGGAAAAGGATGGAAAGGAAAAGGTCCCGGAAAAGGAAAAGGCAAGAAAGGTTATGGAAAGATGTTTGGCGGATTTGGAGCCATGCAGGCAGGTCGAGGATTCGGAAAGTTTGGTCGTGGACGAGGTAAAGGTAAAGGTCGAGGCAAAGGTCGAGGAAAAGGTAAAGGAAAGAAAGGTGGAAAGAGTAGAAAAGGTAAAGGAAAAGGCAAAGGAAAAGGAAAGAAAGGAAAAGGAAAAAGACTTGGAAGGACAATTTGCAGGATTTGTTATCAAGAAGGACATTGGGGGAACGAGTGCCCAAATAGACATTCTGTTCGCAATGTGGAAGCCGAAGAACATCCGCAAGCGGAAACGTATGCCAACAATCCACCAGCCCAGGAACCTTACCCTAGACCTAATGTGGTTGAAACTGGTACCATACGCCAGACCACAAGTCGACCAGACCCAAGGATCGTCACTCGGAGAGTAGGAGCATCGAGCAGACCAAGTGGATTCAATCCAAAACCTTTTTATCATATTGCTACACCACCTGAGGAATATCCAGAGACTTTCCCGATCGATTCGGGAGAAGAGGACGACATTGACATCACGTACATCAACGCAGTGCGGATGGTTCGAGAAGTTGCAGATGAAACTGCAGATGGTGATGAGGTTACCAACCCATTTTTCGGTGAACTACCCAGTCCTGGTTTTACAGACTCTGAGGAGGAGCTTGGATCTGGTGAACCAACTGGAATCTGCCAAGGTTGTGGTACAAACCTGGAATTGGAGTGCAAGCGAGATGCACTACCTGAGGCTGGATTTCCACGAGTTCCAGAACATTATCCAGAAGAAGAACACTACCTGAAGCAGCAGAGAAAACTGAAGAGTGAAGGAAAGCCTTATGACGAGAAAGCCATCAAGGATGCGGTCAAGCGTGAAAACGAGTGGATCGAACTACACTTGAAAGCGCTTGAAGAGAAAAAGGAGACCGAAGCTGATAAAGTTCGGATGGTTTGTGAAGAGTTCCATGATGTAGCAGAGTGGTATGTTATGGATGCCACAGATGAAGATGGAGATTGGTTTGTCGTAGATGACCACGAAGTGGTCAGAGCCGTTCAAGTAGAAGAGACAGTACCCGAAGAAGCACTGGAAGTTATTATTTTGGATTCGGGATCGGATGCTAGTTTGTTACCTCGGTCACACCCGAAGGCTACACGCACCAACACTGGAACAACAGGTATCTTGTTGGAGGATGCCCAAGGAAATGCGATTAGGTCAGCAGGAATGGTTACTGCCGTGATTTCGGTAGAACAGGGAGAGGACTGTTGGACAGCCCCAAGTATTTCGGAGAGCTTTATTGTAAGCGATGCAACAAACATTTTGTTGTCAATGGCAAGACTGCTGAAGAATGGTTGGAGACTGGAATACCAACCGGAAGTACCTGAAGGGGAGAAAGCTCTTAGTGCTCAGTGGAACCTTACGGTGTCGTCAATGGTTCTAGTCCGCCCAGATGGGAAAGCAACGGCAAGGATCTTTTATAAGCGGAACAGTTGTTGTTTGTTAGGTAGATTATCGGTTGTCGGAAGTGATCGGAGTGCCCGTTGGACGGGAAGGAGTGGAACTGGAGGAAGTTCAAGAGGTAGCACTGACAGTCGTACTGCAGTGCAGAGAAGCGTCACAGTGCGTATTCCAAACTACCTTCGGGAGCTGTTGGACAGAACTCCCAGCGGTAAGTGGACGATCATGGAAGACGGTACACCTTTTGTTTTGTATCAAGGAACAACTTACATGGATCCCAAAGATGCTTTTCCAGGATGGAAGTATAGGACGACAATGGTGTCTGAAGGAGGAAGTGAATGGTCACTAGTCGAGTTGTACTCGGACTACGGGTCAATTAGGAGTCACAATGTGGAGATTCCGGAGTGTCATGGAAGACCCAAGAGGATCTGTGTTATCCTACATGCAGTGAGTGGAAACTTTTTCACTTTCTGTCGAGACTTTGAAGCAGTGATGGTTGCGAGAGGACCAGAAACACCTTTCGCTAGGAATGAAGAGCGAGTTCCGGAAGAACTGAGTACGCCGGTTGTGCCGGTAAACATCGCCCCTGGAAGGAGCGAAGGAGTATTAGGACCAACCTACGATGGAGATGGAAATCCGTTGTCAGAGTTGGAGATGCAGAAGTCTGCACAGAAGCTGAAGAGCGCAGAGAAAGAGAAAGTACGAGTGGAAGCAGAACCGTACAACCCTTCGGAAGAAGAGCGACTAGCTCATGAAGCAACACACCTACCGTTTGCACATTGGTGTGAGTCATGCGTGGAAGCCAAGAGTAAACAGGATCACGAAAAGAAGAACCCCGAGGCAGCAAAGGACTCAGTGGGAGTACCTTATCCCATTATTCAGCTGGATTTTATGTTTCTACAAGGAAAGGACACACCAGCACTGGTTGGAATTTGTTCATGGACACGTATGTCAGTTGTGATCCCAGTATCTGGAAAACAGACCGAACGGAAGACAGTGGAGAAAGTGTTGAAATGGGTACACAGTCTTGGACATTTGGACGAACTAGGATTCGTTGGAGATTCAGAAGAGGCAATGTTGTCTCTGATAGCTGCAATCGTGGAGACTCGGAGAAAGATGAACCGGAAGACTCACGATCAGAACAACAAGCCGTACCAGAAAGGAAGAACGGCAAGAGTGGAACGGTTTATTCAGACGGTGAGGAACCAGACAGTGTGCTTAGTACGAGCAGCGGAAAAGAAGCTTGGTATAGAGGTTCCCGAAGGCCATTCAGTTTGGGCCTGGGGATTGTGCCATGCGTCGTGGTTGCTGAACAGGTACCACAGACACGCTGCGATAGGTTCAACGCCCTACGAAAGTGTCGTGGGCAGACCTTACCTCGGAAAGATAGCCCCATTCGGTGAGTATGTATATGCTCTAGAGAAACCCGAGAAGAAAGGAACAGCGAATTGGATTGGAGGAATCTATCTAGGTAAGATCTCCCAGGATATGCATTTGGTAGGAGTTGAAGACGGAGTCTTGGCTACTGGATCAGTAAGACGTATTGCCACTGGATGGAGAAAAGAACCCCTACTGAAGCTGAGTGTAACTCCATGGAACCCCAAGAAACCAAAAGGAACATTCAGTAAACAGCCGTTACCAGCCCCAGCGTTGGCAAGTATCGCCGAAGAAGAAACAGCGCAGGAACCTGTAGCTCGTATGGAAGATCGAGGACAATCTCAAGAAGAACAAGTGGAGGAACTATTGGATATGCTGGATACAAGTGGAGCCTCTAGCGGAGGCAGGGCCTCAGACGGAGGCAGGGCCAGCACGGGATCGAGTTCTCATTCCCGGAGTTCAAGTTCGATGCACGATGTACAAACTGGAGAGCCTGAAGGAAACCAGGTACGTGTTAGTGATGACACTATGCTGGAAGACTTGCGAAAACGACCAGTAGAAGGAGGACAAGGAGTTGAAGGATCGCCAAAGAAGTCACGTGAAGAACCATCGGCGCCATCATCACCCTCCAAAGGAATCTACCCGCCTTTGTTCGCAGGCAGGGTATCTCAGGAAGATGACCCATTCCATTGGGATGAACACGAGGATCTTACAGCAGTAGAAGGAGAAGATGTAGAGTATGAAGATCTCATGGAAGAAGAGATGGAAGAAGTTCCCAAGAATGACCAAGGAGAAACACCACCGGAATTGAGTCCAGAAGAGCTGGATGCCTTGGATCAAGAAGCAGCAGTGGAAGAGCTAAATCGCCTCAGCAAGCTAGGAGTAATTGAGGAATTCATGGAGGCGAACGCGACAGGGAACGAAAAACGCATGGATTTGCGTGAAGTCTACGACTGGAGGTTTCGTGACAACAGGTGGAAAAGACGTTGCCGGATAGTGGCAAGGGAGTACAGGGCAGGTGCGAGTTCTACGGCTGAGACATTCAGCCCGACGGCAAGCAACGCCGCGTCGCGCCTAGTCTTGTTGTTACACCTGGTGTACAGGTGGGTCGTAGTAGTCCTACATATAAAGGACGCATACCTTCAGGTCCCGCAGCAAGAAGAGGTGCTAATAACGATTAGCGATTGGATGAAGCGAGCTGCCAATCTGAAGGAAGGAGTGCTGTGGAGGTTGAAGAGATGCCTCCCAGGCCAACGTAACGCAGCAACAAGATGGTATGAACACTTGCGGAGTATAATGGAGAAACTTGGATTCATATTCTCAGTTCATGTACCCGCACTGGCTAGACACACCACAAGGAAGCTGTGTATCTCTATCCATGTAGATGACGAATTGCTAGCTGGAGGTTTGGCTAGTGGAAGAGTTGGAGAAGGTGTTCAAGGTGGAGAAAGAAGGACCGTATCCAGCCGACGGAGTAGGAAAAGGAGAAGAGATGCGGTATCTCAAAAGGAAGTATGTCTTCATTCAGGAAGGAATAGTTGTCCAACCAAATGAGAAGTATGTCCGGAAGCTCATCGAGTTGTATGACCTTGGAAAGTTGAAGAGCAAGGCCACACCAGAGCACATGGATTTGGTAAAGGAAGACCGGAGTAAAGAATTGAGTGCTGAAGAGACAAAACGGTTTAGATCTGGACTCGGATCTATTTTGTACCTTGCACAGGACAGAATTGACATTCAGTATGCCTCAAAGTGTTTGGCATCAAGTGTGTCGAAGCCGACAGTGCAGGCACTGAAGTGTCTGAAGCACTTGATCTTGTACCTGAGTGGAACAGCCACAAGGGCGACTTTGTTGCCGTATACCGAAATCGGAAGTCGGTTGATTACGAAGCTCAATGGCCACGAGGATGAAGAAATTGCCAAGGATGCAGGACATGTTGTGGAAGCGTATTCGGACAGTGATTGGGCAAGCCTGAAGACACCTGAAAGAGCTCGAAGGAAGAGTACATCATCAGGAATCATTGTACTAAATGGAGTACAAGTGTTGTCATTTTCGAGGACCCAGAAGGCCACATCATCATCAAGCTGTGAAGCAGAGTTGTATGCACTAAGTGGAACTTGCGGAGAAGCTATTCTAGTTGGAAGGCTATTCGAGTTCCTAGTGAACGCACCCGTACGCGTGGAGATACGGTGCGATTCCTCATCTGCACGGCAGTGGAGTCAACGAAGAGGAGTTGGACGTCTGAAGCATGTGGACGTTAGGTTGTGTCAACTGCAAGATTGGGTGAGAGATAATCTTGTCAAACTTGGAACGGTAAGAACCGTGCTCAATGTAGCGGATCTGAACACCAAGAAGTTGACGTATGCCCGAAGGTCATTCCTACTGTATCACTTGTCCCAAGTAGAGTACGATGAAGAAGGAAACCTGGAGTACACTGGAGAGAAGGAGTATGAAAAGCATGAGCAGGAAAAGAAGCTCAAGGAGTATGTTGGAAGTGGACAAATCAAGAACCTTATAAGAGCAATACAGGTATTTCATCTGATGAAGCCTATCACCGCAGCAATGCTCAAGGAGGACGTAGCGAACGCCCGAGCAGAGAGTAGTGAAGCCTTTGGAAAAGGTATGGACGCCGTGGACGGATTTACGAAGTTCGAGGTTTGTATGATCGTATGCGTAATGCTACTCGCAGCCCCGTACGCAATCAGTATGTGGAAGAAGTGTATGCGCACGGTGGACCAGATCAAAGGAGTCGGTATGGTGAAAATATCGACAGGGTCAAAGGCCCGCGTGTTCCACAAGGGAACATGTTGGCACGTTCAAGGAAGCCATATGCGTTCTGGCAAATGGATCTGGAAAGAAGAAAGTGAAGCTGTAGCGGAGGGCTACAGACACTGTTGGGTTTGCTTTCCGGAGACGAAGCCAGAAGGAAGCATGCGAAAACGCCGTGGACGTGTAGAGCCGCCAATCCCAGATGAAAGCGACTGGGAAGTGATGGAGCTTGACTACGAAGTAGAGTCAGCTGGAGGATGCACAAAACAATGTCACTGGTGTGGAATCAGGAAATGCACAAGGGAGAAGAAGAACCACCAGAAATGTTCTTGCACGGAATGCATCAAAACGTATGCAACGGAACAGTGGCGGAGAAGTTACGACAGAACCGTGACAGAGGATGCCACGGAAAAGGAAGAGACCCGTGTAACAGAAGATGCGAATCATGCATGGAATGCCGGAGTACCAAAGAGCGGTACAGGTAAAGGATCTCTGAAGAGACGTGGAAGAGCAGCGATGGGGACACCAGCAATCGTACATACGGATGGTGTGCGTATGCCCATCATAAGTGAGGAAGACTACCGACGTGGCGGAAGAATCACATCTGGAAGAAATAAGCAGGATGTGGAGAGAAGCGATGAAAACTTCGTTCGTGGAATGGAAGCCCTGGGAAGAATTGTTTCACCGGAAGCCCAGGAAGAACCGGAAAAGAAGAAGGAGTCGGAGATGATTGAGCACCGTGGAAAGATGATAAGTATGGAAGAGATGGGGAACAAGATGCTATCCCCAGAGGCACAGGAATCGTATGAAGAGTATTGCAGACAATGCAATGAGATGTATGACGCGTCAGAAGAACGCGCACAAGGATCGGATATCCCGATGGATCTGTTTGGGAGTCCGAAGCAAGTAGTGGATCCCGGTACACCAGACAGTACGGAAGAACGTACGTTGTTCGGAAGTCATTAAGCCCTACATCGTGGACGAGTATGAGGCAGAGCAGTGAGTGTAGAAAAGACTGAAAAAGTTTCACCCCGGAACACACAGCAGCGAAAGCGCAAAAGAAGGAAGAGCGCTAACGCAGGAAGTTTGTTTGGAAGTTGTTTCACATGGACGAAGTACTTGTTACTGTACGAATGTCAGGACATGGACGGTCTGACACACCTCCTTAATTGGGGGACGGTAAAAAGGTGGGTTGCACGGAGTGTTTAACCCAAGGACTTGCAATGGCAAAGCCTATGCAGTCACGGGCGGAGGTTTGCCCGACCGCGGACCGATCGAAGTACAGCACAAGGACTTCGAGGCAGGGTGTTAAATTCTGTACATAGGAACGCCCCACACCTTTGGTGAGCCCAGGCTACGGTATATTTACTTGCAGCGCCTTTTGACTCAAGCAGGAAAAGCGTGACCGCTCAGGGTTTTACAGTTTAACTGATTCCTGTGCTTTGGTCGCTCATTGTGGGGTGCCCGACCACCCGGTGCAGCTGCTCCTGTGCGGTATGGATTTCGTGAACAGTGGTCCCACCGGGCGACCAATTACAGTGCGCCCCTTCTACCCTGTGCTCGACCAAGCATCCCATTATTGGGTTGCTGGAGTTTACCAATCCGCCTCGCATCGGTCTCCACCGCCTCCGTGCTCACAAGGGGGGTGGCTTGCAGCCGCCCAAGCGGGCCTACAGCACCCTCCTTTCCCAGCACCACCGGTCCCTGATTGGGGAGCACATGCCACTCGATGCGCATGCGACTGTGTGCAGATGCCAGGCGGCAGCCGCCGACATGTTAGTTGCGGCTGTGCCAGGCGCATTCTATCTTTATGCTATTCCCTCGGCCACCGTCAACCTGACGCTGCTGGGGCGGCTCCAGCACTTTGTCTCTACGCTGCTGCGCAACTCGAACGAGCCTGAGGCCCTTCTCCCGTACAACGGGCCTACCGCGTGCCCTCTACGATACCGCCGGATTTGTTAAGCCCGACCGGAGGATGGCGTTCCGGCTAAAGAGGACCCTGACTTGACCGCCGAGCTTCGTAGCCAAAGTTGTGCTGCCTCTACTCCCAAAGCCCCCAGTGCTACGTGGGAGGAAAGGGTGGCTGCACTGCTGGACGCCGTGGAATACCCGCCTAGCCGATTGTTGCCCGGTGTCGCCGCCATTTCCAGCAACTGCGTTCCACCTGAAGATGAGGATGACTTCGCGGAGCAGCACGATATCCTCCGCAGCTACCAGGCCAAGGGCAGGCAGCAGTCGCACGTCGACGGCCCTGCAAGCGCGGCTGCGCTGCTCCAACTGCTCCCCAACCGGACGGACTGCCTTTCCCTTCTTTCGCTACCCCTCTCCTTGCCGGCGTGCGAAGTTAAGGTCAGCCCTCAGAATTTCGGAGCCAGAGTGGTCGATTTTGCAGATCGTGCGCTAATGCTTCGTCACTGTACGGAAAGTGAGGCTTTCCGAGTCCGAGTGTGCCTCACGCCCTTGCTGGCAGTTTCCATTGCGCTGGCGCAGTTTTGCGACCCTGTGTTGCGGTTACCTGAAGGGCGTGTCTTCGACCTTTCGTGGTACGAGTTGGCTCGGCCGGAGATCTGGTGGTGGTTTTTCTTGGACGAGCTCGATGGTCTTAAGTTTTCGCTCCCCAGTGCCAAGGCAGGTCATAAGTCACCAGTCCGAGATGGTAGTCTTATCCAAATGTCTCTGGCACCCAAGAGACCTCCCTTGCCCACGGGCAGGCGCCGTGGCACTGGATCAAGCGTCCGGCGAGCAACGGGGGAGGGAGGCTCGAGCATGGACCCGAATCAGGGCACCCCCTTGCTTCATTGTGGTGTGCTGTTGCCGGTGCAGTTGTTTGTTGTTCTTCCTTGCACGGGCCCTGGTGGATGAGCCTGAAGCAGCCCCCCTGCTACAACTCGTGAGCATCTCCCCAGTCTGTCAGAATGACCTGCATTTCCTTGAGGTACGGGTTAAGGTGGAAGTGCCTGCCTCCCTTGTGGGGCAGCCCCAAATCGCTATTGCCGCACGGCTGATGGAAGGCTTCCATCGTGGGCTTCTCCCAGCTAGGCGTGGTGACTTCGACCCCCAAATGTTCTCATACCCGGGCGTGTGCAAGGGCACTTTTAGACTCATGCTCCCGCTGGACGATGTCCCGTTGGGTCTGCAAGCGCCGCCCACGCTTCCCATCCAGTCCGCTGGCCTTCTGCACGCTGCCCTGTGGCGCCTTCGGGCGGCTGCTACCACCTCTGGTTGGGATCTTAGCGCGGTGGTGGTTTATTGGCTGAGAGGTCCACAGAAAAAGGACTTTTATTTCCCTGTGCGCCTGTGGCGCCACGCCCATTTCGACGCGTGGGACACGAGGGCCAAGGTTCTCATCCACCACTTGGTGGCCCAAGAGACGAACGATAAGACCCTGCCCGACGGACGCCGCGCATGGTTTCGGCTAGGAGACCCTAGGGGCCAGGAACGCTGGAGAGACGAAGCGGAGGCCTTCATTGAACGGGGTGGAATCGGCCCAGGCATTCAAATCCCGTTCATCTCTACTGAGCTGATGCCGCATCTCCATGAGCCGGATCAAGATACACACCGATATGGTTTTTACCGCCTACAGGAGCTGTGTGGGCAGCGCAATTACCAAATGTTATACCTGTTGGGCGAATCCCACTTTCCGACCAGCGGCAACGACATGCAGCGCCTGCTGGATTCTCGGCCGTGGCCTTCGACACTGGATTGTACCCAGTGACGGTGTAGGCCGTCGCATTCCAGAAGACTAGAGCCATCTATGACCAGCGACATACGTCGTAGGGTCCATTTCCTGGCTCTTGCCGCTGGTTGTGGATTCCACCGTGGACTTGTGGACTTTGTGTGCACGATCGCGACACAACAGGACCCCGGGGCTGACCGTTGTTCGACGGAACTAGAACGGCGGCCGGAGCTCCGACTTTGGGCTCCACCGGTGGTCTTGGACAGCTCTAGGCGACGGCCTTCTGCTGTTGTGGATCGGTCGCTGAGGCCCCGTAGCTCGTGCTGAACGGCCAACACCGGCAAAGCCTGTGCGCCGCAGCTAGCTCTTTGCCTCTTTTTATCGAGCCGCCCTGTTTCACCGCTGTTTTTTGTTCGTTTGTTGGTTTGTCTTGCTTGTAGGGACCGAGTGCTACAGCCGTAGTCGACGAGGCCCGCCCACGCCAAAAAAAAAAGGGCTTGAAGGGGGGCTTGAAGGGGGTCTTGAAGGGGGGTTTGAAGGGGGCTGAAGGTGAAGGGGTCTTTGTTGGAGCTTGAAGAAGGTTTGAAGGGAGGCTCAAGGGAAGAACAGATGTGGATCTGTGGCTTTTGTTTTGTGTTCGTGTTTTGTTTTGTGAATTCCTTTCTTCCATTTTATTTTTTTGCAAAAACCACCACAAAGCGATCTCGTGTGGCTTCTTCTTTTTTTCTTTTGTAATTGCGTTTTGTTTGACTTTGTGTTGTTTTTTTCATTTCGCGTCTTTCTTCTTGTTTTGTGTTTTTAATTGCATTTTGTATCATTACTTCTTCTTCTCTCATTTTATTTTTTTCGCAAAAGCCCCCCCCCACAAAGCGATTTCGTTTCCCACTTGTGTTTTTCAATCCGCACTTGGGAATCCAGACTCGTGCGACATTGAGGCTCCAGAAAAAATCGATCTTGTTTTTCTTCAAGGACTCCCGTGGCAGATTCCTGCATGTCTCTGTGAAGGCCTCTTTTCGCCGGAGTGTCCGCTACAGATTCGGGTTGGCAAGCGGCTCGTACAAGGATTCGGTCGTATCGTGGTCCCCGACCATGAATTCGGAAAAAGGAAACTCATCCACTCACAGCGGCACCATTGGCTTCTTTATGCCACAGGAAGGAGGCTATCGGGCTGGCCCGCCCTCTGTCGGTCCCGATTCAGCCGGCGAGCCTACTTGCCAATGCTTTGGTGCAATTGCGCGCCCGAGCCACTTCATCGAGATTTGACCCTCGTAATGCCTTCTCACGAACCAAGTCCATTGTCCTTCCCGGTTCTTCCGACTGGATCAAGGATGATCCGACTTATGCCCAGGATGATAGCCGGTGCCGGCTCAGTGGCTGGTTTGCGCAGGATGTGTGGAGGCAAGAACATGAGGCGTTCACCTGGGCTTCTGGTCTCCACGTGGCAAGCTGGATCATCTCTCTCGGACAAAAAAATATTCGACGGCTTTACCTTCTGCCTTCCAACGATGAGATGGAGGATCCTGGCGGCAGCTTTCGTGAGCTTTTTGGAAAGTTGGTTTGCCAGCTCATCAACGCAGAGCCGTGGCTCGACTGGCGGGCCGTAGACCTGCTTGCTTTGCCCCATTGCCTGCGCCGTGAAATATGGCTTGCTTCGTTGAGCCGACACTCAGCTTTGCAAAACCAGGGGCTAAGCACCACTGCCGGCACTCGCATTGGGCAATGGCTTCAATTTTTGTGGACGTTGGTGTGCTCAGCCGAGATGGAGCGGCCAGTCCATTGTCCCACAGGACTGGGCTGCCGGAGCTTGGACTTTCTCACCGGGTAGCGTAGGGCGTAGGGTGCCAACCCTCTGCTGCTCCGGATCGGCTGCTGAGCTTGACCGTAGGTAGCATTACCAGACTGAGGACGGCTTCAGTGGGCAATGCCAACTTGCCGCAGTCTAACCTCGTAACCCGGTCTGTGATTCTTTGTTTCATTGCACGTGTTTGTGATTTCGTGATTCAGATAGGGACTGAGTGCAGCTGTAGCTGCTGGCCACGAAGCCCGCCTAAGCCAATAATGTCACGGCAGTTCGGCCCCAATTGCTTCGCCAAACACATCCCGCAAGAACCATTGTGGAGAACGTGTGAATGCTTGGATCGGGTGCACCCCGACTTCTTCATGAGAGGGCTGAAGTTCAAGGCTGTCACAGTGTGGGTGCAGCTAAGAAAGACCGTCATCGACCATCTTACTGTTGTGCGCTCTTGCCGAGTAGAGAGGTGGTTCGATGGGTGGCGGAGGCGACGCTGAGCTTCACCAACGCTTCCCCTCCAAATTATCGTTCTTGTTCAACACAATTTTCGATCATTGAAATGCACTCCCGTTCTTGATCTGGTGCACCTGCAAAGTGTGTCTTGGATCGTGCTTTGCTGATGTCCCGACTGTCGGGCTCAGTGCACACTCCTTTGTCTTGAAGACCGGGCAATGATCTTCTTTGCAGTGGTGTCCAAAGCTACTCATTCCGCCGGAGCTTCGTCTGTGCTGCACAGCGTAAGATCACTGATGCGAAGCGGTGTTTCTCTTGTGTCAGCGCCGGCAGCCTTGGACCGGCTTAGGGCAGCGCAGTGTTTAGGGTTTATTGCTGTGATGGAAATGTCTGGATGTACTGCCAGAGAAAATAGACGACAAGAGATAAATGTTTCTGCAAGATACCTGTTTCACCCATGGCATCACGAGAAATAAATGGGTTCAATCCAGTGCCCTGCTACGAGAATCAGGTCAATTACGACCCACTCCCAAGCCCAGCCTGACAGATGAGAGAGGGGAAATGCCTTCTGTGCTGCATCTTCCAGTGGCTCTCAGCATTTTCCAATACCAGCAGAAATGGCGGTCCCGTCGTACTTTGCAAAAACACCCGCTGGGCTTGATCCGTCAACGTTCGTCAACGTGATTGCCTCGTATGACACCGGTGGCATACCCACCCGTCGAGTATCAGATTTCCAATGAGTTCCATCGATGGCCAAAGCTGGCTCAGCCAGCTTGTGTGCGCGACGGCCGCTTTGGGCGGGGTGGCCTGTGCTGCTGTTTTTGCAAGGCATTGTCGCAAGGCATGACGAGCTGAATTTGTTCACGGACGCTCTGTCCGACCTGCTGGCAGGCGAGCACAGAGGGTTTCCAGAGCTCGGGGACATCTGCAGGCGACGACCTCGGAGAGTTGCTGGGTAGGTAGAAGCTCTGGTTCACACTTTTTGCGAGTAGTCGCACAGCTTTCGGATTCCAGAATCGAACAGCCAGTGGGCTTATGCAGCTCCGGCTGAATTCGTATGTTGGCTCGATCTGAGACCTGGATGTCTCGAGCCTCCCCAAGTGAGAATCGGTCACAGAAACAGAGCGATTTTGATTTGATGCTGTCGAATGCCCCAACTTCTGCTCTGTTTATTCGAGCGTGCTGCCAAGCGTTTCATGGGATGGAGCTGTCTTGCCAGACCGGACCGCTGAGGCCCTGCTCAATGCTTCAGCAGGGACAGATGCCCGCATTGTCATAACTGGAGCAAGCAGTGGGATTGGCCAAGAAGTTGCGCAACAGCTGCTCAGCGGCCTGGCTGCAGAGCTGCATGTCCGTGCCTCCTAAGCATGCGTGGCAGTTCTCTGAAGTGCTCACCTCAGGACATCCTTCAGTGACCTTGCTTCTGGGCTGCCGAGACAGGAAGAAGACCGAGGCAGTTTTTCGAAAGCTGAAGGATCGCACCAAGGTGGGTCGGGCAGTATGAGTTGTGCAGTCACTTGTTGAGACATGTACACGTACTGGCTCGCTCAGACAGGTCCACCGCTTGGACTTGCTCGACCCGGACTCTGTGCAGGCTTTTGCCGATGAGGCTTTCTGAAAAGTTCTGTTGATTCGAAGCTGGCCCTTCATGATTAGCGGGCCTGTTTGGAGGCGCATTCGTTCCTGAGAGAGGGCCAGCCTGGACTTCGGATGCCGCTGGGCCGCAGGAGAATGTGTTCCCCTCCAAAGCCACCCCTCACGTTGAGGCTCGTAAACAATGCGGGCGTCATGCGGCCACCAGCGAGCGGGAAAGGCATCCGAGATTTCTGAGAATCCGATCAACGCGACCTCTGAGCCAACAGGTGATGCCACCTGGCAGACGAACTTCCTGGGGCCTTTCCTCTTGACAGAGTTGCTGGCTCGTCTGCGAAGCAAAGAGCAATCCGAGCCTGTCAGGCAGACAGAGCATTATGCAATCTCTCTCTCTCTCTCTCTTTTTCTTGAGTGTGTATCTCGTGCCGTGCAGGGTCGTGCAAGTGTCCAGCCGTCTGGAGAAGCGATCTCAGCTCAATGCAGAGCTGCTTGAGGGAATAGGTGGTGGAGAGGCGCATCCACCACATTTGTCATGCGGGGCAGCTTGTCAAAGATGGGGTGTGGAACTCACAGCACTGGCACACCTCCCAAAAGTTGTGACGTAGCGGAGGTGGGAGACCATGCCTATGCAGACTCAAAGCGGGCGCTGATGCTCTGGAGCGAGTTGACATTATGTTAGGGCTGTTAGGGTCCTTAAGGCTGCATAGTCTGGTTTGTCAATCTGCCAGGACATCAACGCGGGCGCAGAGTTTGGCCTTCAAGGGCGGCCTTTACTGCCATTGCTCCACTCCGGGCATGGTGGACACTGAGCTTGGCAGGCCCCCGCTGTATGTGTGCCTGTGTTTCTTCGTGTTTGTCATGAGAGAGGAGAGAAAAGACCAAGACCCGTTTCTATTTCTGAACCATGTTTTGCATTGCGACATCTGCTCTCGGAACTGGACCGTCGAACCCTCAAATATTGAGGTCCACTTTCTCGTGCCCAGCTTCAGGTACATGACATGAAAGTCTTGACGAGCATCCCTAGCGCATGTTCCAGCCAGGGTTAACAAACGCAAGAGCTGACGAACGTCCTTTCTTTGGCCTGTGGCTGGTTTCGGGTTGCGCCACAAGCAGCTGTAAGCCACCGGTGTGTGTACACAAAACCCCAGGTGGGAGGGCTTTCACCGAACCCCTCAGGAAAAGCCTGGCTTGGCTCAAGCAGCCTTTACACCTTGATCATGAGGAAACGAAGATGGCTTCGCGTTGCATATACAGGACATGCAAGGTACGGGCGCTGTCTTGCTCCCCTCGACCTTCAGGACACCCGCAGCCTGGCCTCCTTCAGCAAAGATAGCGCCACGAGACTACAATCCCCGCCTTCTTTCCAAGTTTGGCTTCAAGAGGCGGCGGGTCTGGAACCACATGCAGGTCATATTAATATTGCGAGCAGCGACGCCCACCCGATCCAGCATTCCCATCACATCCTCAAACTTGCTGCCATTTCATTGTCTGCCACCCGCCGCCCGACCGAAGCTGGTTCGACCGACGAGTTCGTTGCTTGCTGCATTGCCAATGCTGCCATCTCGCGAGTCGCAGCATGAAGCTCGCGTTGCTTAGCACAGGTCCCCGCGGTAGCAGAAGCCCGTTTGTCAGGTATTCCGTGAGTCCATGGCTGTGGCCGCTCACGAAGCCGCTCCGTGCCGACGACAGCAGGAGTGGAGTTGAGTCTTAGCGAGAGCAACGGCTGCAAGGTATGCTCCTCCTGCGATCTCCTGCAGAGGGTGCCCTCGCGGCTGTGGCTGGTGGACTTCTTCCGCAGGCTACCACACGTTTCGGGCGGTACATGGATGGCGAGGCCGCAACAAAAAGCCCCCGAAGCACGTGCGGTTCTACCATCTTCTTTTTGAAGGTGCAGTTGGAAGACTTGGTCCTGAGCCGTATGGGTGAGATCCTCAGGGCTGTTTAGAGCAGAAGTTGCTTGACAACATAACCTAGGGACATCGAGCCATGGGCACAGATGCATGAAGAGTTAGAAGCTGGAGAAACTTGCTCCCGCGCACGCTAGGCGAGAAGGCCCTGGCGACGGATCTCGTGAAATGGGCATCTAAAGCCACAGCTTTGGAGCAGCGCGCGGATGGCTACGACCGCTGAGCAAAAAGAGCGAGTGCGAAAGATGAGGGTGGATTTTCGATTCAGTGGTACATGGAAGGCAAGAGAAGTTGCAAGACACAAGCTTGCTCTGAAATACATATCGAGTGCCGCCGCGCTGATAGATCGGCGAACGTTTTCTCAAGATGGAAGCCGTTAGGAGGATACACGCAGAACCCGTCATCAGCTTCACCGAGAACCCTCCTTGCAGTCCCATGTAGGATTTTGGTTCAATGGCGCATCTGTATCAGGAGCTGAATCCGCAGCGCTCCGAGAGCCGAGTTTTCTTCGCATCGAAGTTGGCGCCGTTAGCCGAGGCCCGTCCTCTACGTGGACAAGAAGTCAGGATTCACGCCGGAAAAGTGGGCAGAGGCATTTTTATGGCGATACGATAAGACTACGCTGTCAGATGAGGAATATCCTGAGGATCAGTTCAGGTTCGGCTCGTCAAGAGGTATCTGAAACACAGCTGTCCATGTCAGATGTGAGGCGTGTAAAATCTTTCAAATATGACTGTGTCTTGCCGCCAAAAGCTGCAGGCCATCAGGGTTACCTGCACAGTCTATGTTGGCAACTTAGCATTCTTCACTCGAGAGGACCCTGTTTGCAGCAGCTCGCGATGTGCTGCCCGTCTTGTAGCCATGGATGGCGAAACTCTGGGTTTGCAGCACGTGCGATGATGTGCAGGAGCAGATTTACGAGCTATTCTCGAAATGTGGTGATGTGAAGCGAGTGGTCATGGGTCGGTGACTTACGGATGACTGTCGTCTTTTTTCGTGCATTGCCGCCTCGAGCTTCTGATGTACATGGATTCAGTGAACGCGAGCTGCCGTGCAGAATTGCATTCTGAGGCTTGAATAGGCACCAAAAAGTTCCATGTGGGTTTTGCTTCGTGGAGTACTTCAAGCATGCGGGGCACTTGGGAACTTTTATCACTTTGCTTCTTTGCTACCCGCTCCTCTGTAGTTTCAGCTTCATTCACCGGTAGGAGCAAGCCGAGCTGGCCGTGAACCTGCTGCTTCTTGGCTGGAGGGAGAGCAAAAACAGCAAAAAGAGAAAGAGTGGCAGCACTAGAATTTGAAAGGACTTCCCCCCGCCCCGTGAAACCCCAAACCCTAAACCCTAAATCCTAAACCCGAAACCCTAAACCCCTAGCTGCCCTAGCTTCTAATAAAGATTGTATTATTCGATATTCTTTTAGTATAGTATTTTTGTATAGTATAGTATATATAGTATCGTTGCGATATCCTGCAGTCCTGCTGGCTTGTAGGCGTTGCTCAACCTGACCAGTCCCCAGCTGAGAGCGATCAGGGTGCTTAAAAGCACGAGACGTCAACTCGGAGGGGGCCGCGCTGGAGCGCGCCAGTACCGAAAGCCGAAGGCGGAATGCGCGTTGAAGGGATACAGGGGACCAGGGCACTTGTGTGCAGGGTGCAGGGCTGGCTGTGTGGAAGAAGAGGAGAGACAGAGAAAGGCACGTACCCGAGCATTGCCTTTTTCCTCCCTCAGCACTCTCTCTTCTTGGGCTTTTCCAGTGATTCTGGAGAGCAACGCAGCTGCTGACGACTTCTGCTCCGACGCAGTTTCGAGATATGGTGTATCGTGAGAACGGAGCCTGTAGCAGCCGTAGCAGTTCTCAAGGAACAAGACTTCTTTCGATGATCGCATCATACGCGGGAGCCTTTATTGTTTACTTGGCCGGTGCTTCGTGACGTCGTGAGTCTGCTTGACGCAGCCATGGTCCATGGTGGTGTTAGTGTGTTGTGCATGTTGCCAAAGGTGTCGATCTGGACGCCGGCTACAGCAAGGGCCGGGAGTATGGAAGGGGCGAGCCTGCAACTTAGATCTCATGATCTCCTGCATTGCTGAGAGGGTACACCTGAGCTGCAAAAGCCGGCTGGTGTAAAGGTGATTTTGTTCACCGTGATTCTTGCGGCAGTTTTGTGAGGACTGGTGGACAATGGCGTGATGACTTTCGCGAGGATGTCGACCCTGCGCGAGGTGGCAAAGGCCAGAGAAAGATGTTGGCTCCAGCTCCACAAGCTCCTCTATCATGGTGTGAGTCGAAGACATGAAAACTCCACCAAGAAGACCAAATGAGCAGATGATTATGTCAGCATAGATCCCAAGCGGTGAAGGACCATAAGACCAGCAAAGCCACATGTGCTGCATCACTCGAACCCAAACAATCGGAGAGTAAACTGTGGCGGCAGTAAATAAATAGTTTTCGCGTCGTGAATCCATGATGTGCATACTTGCCGTGTGTGTGAGAGAGAGAGAGAGAGAGAGAGAGAGAGAGCGCGGCAGTGTGAGTGCGTGTGCGTGTGTACATCTGTCTGTATGTGATTGAGGGAGTGAGTGATGCATATATATAAATATACACATGTATGTATATGTACATATATATATATACAAAACTATATATATATATATGTATATATATATATATATATATGTATATATATAAATATATGAACATATGCATACACACACACGCATTCATACACTACATATGTATGTATGTATGTATGTATATATATATATATATATATATATATATATATATATTTACATATGTATGTATGTATGTATGTATGTATGTATGTATGTATGTTTGTATTTACATATGTATGTATGTATGTACTGTGCATGTATGCAGGTATGTATGTCTGTGTATGTATATGTATATGTATATGTATATGTATGTGTACACAGAATATTCTTATCCATATGTGCATGCGATTTGCCCCTTGCATTTCGTGGGGCAAACAGGCGGAGGGCTCCTGAAAAGGATTGAGGGCATGTGTGCGGCTCAGTGTTGTGAGTTTGTGCTCGACGATGCAGCGGAGAAGATAGAGTACTCATGATCCACTAGTACAACAACTATAAGACAAATACAGATAGTGGTACGACTCCGGCAACCTACGAGTTTTTGAAGTGTAGCACGAATCTGAGAACAGCACGAAGAGGGGTAGTTGTTTGCGAGTATCAGAGGGCGCACTACTGGAGGCCTGGACGGCAGGTTTACCGTGGAACCAAACGGAAGGCTGGAGATTTTCTTGATGTTTTCAGGGATTGGTTCATGCATTCCTTGGATTCCGAACGGAAAGCAAACCGCCTTGGTGAGGACCATGGGAGGTTCGGAGCAGCCGAGAATGAAGCGGCAAGCTCAGTGGGATTTCCTCCCTCGCCTCGCTCACTCCTTCGGGCCTGAGGCGGGCAAGAAGGCGAAAGGGGAGAAACCTGCGGGTGGCGAGCTCAGATCCAGTGTTCACTTCAGGTTCTCATTCTCCGTTGCTTGAGTGGGGAGAGACGTGAGGGTTCTCTTGTATGTCTGGCTCTCAGCGTTAGTTTCAAGCCTGGCCAAACCCTTCCGACTCTGTAAACAAGCAAGTGGAGCAAAGCGGAGCGAAGGAGCAAAGCAGAACAAGGCAAAACAAAGCAATTAAAACAAACACGGAAGCTGGCAAGCGAGCAGTCGAGAATGCAGGCAAGAAGCACCGCAGGATCAAGAAAGCTGACTGTAGTGCCTTCCGCTCTAGTGTGGCCCCAATGTTGCACTGCATGAGTGGGTTGGTGTGCGGACGCTTACTGCGTTGCATCTGGACGTCAGTGGCTGAATCGTCCATTGACACTGGCAGCTAGCAACATGACACCTTCTACACACGTCAACCCCTAGTCCTGCCGCTGAGGCGCAGTCATGACAAGCCATCGGGAAGGGCTCCAGCCGAGCAGAGGGTGCATGAGCACCAGCCCAGTGCAGGCAGCGGCGTGGGCACACCCACTCTGATTTCTTCCGGATCCCGCATCCACTTGGAAGTATTGTATATCTCCGGTGCAACTGTCTGCGACTCAGGACAGCAAGTCAGTATTTGCGTAATTCTCACAAAGAGTTGTGCATTGACATCTTGTAAGGTTGCTGCTGTCGATGCGTGCTCCAACTGGACTGGTGCAGATCTGAAGCGCATCCTGCAGCCATTTCTTCAGAAGGGCGTGGCGATCGCGGGAATCATCAACGAAGGCAGGTCTCAGCCTCACAGTGGCAGAGGGTGCAGTCACTTCGTTTGCCACCGGGAGGCACAGCGATCGAGGACACCCAAACATTGGAGGACGCAGGCGTCAAGTCTGGACAGCTCTACCTAATGCTGCGGAGCTGTACATACTTGATCGAAGGCGGGGAGCTCACCAGTCAGATCCTGTAAGCATGGCATGAGAAGAATCACTGCGTGCACATCACATCTATGTTCACTTCCAGATGCCGGAGTGGAAGTGGTGAATGGCTACTACGTCCAGAAAGAAGGCCGGATGCTTGTTGCCGGCGCAGGTTGGAGAGACAGAGAGGATGGCTGAAGGTGAGCTGAATAAAGCGCCAGTCTACGCGAATGAAGCTGGCATTCTGCTCTTCAAGTACAAGATGGTGGCCCCACGGAAAAGAGACTAAGAGAGTTCAGGGATAGGAGCGCCTTTCCATCTGAGGCCCGGGGCTCCGAATACTGGTACTTAAGCCGCGACGGTGACCTGAGCCGCTCCGACGGAGACTACTACCGGGTCCGCTCCAACAACTCCAGGCCGCCGGAAGAGGGCTGGAGCTGGGAGGCTTGCCCTTTGGGTCGCCGGACCACGGCCCCTCGGATCCGCGCTGGAGCCTCTTTTTCTTGTGCTGGGAACGGGGTTTCGGGGCGGATTGCTGTTTCTGAGCTCTTCTCTGATGCACAAGCGCGCGCTCAGATCCCAACATTGACGTACTTTGGGAGCGACAAGGCCTCGGCCCCTGCAAAGAGCATGCCAGAGCTTCGGTTCCGCTCGAACGTAGAATCTTTGCAGGATCTGGGAGAATTGTGCTCTTCGTCCACCGCCTCTGGTGAAGCCCAGAGCGCTTCTGACACGTCTGACTGATGAAGTGAGTGGCAAAGGTTTAAAGAATTCGGCAAGGCAACCCATTGTAGTTGTCACCTCTTTATTATTGGGAGCCTCCAACCGCAAAAGACCGGTTGGAGTAGAAGGTGGGCAGGCTTTCCCAGGCCGTTGGCTTGCAGTGGCGAAGGCCTTTGTCCTTTGAAGACTGTGTCTCGCCTTTCCTGTCCTGCCAGCGTTACCCCAAAAGGCAAGAAGCCCACGCTGGGGGAACAAAAAAGAGAGCTGCTCGCGACGCCGTGACTTGTCGTCGGTTTTCGAAGCCTCGAGTCTCCTAGCTTCTCGAGGCAGCTGGGCCCATCACGGAGCCTTCGCTGCATTTTATTTCTGCACTTGATTCTCCAGCTGGCTTCGTTGCTTGGGGGGTGCATGCTAAGTTGCTAAATTTGCTGGCCTGGGCTGTTGGCTACTGAGCTTCCGCGCAGGACAACAGTTCTCCGAGCTTCCAATGCAGTTCGGGTTCCTGACTTGGACCGGTGCTTCGCTGTCAGAACCTCTTCCTGCGTGAGATTTGAACAACTGAGGCCTGCGCGCTTCGGAGGCCACGGTGGCTGGACTACTCGGGGAAGAGTTTGCTCTCACTGCTCTTTCGGCCAGGCAAAGGCAGAGGAAAGGGGAAGCCGTGAGTGAAGGGGCCCATCCCTTCTACCTCCCCTTCCAGCCGCAACTCCCCACCACGATCTGCTTGATCCATGCCAAGTCTATTGGCCAATGTCGGACTGGTAGATGCTTGTACAAAGCTTGTTGTCGACGGAAGGCGAGATGCGTCGTCAATCTTTGTGCGTCCGATGTGTTACGTGCAAGCCTGGCTGCAGCATGCTATGCATCTTTGCAGCCGTCCACTGCTTGGGCTTTAGCTTAGTTCATGGTTGTTTGTTTCAGTTGCTCCTGCACCACTGGTATCGTCTCAGACCGAGCACGCGTACATCCCCAGCAGCTTGAAGAGAGCTCAGCTCCTCCAGCACTCCGGGGCCATGCGGGGCCGTCTGCGACATCGATTCTTAGCCGTCGCCCTCGGGATCGCTCCCAGGATGCAATCGACTACTCATGCTTGGCAAGAGAGAGAGGGCCTGGGCCTGTCGGACTCTCGGAGCTGAGGCCTTGCACAGCTGCCCTGTTGGCTTCCTCAGCCACAAAGGAGCGCTCCTTTGCCTGTTGTCAGTGCTTGTTGGCCTTCTGTTCTCGAAGGCGAGACGCCCTTCAGGCAGCGCGGTCAAAACAGCCCCGTGGTACTCCGTGCTTCTTTCGACCAACAAAGGGTGACTTGGCATGGTTGAGCTTTTGCACAGTGCCACGGATCTTTTCATTTTCCACCATTCCCAGCCAAGGCTGCCAAGCGAGAGCTCTTGGATGCTGTAAAGGATTTCAAGCGCGAGCTGAGCAAAACCGGTGGTGACTTGAGTATTGACTTCGGGGTGAAGGGCGGCGAGCTCGACAAGAAGGATCGAGCGCCAAAGAACTTGGCTGCCGCAGGGGTCTTCCGTGCCGTCTCGGAAGATCTTGGAAATGCTGCAGATCGCGTTCTCGAACTTGCCGACTTGCTTGCCCGGTATACGCCCAACAAAGAGCCACTGAAACACTTTGGAACGTCACTGGGATCGGATTGTCCGTTGCATGGAGCTTGGAGCTTGCTGTTTACGACCGCCGCCGATGCAACCTTCACGAAGAACAGCACTCGGGGTGCGGCCAAAGTCTGCAACGTCGTCGATGCGAAGGCCGGCACTGTAACGAACTGCATCGACTTCGAGGAATCCTCAGCTCTCGAGAGCCTTCGGGTCCGCCTGACGGCACGGCCGAGTCCGGCGAGCCCCACGACACGCTTGGACCTGGCCTTCAGATCCTTTTGCAGCAGATTTCTACCGTTAAGGTGTAGGGTTGAGGGTTTAGAGCTCCTCGAAATCCAGCTTGCATTTCACTCCATCTCCCGACAATTCCTCTCGACTCGGAAAGCTAAGAATTTATACGTGCGCGAGTGAAAAGCTTCTTCGGCATCCCGCTGGGCGGCCGGCGATTCACGCTGACGCTGCCGGTGCCCGGACCGTTTCTGACACGAGTCTTATCGTTCTTTACGAGGTCCCGGGGGGAATTCTCTGAGTCCAGGTCTTTTTGGGCTTCGGGTCTTCGGGTTTTGCGAGTTCTCTCCAGGAAGCCGCCGCCGCAACCCTACTTCGATCTCCTGTACTTGGATGACACCCTGCGTGTACATAGAACAGGCCAGGGTAACCTTTTCATACAAGAGATCACCAAGCCGCCGCCCTTCGTTTAAGTCAGGTGGCGCAAAACGGCAGATTGCATGCATGGCTTTGGAGTCTGAGCCAATGAGTTGTCTAGATATTACGGCAGTGCACATCAGATTGCCGCAGCCATTCGTGAGAAGACACAGGGAAAAGGGTAATTATGAAGGTACGTTTGACCCGTGAAACACCCTTTGCTTCATATGTCAACTCCTTACCTGAACGAGTTTGGTAGGGCTTTCTCTTCGCCAGACATGGATCCAGCTGTGGTCCTTCTTGAGCCATGGCGGAAGCTGAGGCCCCCTCGATGATTGTTGGTAGACTCAGAGGATCTCGGGACGACGAGGCGACGCGCCTAGGGCGGGTGCCCTTTGCATGGCCGGGACCTCGGTGACTTCAGTGCCGTGACGTGGACGTCATGCTGCGTGGTAGTACATGACGTGGTCAAAGCCTCTTCGCTAATGGCTTTCCCGAGTCAATCTCGGTGTCTTGAGTGCGAGATCGGTCCCATGTGTCGAAAGGGGATACCGAGATAGGGCATCGCTTGTGTGCCAGAAATACCTGACATACCTACTACTACCACAGCTAGACGATTTTCAGAACACATGAGCAACAAGCCCATCCACCTGCAGCAGTCAGCACTTGTCCTGCATTGCGTAGTATGTCAGCGCCACCTGCCGCCATGATATCGCAGTGGTACCTGTGCTGAAGCCGTCGGCTTCGTTGTGGCAGGGATGGGGAAGGCCGAAGTTCAACATATGCTGGCTGGGGTGAAGCAGTGAAGCAGCCAGATGCCTGACCAGGCAAAGCCAAAGACGGCTGCCAAGAGCACCAACGGAGACCGAAAGGCCGTTGGCAGGAAGATCACTTGGAAGACTGCCCTGTCGTTCTTCATGACTGGAGCTGCTTATGTCATGCGATCAGGCATCTGCCGGGTGGTCTCCATACTGGACACTGCCGATTGCTGGACTCGTGCCTTGTTTGCTGCGGCCGACGGCATGTCGAAACAATCCTGCGTTCGTGCTGCCTTCCTTGATGTGCATTGCGTAAGCATCCGGGCATGGTCCAGGTGCTGCTGGTGGCAGGCCTGGTTGCCGCAAGCAGCTCCACCAGCAGAGGAGGCACAGCATATTGGCACAAACATCAACCCGTCGTGGAACGAAGCATCAGAGGTGTCGATGAAGCGTCGAAGAAGGATTCCGTTGCTGCAGAGGCCCGCCGAGTGCCCTCTCTCAATGAGTGCTTTGTCTGATGTGTCGAGGACCCCAGTCGCAAGGGCAGTGGCAACCGCGATGAAAAGCCAGCCCCTGTGAATGCACCTTAATCCTTCAACAGCAGTGGTGAGGGGTTCGACCTTCTCATTCGCGCACCCTGGCACGAGAGGTCAAACCCACAGCGAAGACGAAGACGCCGACAAAAAGCAGCCCAAGTAAGGCAGACGCGACGGTTGAGGATGGGACTTGGTTGCGGGGCAGTTTGTATGGCACTTGAGGAAAGACTCTGGTCGTTTCTGTGCAGGACGGTCCTTACAAGTGGAATCCGAAGACACTCTCTGTGGTCTTGCCCTGTGCTGGAGAAGGGCTTTTCGCCAAGAAGACTCTCAGCCCTACAAGCTGCAGAAGCTGCAGTCTCGCCTTGAGCTTCGCAAATTGTAGTGCAGCAGGCCCCTGCTTGACACAGGACTGTCATCTCCGTTGCTGATTCGGTTCCCGGCGGAATCGGCGGCGGAATTCTCGAAGACATCGTCGTGCCTTGAAGCATTTGAACAAACTGCATTGTGAGCTCGCAAGCTTAGCTTCACGAGGTTGTAGACGATGGGAGCCAGCCACCGCTGGAGAAGGACTTTCGTGCAGTTGGAGTCTTTCCCCTTCACATGTCACCTGGCAGGACTTCATCACGAAGGAGTTTCGCAAAGAGCCACTCGACGTCTCACAGGGCTTGGCTTGCATTGGACATCAAGGAAAAGCAGCTGTCGCGCTGATGGGTGGCTACTGTAGGTACCCCGTGAAGCTTGTTCGGCACAAGACTGCCGTCGGGCTCATGGGTGCGAAGTCTGCAGGCCTCCGGACAGGAGCCAATAAACAGGAGCTTTGACCTTGCAAAGCCCTGGAAAAGGCGCAGCCAAAGCTGCTGGCGATGTCATCGTTTTCTTCGACTGCCACGTTGCGCCGCAGGCGGGCCACCTGTTCTCTGGAGATTTCTCTTTTGAACGGAAGAGTGTAAACATAAATAAATATATGTATATATATATGTATATATATATATATATAATATGTATGTATGTATGTATGTATGTATGTATGTATGTATGTATATATATATATATATATATATATAATATGTATGTATGTATGTATGTATGTATGTATGTATGTATATATATATATATATGTATATATATACATGTACATGTATATGTATATGTATATGTCTATGTCTATGTATATGTATGTGTACGTGTATGTGTATGTGTACATGTTCATGTATATGTATGTGTATGTGTATGTGTATGTGTATGTGTATGTGTATGTATGTATAAATATATATATATATACAATATGATGATATATTGTGTTATATTATATTAAATTTATAGTATATTTATACTTATGTCATACTACATGAAACTATCACTATACTATATTCATACTATGTTTATATGTCTATGATATTCAAACTATATTTCCATTATATCTGTTATATATGTATATTTTGTTTGCTATACATATATGTATATATATCTATTATGTATACCACATGTATATTTATTTGTATGTTTGTATATATATATATATATATATATAGAAACTACATTAATATTGTATTCATATTAGTTGTATATTATATGTATATGATATGTATATTATAACATAATGTATTGTAGTATATTACATTATGTTTTATCATATTATTGATGGCTTGATGCTCCAGCAGGAAGATTGGTATCGAAAGTTCTTGGACAGCATCGCGATGAACTACCGCCGCATTGTCGTTCCTGTGCTGGTCCCAGCATCCATTGAGCTCTGGGCCGTAGATTGCCTTTGCAAGCTCTCAAGGTCATCACCAACCTTGACATCGACACGTGGAAGGAGGTGAATCGTAATCAAGGCTTTGCCAAATGTGGCTCGGCAGGTCAGTTTTCCAGTCCACCTCTAAGAATCCTTGGCGCAGTCCCCAAGGCTACCTCACTTGGGATGCCGATTTCAAGTGGGTGGAGACTGCTCCGCACTTGCGGCACGTGCATTCTTGGCTTCGTTTGGCCTGTCCGAATGACTGGCAAGAAGGAGAGCAACTCGCCTTTCATGCCGGTTCTCTCCGGCGGCCTGCTTGGCATCTCCAAGCGCTGGTGGAACGAGACAGGAGGCGGGCTGAGCCATGCCGGGACTCTGCGATTCTCAGTGCACGCAGCTGGTTTCGCGCCACCTCACACGAGCCCCATTCCCCCGTAACTAACAAGTACTATATAAGTACCTTTTCCGTGCAGGATACCTGAAGCTTACAGCTTACAGGCTTGCAGTAAGCCGTTTGTGTTGGAAGCCTTCGAGGCTACTGCCCTGCCCTAGGCATCTAGCAGCCATAGACGTCCTTTCCTGTCAAAGCAATGAGAGATGCCCCTGCTGATTTCTGCAAAAAGATGATTAGGAAGGACTAAGAAGACACCTCGAGGATATGACGATGGAATGAGTGGCTGGGGTGGAGAGAATGTTGATCAGTCTGGTCCTCACCGATTCAATTGTGAGGGCATCGTTTCATCCGGCCTGCTGTTTTACTTTCGAGAAAGACTCCTGCCTCACCCAGGTCCTTGAGGTCGTGGCTTTGTGGTGGCGAGATCCTTTCGCTCCCGAACGCCTTTGTGGCCCATATGTGGCGAAAGACTCACGGCTTGAGTGGCTCGCGGATGAATGTGTGCAGCTGGAGCAGTGGACCTCACCAGTTTCGGATGCGGCGCCAAGGAGGGAGGATCCGCGAACTGCGCAGAACTACGAGGTCTCCCAGTTGGACTCAGTGAAGAACAAGGCTGCCCGACCCCATTTGAGCATCATCTACTCGTAGCTCCCGATGGACCGTAGAGGAGGCAGACAGCACAGTGGCAACCAAGACCGGTTTTCCTTCAATAACATTAGACTGGGGCTTGAGCGTACATCATACTATTCAGCAAAAACTACTAGCTTCTCAGGCTTCTGTACCAGGTTGTCCCCACCACTCCTCGCATCATGCCTAGATTTTTTGCTGAGTTTGCCTTATTCGGCTGCTGGGTGGGGTGGAGTTCAGGGTTTAAGACCTGAGCTTAGAAGATTTCGGGTTTGAAGATTTGGCTGAAGGCTTGGCACTTTCGCTTTTTTTGTTTGCTTCATCTGTCAGGATCGGATGCAGGTTTCGGGTGTTTGACCATGAGGGTTTAGAGTAATTCGCTTTCTGGTATCTTCGGGATTTGGCTTGAGGTTCCAGGATCTAGGGTTCTTATATGCTCTCCGAAGCGATCCCGAAGGGCAATCCCGATGGCCCCTTCGATTCAACACTCCTACCGATGTCAGACAACCCTACACGAGTCATGTTATCCCAGGGGTCGTGTTCCTGAGATCCTCCTGTAAGGATTGCTAGGTTTGTCTGAGAAGCATTGCTGCATGCGAGAGACAAGTCCACTGCTTGGACTGCATACCGCCAAACCACGTGCGCCAAACCACACAAAGCAAGCTGAATAGTTTTCATGAGGCAATGCAGGCTTCGGCTGGTACCTTTGTGCTTAAGTCTTGTATCAAGTCTGGTCTCGGCCCTCTTTGTTCAGCTTGCAAGTCGAGGCGCGTGCTGTGCTGGCGTGGTTCGATGAGTACCGCAGTAAAGCAGCAGAGTACCCGGCCATGTCCTACGTGGGCCAGAGCCTCGGAAGCTGGCGGGAAGGTTTCGGACTGTTCCGCATGGATCTACTGAGCCGTATGGCCTTGATCTACGGCGCAGCACATTCCATCGTCGAAGCCGAGCGTGCATGCCACACTGACTCAGGTCTGTTGGATGGCCAGAAGTCTCAGGTGCCATGCTGCAACCTGCAGACATCGCAACAACACCCAAGCTATTGTTCTTACAAAAAGTGGGAAGAGGAAGCTCCTCGGGTTACATAAGTTGAACTTCATAGATTGCAAACTACTGCAGCAGGCCCTATAGATGACACTTTGGCAGGTACCTGTATCTGCTTCGAATTCGGATTGACATGACATTCCCATCTGCAGCCTGATCGGCAGGTTGACCTAAACCGCAACGTGAGTAACTTCGAAGAGGTCAAGAAACGTAGTTCGGCGGCAGTAGGGTTTCACTGTCACTCTGCGGCACCCCGCCCTTTTTTGGAGGTACAGTGGAGTCATCAAGAGACGACTTACAGCAGAGCAGCAGTGCATGTTTTGATTTTTGACCCCTGAGGACTGCAATGCCGACCTTTTGCCTGGTTCCTGTGGCGGTTTCGCTCCAGTCTCAGTGTTCCAGTCAGTGTGCTACGATGAATCATTTGCCTCTTCCTGATGCGGTTTAGCAGGTGAGATCTACATGGAGGGTGGCCTTCTGCCGACGGAGGTCTACAAGCTGCGAGAGGCGACACCAAAAGCACCGAACGCTGCTAGACGAATCTAGTAAGACATGTCACGTGGCAGGTCAAGTCTGGCAGCTGCTTGACCTACTTGGGGCCTATGGGAACACACCCTTCCGGCTCAGGAGCTCTGCCCCCTCTCGTCTCTTTGTCCTCCTGTCCCTTACCTGCTTGCGTTGCAGGACAGGCGGCTCTGCTTCCGTGCAACATGCCGCTTGCGAACATGAGAGGTTTGCATCCTGAGGCCAAAGCAAGGGTGGCTTGAGATTGCGAGCTTGGGCTAAGCTTGGCTGCTGCTTCTGACCAGCAATAGGTCTCCACCCAAGCTAGGATGCATCCAAGTGCGCAGGCGCAGAAGTGGCACGCAAGGAGCCGCCCTCAGGGACTAGCATGCGATAGTGTGTTCTGCAGCTTTTCCGAAGCTGACGCAACGCTAAGCTGAGCCGTCCCGCTGCAACTTCTCCAGGAACAGAAATCCGAAGACAGGCAAGTGCTGTTCTGCCATCGGGTTGCTTGGCAGAACCGGCAGCAAGAAGAGTGACAGTGAAGCAAATGCAAGCCTTTTGTGCCAGTGGTCAGGAGCTGGAACACGGACCAGTGCCTCGTCCAGCTGGTCGAGGGGATGTTGCAGACCCATGTCTGCGACGTCTCCGGCAAGCAAGCGATGCCCTGGTCCCTCTCGGCTTCCAAGCTGCCATGGTTGCTGGTGTGCTTACACTCACACGCACGTCCAGAAGAATGTACAACTCGCAAGCCATTCCATTCTTCGGAGCTGAGGCTGGTGCAGGCAAGCCATCTCTGTCGATGATGGTCAGAGATCGCGGAAACAGAGCCATATATGTGTATATATATATACACGCACATACATATACATACATGTATACATACATATACATAGTTTGTATACTACGTAAATTTATATCTGTATATGTATGTGTATATAGTTCTGCCCTTGCCAGGCAGATGGCCAGGTCAACTGGTGATGGGGCTCCCTGGCCGGGAAGCCTTTCTGCAATGATGGAAACAATATATGTACCTATTTCTGTACGAGGATATATCCATCGATCTATCTATCTATCTATCTAATGTATATAAATATATGTATATGTGTATATATATATATATACATACATACATACATACATATACATATTTATATGCGGGCCGGCACACCGACCTCGGCTCTCTCCCAGGAGCGGTGCCTGGTCCGAGACAAGAAAGCCGGTCAAAAGCCTCTAGGCTCTGCGGGGGTGTCAGGGAAGGTCGTTGAAGACCTGAACTCTAAAGCCCATGGCTCCAAAACCCGGCCGCATTTTGTGTGATCATGTGTGATCGTGTAGCACGTAGCTTGGTGGCCTAGTAGTTCGCGCAGAGCTACGAGACATCAACCACCATAAGCCGTCGAGTCTGTTTGGTCCTCGCGTAAACCCTAGCTAAAGCGATTAGCTTTTTGTCACAAAAGCCCCGACCAGCAGGCCGAGATGGGTCTCTGAAGGCCGACTTGGTGAAATTCGCCTCTTGCCTTGCATTCGCTTCTCCATTCTTGGCATCGGTTTTGGGATTCAGGGGTTTTGGGGGGTTTTGGGCGTTTTTAGGGGGGGGTTTAGGCTTCAGGCCTTTGCTCTGAGGTCGACTGCGAGAAAGCGGCGAAGAGCGGCCCGAAGTGGGAGAAGCTGGAAGTGCTGGAGCCTTTGGAGACCCGGCTTTATCAGGAGGCCCGGCCCTGAGAGCGGCTTTCGGGTCAAAAAATATAAGTATATATATATATATGTATATAAACAAAATACAATATATATATATATATATATATGTATGTATGTATTCGCTTATGGTATACATGCTAGAATGTAGAAAATATTGGGTATTTCGGTCTTGAGCTGCCTCCCTGTCCCGAAGGCTTTGAAAGAGCGTCCAGAGATCTTCGTGGAGTGAGATCATCTGCTTCGGCCTTGGGCCGACATCGGTTAATGGCACGAGTGACTCCTTCAAGGAGATGTGGGAGTTTCCGAAAATAGGGGACCCTAATACAGTACCCTGAATAGTAGGATCCTTATTATGAGGGACCCCAAAATATGGTACCCGTACTTTCGGAAACTCCCATGTTAGCGAACTGACACGAAAGCTGTCGACGGCTTGCGTGTGGTTAGTGGCTGGCACCGGCCTGCACCGTCGTAGCCCAGCTGGCGGCGGAGCCTCGACGCTGCGGGAAAAGAAGTGCAAGTTCCCTGCATGGAAGCAAAAGATGTAAGCTCCCATTGGCATATGTGAGAGTGGTCCGAGGAACCAGGAGATGCGCCTTCTTGCGAGGGCTCCGGCAGCCTCTGCCGTGCACGGGACTAAGCGGCCCCAGTCTGCTTGCACTCTTTGTTCTTCTTCTTGCGTCCTGGCCTTTGCTGACTACGTCGAGTTGGAAGTCCGGTTTAGCCAGGTGGTACCCTCGGCAGAGTTTGCCACGGTCGCCGCAGCTGTTCAGGGTGCTGGCGATGGGACTCTGATACAAGTTAAGCCGGGGCCCTGCATTGAGTAGCACTGTCCGAATTTTAGATCGGCATGCTTTCACGACTGGCTTTCCTTGTTGCGAGCCTGTGCATCGGCCAGCCTGACTCGTAGCATTGGGCTACAGATTTGCGGCCATTCTACCTCGACTCAGAAGGGGCGCGAGGTACCCGCCCACAAGAGCACTGCTGAACCGCTTCTGCAGCATCTTGCAATCGCGTTGCGAGGTGCCGCGATATGGATGGGGGAGCAGGCCCCTACCCCTCGGAGTCCTCCACTAAGTGGCCGGCCAATGCGGACGGCCGCTTCCCTGGAGTGCAGTGCAATGCGAAACATCGTTGCCAAACGGGTTCCTCCGTGTGTGGACCCAGGCTACTCGCTACTGTCTCGCATTGGGCATGGAGCCTTTGCGACAGTGTATAAGGCAGCTCATCTCCAAGCCGATTGAATTTTAATCCTTTCCAGCCTCGTCTGAAATCGAGTGGCAATCCTTGTCCAAGGCAAGGGTCAATCAGGGCCCTGCTGCGGGTTCCGAAGTGGCGGTGAAGGTCATTGAGTTGGAGGAGTGCCCTGACACTTTTGGCATCCTTGCGGACCGTTTCTCCCGAGCCGCGCTCTTTCTGTGTTCTCTTGCTTCTCCCGTCCCCTCCCTCTCCCTGGGCTCCCTGGGCTCCCTCGCTCCATGCCCCCCCTTTCTCTCTCCTCCTCTCCCTACCTCTCTCCTGGTCTCTGGAAAAATTCAAGCTCCTCGTGCCAAGATTTGCGGATTCGAGCCTGGAAGAGATCCGGCGAGAGCTGCAAATGATGAAGCTTCTCGTCCTTGTAGATTGAGCTCTCCCTACGGAAGTCTGTTGGGTAGCTTCCGCATTGGCCCATTCAAGGATGTGTCGCCATGAGAATGTCATTGCGTACCACGTCCCTTGCTTGACACCTGTCAGTTTCGCTGCCTGCGTTCTGTTGTCCCGTCTGGGAGCAGTGCCTGTGTCTCCGAGGTGGCATTCCCAGCCAAAAGACAGATGTGGTTAGTGCCTTGTTGGAAAACCCGTAGTGGCATTCTTTGCATATAACTCCTGCAGGCGCTGACTTGCGTGCATGCGTCTGCGGTCTCGGGTGGGTGCGCAAGCAGGTGATGCCTCTGCTCGAGGGTGGCTCCTGCGCTTATGCTTGGATCTGAGCTGCGCTTCTCCGAGGCTTTTGTGCATGTTTGACCTCAATGAGGTGATGAGGGCTACCTGCACTCATATGGGTTTCGAGGATGAAAGCATCATTGCATACATCCTACGGGAAACTGCCAAGGCCCTGCATGTTTTGGCGTGCTGTTGCGGCTCCTGAACTGGTAGCTGCAGGAGTGCGAGAGAGGGAGCATTGCCAGGCCGTGAAGTACTTTCACGACAACATGCAGATTCACCGAGATCTCAAAGCAGGGAACATCCTTCTCAGTTTGGATGCAAAGGCCCGCAGATTTACTTAGCCTAGTCTTTGACTTTGTCGACGCTGGCGGTCAGTTGACGGCGAGACACTTCGGACCATTTTTGAGAGTCGCAGGTATTCCTGTCAGACTTTGGCGTCGCTGCGCCCCTCAGGCAAGTACAGGAGGAAAGGTCCTTCGTCAGGTGTTTAGCTGTCCTTATGCTATGCTGTTTGTTCAGGGACGACAAGAAGCGACAAACTTTCGTTGGCACTCCCTGTTGGATGGCCCCGGAGGCTCTTGGGAGAGTGTTTGCAGATGCCCGCGAGTTCTCTGAGATTGCGATGCCCGTCCCAGGTCTTAGAACAAACCAATGGCTATGATTACAAGGCTCAGATTTGTGGGATAAGCGACCGTTGCACTTCAGCAAAGTTGGTGTTTGAGTGTGGGTTACGTGAGCCTCTATCCGATGAAGATGCGATGGGCCGGAAGCATCAGACGTAACATACTTCGTAGGATAAGCGGACAAGAGCCGGGCCGGACGAATATAATGCATGCTTGATCTGCCAAGCAGCAAGCAAGCATCGCTGGTCGCCTGCCGGTACAGGCAGACATCTGGTCTTATGGCGACCGGACTTCAAAAGTATTCGGTCGCAGATCAGTCCCAGAGGCTTGGCCGTGTGGTGATGCGCTAAGGAATCACGGCCATTGAGCTGGCCAACGGAGAGGCGCCCTACCAAAGGATGCACCCTCTGAAGGCCGGATATCCCCCATATCAACAAAGCGCAACCGCTTGCTCTCCGATCCAGCCTCGAAGGCAGCATCCGGTGCATGTCGCAGGTCATGAAAATTATCATAGAGAAAGATCCGCCCAAGGCGAACAGGACGGCTTGGCTGCTTTGCTAGCTTTGCAGGCATCTAGCTCACCTGTGCAGGATTTGCTCAGGCTGCTAAGTTTGGATACTGAGTGACAAGCGTCCTTGCAATGCAGGAAACTCTCGCACCACTTCTTAGACCTCATCGAAATGTGTCTACAGAAAGATCCGAAGAAGCGGCCGACCATGGAAGAGGCTCAGCGGATGGGAGCGGGCTCCACTCTTCGTGCCGTGTGCGCATCTTCCAACAGGTCTGCGATAGAAACGCCAAGTTTTTCCGAACGGCCGACGTGAGTTGCTTAGCCCTGGAAGGATTCCAGCAGACAGCTTTGTTTTCCCATCGCACTGCATTTCCCGAGGCCGAGCCCTTAAAGAAGCTCTTGAGTCGGCTACCGCCCTTGGACCAGAGGATACCTCCGCATCTTGGCGGTGATGTGTTCCTGGTGGGTGGCGCCTTAAAGGGAGAGCGCGGGCTGCTTCCAGGCAACCCATCACCAAAGAGGAGAAGGAGCCACGGGAGTCTGCGCCAAAGGAGCAATGGGAGCCTTGGTGCTTCTTCTACCATAGCTAGGTAGCTGCTGGAATAGTTTACATCACGTTGGCATCTTGCCTGTCTGGGGCATCACAGGCCCATGAGACAAGAAAAAGCTGCACAGGGTTCTTCAAGAACGCTGAGGGTGGAATTCATGCCTCCATCCTCAATGTCGGAATCTAAGGATTTTGCCGTCGATGATGGTTACTCGGCTGCAACACTTTGCAGCCTTTGGACTACTAGTGGTCCTGAGGCACATTGAATGATGCCTGAGCCCTTGAAAGGTGATGAGTTTCCTGGGCTGAACGAAACTGAGATGTGAGTTCCATTTCAGACTTGCTTGCGGCCAAGCCGCAGGAAACCGTTGCACAGGCAAATCAGGCGCATGTTCGCTCTTGCCAGATTCTCAAGCGCTTTGACACACGGACCCTAGTATAGTTTACAACTAACGGCTTTTGAAATTTGTCTACATACGTCCAGAAGAGGGGTTCTTTGGCAAAGAAAGGTGCGCCCGCTCGACAGCGATGGGTGTTCCTGGCTGTTGGGGGTGGAACGTCTCAAAGTTTTGCAGGGGCAGCGTTTATTCCAAGCTTTTGGAATCACTGCACAGAGAGCGGAAGGTGTCACGGCACTCACACGTTCCGCCCCCTTCGGCGACCAATGAATCCCTGAGCAAGAATTGGCAGAATTGAGCAGTGGTTAGTGGCAGTAACTCGTTCAGACCACGGCGAAGCTAAGCAGAGCTGCTTCTCGCCAGCCCGAAAAGATCGCACCAGCCATGGTTGGTTCCCTTTTTTCTGGTGCCTCGCCGAGAGTCGAGGCCTGGTCATGCGGAGACGCTGGCGTTCCCTCTGATCCTCGACCATGCGAGGAGCTGAGACCACGGAGCTCTCGGGAGCAGAGTGCTTCGAGCAGAGCTGCGATGCCAAGTAGACGAAGTGACTATCAGAGTTTGTCTGAAGTCTGTAAATGGAAAAAACAGGGTCTAAAGGTAAACAGACAACAGAAGTTGTCCATGCTGCAAAGTATAATGCAACGGAAGTAGCATTGAAGCTTGCAAAGGTACCGGGGCCTATCGAAACCGCAGCAACAAGTTCGATTCACATGCTTCACGCGTGCATATCCTGCTTTTTTGGAATACGGCTTCCCTACCTGAAGAGACAGACGCGCAGGCTGACACTTTCTTTGTCTAAGAGGTCTTGCAAAGCTGAAATGAGGCTGCAAGACATTGGATCATGAGTATTCAGAACTCTTGAGTTGGCTCAGATGTTCCATTGCGTTGAAGTGTCCTGGGCACACTGGCTCCGTCCCATACACAGGGGCACAGAGGTCTCGCCGGAATGTATCAGTGTGATAACATGTAGTTGAGCCATCAGCACCCGCAGCGCAATCGCATGAGCAGCGGGGCAATCACCTGAAATTGCATTGGCCCATGGTCTTGCTACCAGTGCTTGCGAATGTTTGGTGGAGCCTTATGCCTCGAAGGATCACAGAAAGTTTTTCTCAACGGTGGGCTGCAAAGTGATTTTCTGCAGCATTGACCCCGATTCCAGTTCTGCGATTCAGCACCAGCCTCTTCAAGCGTTTAGTGGTAGAGTCCACGGCCGGAGGGTTCTGCGTCTAGGGGTTTAGGGTTTCGTCTTCTTGGAATTTGGGGAAGAGGAGCGCCGAGTCTTCGGGGATTTGGAGTTTAGGGTTTCGGGCTTTAGCCATTTAGGTTTCACGGTTTGGGGTTAGGAGTTTGGTTCCTTCAATGCTCGGGGCCATCGCGGTGCGAGGCTGTGTACATCGAAGGTCCTGCAGACACTTCCGCCAAGTTGGAGGGCGAGGCCGGCGGTGCCTCTTGTTGCGCTGGGGTTGCAGGGGTTTGTGCCTTGCCTTTCTGAACCGCGAGGGCGAGGCTGTGCAGTAGTGGCGATCCGCAACAGAAATGTAGCTTCGAAAGTCCGCCAGCGCATCGGCCCCCGTTCCCGGAGGGCAAGCGATGTGGAAGAAAAGTCGTCCGACAGTTTTTTTTGGATGTCTTTGGGAATTTGCCGGAATCGTGTTTTCTCGCAGTGCCATTGACAGGAAGGATTGATCGTGGCGGCGGGTGGCGCTGCCAACACAGTAGTGCCTTGTGCTTAGCAAAATTCGCAGTTTCGGCAAGGCACTTGTCTTGGTGCGCACGCCACCACGCATCATCTGCTTTGCTTTTTGCGGAACTCCTTTTTTTTTTCCTTTGCTCTCAGGTTCCCTAAACCCCAAACTCTAAACCCCTAAACCCCTAAAGCCCTAAAACCCCTAAAGCCCTAAAGCCCCAATCCTTAAAACCATAAAAACCCTAAACGCTAAGCTCCCTAAACTCTCTCTCCAAGGCTGAGTCGCTTGCATCTGCGGGTTCTCGGAGGGGGCCCGGCCCTGCTTCTCGCCGGCGGCTGCAGCGTGGAGCGATGCGAGGCGACCTTTGGCCCTTTGGGGGCCTTGGGCCTTTTTTGGTGTACCTTAAAGGCGATCTGTAGGGGTTTCTATAAAGGGGATGTATAGGGGGTCCTTAAAGGGGATCTATAGGGGTTCTATAAAGGGTTTAGGGTTTACGGTTTGGGAATTCGACAGACCTTGATCCGGTGGACTCTGTCAGATCGATACCTGCGGAAGTGGCGTCGGTGGGGTGCTGAGCCGAACGACAGTGTCTGGTGCTCTTTGAGACTTCCCTAGCTGTATTGCATTTTGCGGCAGTGTCACTGATGCCGCCCCATTGCTGAGAGCTTTGACATATACTGGGGGGTTCTTTCGTTCAGCCTGCTTCGGACAAAAATTCTTGCCGGCATCGGCAGTTATGAGGCATCGAAGTTGCAGCTCATTCTGGAAGCGCCGTTCAGATCCTGCGCAGCGTGATTCGGAACTGCCAGGCTTGGTTTAGGAGCTGCTTCCGAAGCCACCAGTGCATTTTGGATGTGGAACTCCGAAAGAGTCTAGCTGTGTTGGCCGCATGGCAGGTGGGCATCTCACTGGCGGGGGGCGCTGCAGCGGCGATTCTCGAGGCCAGCATGAGGAATGCAGCTTGCCCTTGGCCGGGCAGACAGCTTTTGAGCCCAGCCAGTGTAGATGGATCGCCTTTCGCTGTGAACCTGCATCCTCGACGCTGTTTTCTTGCACGGAGGCTGATAAATGTCCCAGCAGGCTGCGTGCACTTCTTCTTGTGCTCATTGCCTGGCTCTGCCGGCAGGGTACTCATATCGAACGCTGCGCTTGTGGCATCTCTCTGACTGGTCTCGACGTGGAGGACTCCTCGGGGTGAGCGCTTTTGTCGTGGAGAGATGGCGAATCCCGCGTAGGAGGGCTGGAGCGACGCGCTGGTCTCCCTTTCCGGGGCATCCTTGGTACTGAACTCCGAGGCTCAGCGCTCAGCTGCGCTCAGCTTCGCTCAGGCGAGTTTCAAGACTTCCAGTTTCCTGTTCCGAGGCCGACCTTCGCTTGCGGGCCTGGAGCATTCGAGAGAAGGCAGCCCTCTGGCAGCTGCCCGAGCCGCTGCCTGCTACCGGAACACCGCCCGTCGTCGCAGGATGGGCAACTCCGACAGGCCCCACCTGGACGAGAGATTTCGGCGTGAGCGCGCCTCAGCTTTCACAATCCTTCACAGATGCAGTGCCCCCACCCGCCCCGAAAGCCGCCGCAACCCCCGCGCCGCGCTGAGGTGGCTGGCCGTCGGAGCAATGCAACGTTGTCGTGGCGGCCTTTACGTCTGTCTTCACACATCACAACACATGCCTGCCTCGCATGGCCGTCTGCTCTTGAGGCACCTACGGATCGAGGTCCTGTGGTTCTGCATTTCGATGCGGGCAAGGTTCCTGCCTTTGCCTCTCAGCCCATGAGAAGCTGATGCTCGACAGGTCAATGCCACACTTTGGGACGGCGAAGACGATGAGGTGGACCAGGAGCAAGCTGCCTGGCCGCAAAAGCTTTTTGAGAGGGTAATTACACGCTTGTGAGGATGCAGCCAGCAATGCCTGCAGTTCAGGCCTCAACGCGAGTCGTGCTCCTGTGTCCCTAAGCACGCAACTGCTACCTGACCTAAAGCTTTAGAACTCTGAAATACACAGGACTACAGGACTACTCGGAGTGACCGAAGTAGCTGGAAGCCTGTTCTTCGCCTTGCTCAACATGTCTTCGAGGCTCGTCCTTTCACGAGCTCGACATCGAGCCTGAGCCTGTCAGGGTCCGAGTGCGCAGAATGGGATAACTCCCTTCACGTGTTGCTCTGCAGGACGTCGCCGAAAGAAATCTGTGAAGCAGTGATCCTCCAGCAGAGGGAACTTGCTTCCTTGCATCGATGTACTGCACCCAGTAGGTCATGTAGCTGGTCGAGCATGTCGGGAACCGCCGTTCGGCTGCGAGAATGACGGCAGTGCCGGCTTCAGCCACCTGGACAGAAGTGTGCACCGCTGAAGTCCGGATATGCCTGGTACGCGGGCAAGAAGCAACTCGCAAAGAAGCAGGGAGAAAGTTGGGGCCCGGGCCGGACATGTCGTTGCCCAAGATTGGGTCAGAATTTGGCGCAACGGCCAGGCTTTGGCTCAGAGGCTCTAAAGTGGTGGAGTCCTTGCGCCATGGCGGCCTGTTTGCTCGATGACCTCGGCCCGCTCCCTTGGAGTGGGATGCTCGACGTGGCCTCCGGGCTTCGATTTCGAGCAACGTCTCGAACAGCAAAGGCCTTCGGCGGGTCTGTTCGGGACGGAGCTGTTGCATGCTTTTGCAGCTGTCCATGTATGCTTTTTGCAGGGCTTGGCCAACCGACACCTCGACGTCGGAGCCGTGCTGGCACGTCGGCTGGCCTACGTCGAGGCAGTGCCACTCCAGCCTTCCTGGTTCAAGTGTTCAGATCGCAGCTGCTTTGTGTCACACCCTGCACATATTGGTACAAACTTAAGGGGACATCCAGGAGCATGATCTTAATCGACCGTGGTTTCACTCGACAGGCAAGTGGAGCAGCCTGCAATTCTGTTGCTTCTTTCTGGAGATTCTTGATTGCAGGAAGTTGAATTCGCAGGTACTCGTAAGGCCAAGTTGAAGTTTTAGCGAGGGTCGGCCACTTCAGGAAAGCTCGCTGCCCTTCGGAAGTTTTGTGAGCGTGGTGGGCGCGGCCATGTGGAAGTGGTGATGGCACTGCAGCAGAGACTTCAGGACTCTCCATGTCTGGAAATTGTCAAAGGCTGCAGACCGTCTTGACATCGTGTTGCTCCTCACGTTCACCTGGCTGCGCTCTGTCTCCTGTCTCTCTCTCTCTGACTTTGGAGTCTACTTGGACTGTGTGTCGCATGAGGACCCTGACTGGCGCGTGCGGCAAGCTGTCATCACAGTACTCCCGGACGTTTTGGAAAGCAACGTTCGAGCCCCGATGAACGTGAAGGTCAGTGAGCTGGTGGCAAAGAAGGCGGGTTGGGGGGCGGGAGGCCAGAGTCAGAAGTTGCGGAGCATCCCCGGCTGCTAGGTCTTGGAAGACGAGTGCGTGGATGTGCGGGAGAGCGCGGTGAGCTCTCTGCCCTCCCTGGCTGCGCGGGGACACGAGCCGGTCGTCCACGCATTGAAGCGAGGGCCTTAGCATAGCCATGCCCCGATGCGCCCGAGGTTTGAAAGCAGTTGCTTGCTTCCTCAGGTCTGCCCTGTCAGCCGCCTGGCTCCAGAGGTCGGTCTTTCAGAGTCGGTATAGAGTTGTAGTAGCTTTGAGCATAGCTGAGGACCCGGGGCACGTGGTGCGGAGAGCGGCTGTGGGCGCTTTGTCTCAGCTGTCGCTTCCCGACTCCTCGGCCGGCTCTGCGGTGCTCGGTCGCGTCATGGACATCGACATGGAAGTCCGACGAGCCGCCCTGATATCGGCCCGACAGATATATCGACTGGCCAGCGAGAAGGGCTGGCTCTTGCAGTATGCGCAAGCATTTCTGGGGCGGCTTCGGGGGGATCCGCACATCGAAGTGCGCTTGGCCGCCGTGGATTGCCTCGAGACGCTGGCTGCGGACGATCAGCGGGTGGTCTCCGAGCTGGTTCATTCAGCTGGGATGCCCGAGCAGCCCTGTCGGGTTCGGGAGCGGTGCCTGGAAGCTCTGACTCAGTTCAGCTCGGAAGCTGGCTCCCAGCCACCCACGAGGGAGAACATTCAAGTTCAATGCTTGGGCAGCCAACTTGTTCCCAAGATGGCCGCTGTGCTGCACGCGGCCTTGCAGCGGACGCAGCCGCCGCAACTGCGGATTTCCGCTGCCCGATACCTCGCGTCAGCGGGAAGTCATCCAGCATATCGGGATGTAGCGGAGCTGGGGATGCTTGATACTGACCTGAGCATTCAGAGCTTATGCATGACGGCCTTCTTGAAGATAGGACGCGGAGGTGAACGGTCGAAGCGCCTTTGTGCTGCTTGGGCATTGAGGAACCTGAAACACACGTCCAGAGAGGTTCGTTTGGACGCAGCTGGTAAGTTCAAACTACTCGGCAGAACAGGCGATGAGGCATTGGATGCCGAGATTTTGTCCACCCTGCTGCTTCGGCTGGAGGATGCTTCAGATATCGCAGCTGTTGCTTTGGATGCAGTGGCAGCTTGCGCCACAGTCGGCAGCGTCACAGCCATCCGGTCTTCGAGTCGGACATTCTCTACCGCTGTAGATCCGAAAGTAAAGTGCGCTGCAGCGAGAGCTTTGGCACAGGTAGCCAAGACGGGTGATGAGTCTGCATTATCAGCTCTTTGCCAAGGGCTGAAAGCGAACGCCGATGGAGAAGTCAGCTGCGCAGCTATTCAAGCCATTGGTACTTTGAGCCGCCGAGGTGATGCTTCTGTGCTTGCCGTGTTGGTTGATCTGTTGCCAGTGTTAGGGCATGAGGATCGTGACGATCACGATGCCCTTCGGGAAGCTCTCCCGGCACTTGCTCGGCTCGCGCGGCGGGGTAATGGTGTTGTCACTGCCAGCATCTTGAGGATTCTGGAGCGAAGGCCAGCCGCAGGGATTCAGGTCGCTTGTGTGCAGGCCCTGCAAGCTGTTGCAAGGAAAGGTGACTCGCGCATCCTTGAATGCCTGCTAACACTACTCAGATCTGTGGAGCCATCCGTATGTGAAGCTGCCGTGTTAGCCGTTGCGGAGCTCAGCAAGCTGGGGGACGCCACGACAATCTGCAGTTTGTTGCCACTGCTTTCTGGTGCGACCCACGACGAGCCGAGACTCCGAATCGCAGCAATTCGGGCCACAGCGGCGCTTGCCACCCGTGCTTCCGAAGGAAAGCACAGCGATGCCACAGCCATAGCTGCAGTTGCGGACTGTCTCAAGGACGCCGAAGATCCTCGTATTTTGTTTAGCCTTCCGGTTAAGATAGGGAAAGTCAAAGCAACTGTGAAAAACCTTGGCCACAGCTTTCGTAGCTGAGGTGAGATCTGAGGCCATTGAGGCATTGTCCAAGATGGCGCAAGCTGGTGATCGGATCGGCGATCAGGTGGCCATCGCCGCTGTGTCCCGTTACCTCGCCCACTCCGACCCGGACTGCCGCGCAGCTGCAGCCTTCGCACTGACGAAGGCACTGACAAAGCGAAGCCTAGATCCCCACATCGTCACACCTTTGGCATCCCTTGGCCCTTGCCTGGCAGCTCTTTTGCAGGTTGCTCGAGCTGGTGATCAGGCCGTCGTGTCGGCGCTGAGTCCAGCTCCCAGACTCTGACCTTGCGAAGCGTGGACTTCTCTGCGAAAGCTTCAGGTCGGTGCTTGGAGAGCGACTGTGCTGTGGTCCAGCGCTCTGCTGCACAGGCCCGGGGGGGCGCACTTCGCCTTCGCTGGAAAGCATCTGAGCTCTGTGCGATTCTTGCTGCACAGGCCTTGGGTGAGCTTTGTGGACAGGCTGGGCATGTGCGGCCGCCAGCTGAGATGCTGCGCTGTGCATCGTTCAAGCAGGCGCATCTTCGTGCAGTGGAGGAGCTGGAGGCCCTACTCTCAGAGTGCGGAGCGAGTTCAGGGAGTGAAAGCAGAGGCTGTTCCCTGAAGAGCCGACATGAGGCAGCCGTCCATGCTTTCCCAACTACTGAGGCGCAGTTGCTGAACCCTGATGCCAGCGTTCGCGATGCAGCTACCGCATCCCTAAGGCAGTACCAGTTGACGGCGTGTAAGCTGACCGTCACATCCGATGGCTGCCTTGTGCCCGCGTTCATGGAAGGAAGATTCGTGGAATCAAGGCCGTCCCTGTCATTGTCCATGCTTGGCAGGCCGCATGAGCTCTGGGCATGTCATTCAGAGCCTGTGTTGGTGATCTGGGAGGTGCAGAGGGATCGGCCTGTGCATGCGAAACGGCGGCGTTCGCCAAGCCCTCTGGCAGAGGAACGTTTTGTACATAGAAAGATGCCAGCTGAATTGAATCAACGTGCTTTTCCGACTCAGATCGCTCAAGGATAGCAAGCTCGGATTGTGTGGAATTCAGCTCTACCGACCAAGCCGTGCGTGCTTGGGATTGTGGGGCAGACTTTCAGGGGAGAACCTCAGTGAGCTGTGGGGAAGTCAGTTGTCAGAAAGAGACTGCGATGGTTCATGGATTTCACCGCGCCTTGCCAGGAACAACACTTCCGCTTGCGTGCATTGCGTGCATGCACTTGCGCAGTAGGAGTCCTCTCAAGGTCAGTCATGAATGTAGCCATGATGCCACGGACCTCTGCCTGCAGCCCAGGTGCATTCAGCATAAACGCTTAAAGCTATGTCGAGCAGACATACATACACGATCCTGGAAAACACAGCGCAAAGTCTGGAAGCTGTGTAAGTAGGAGGCCAGTTTTCCTGACCGGTGCTGATCGCAAGCCCGGCGCACCTTGCCTCCAAGAGACGCGTCTGCTCTGCGTTCGGGCCTTGATAGTTAGAATAGGGTTTTGGGGCCCAATATACCGTAGTTGTAACAAGGAACCCCCGCAGAAAACAGTGTCAGTAAGTAGATAGGCCCCTATATCATAGTACCCTTTATAGTAACCCCATAGTAGTCCTTCTACGAGACGTTTCGAGGGCTCCGAGGGCCCGGCGCGAGTTTTGAGTCTGCTCAGGAAGTCGCCGGCGACGCATGGTTGGCGCCACACTGGCAGCCATAGGACCAGGTGTTGCCGTAGGCCCCGCCCGGAAAGCTTCGCGAGAGAAAGAAGTCGAAGAAGACGATATATATATATATATATATGCATATCTATATATATATATACATAAATACATACACACGCACATACATATACATATACATATACATATACATATACATATACATATACATATATATATATATATAGACACATAATATATATATATATATACATATACATATATACATATATATATATATATATATATATATTGGTTGATTGATTGAATCAAGAGTGAAGAGAAGCTCTCGCCCCTCCTTTCGACGCCAGGCCGAGCTTCACATGTCTCTTACGACGAGATTGCTCGAGAGGACAGCTGCGTAAAAGCAGGGGGGGTTTGACGTGTCAGTCCCTGTGAAGCTGAGGATGCACAGCGATGGGTGTCCTGCGACAATGAAGGCTACACAACTCTGAACCTTTCTGGGAAGTCTTGCCCCGGACAACAAGCGGACATCAAGCCCGATTTACACTGGCTGCTGCCTAGATGCAGCCTGCGCAGCGTGATCGTGATCCCGACAACAACCCGGAGCAGAGATGCAGCGTATCTTCACTGAGGTTGATATCGAAGCCTGATGGAGGCTACGAGCTCCAGCCAGTTAGTGTCCCAAGCTCGGAGCGTTGAATCAGTCGAGCATCAGCCAAAGTCTTCCTCGCCGAGGCATGGTTCACCTTCGAACGGCCACTGGCGACAGAAGATGATCCCGATGATGAAGACTTAGACAAGGAGGCGCAAGTGGATTCTGGCAGCATGTCAGAAAAATGGATCATTCATGAAATTCACACCACTCTTGCTTTGTTCTCTTACTCGGCTGGATGCTAAACCAGCTGTCGGGCAATCACAGGTGTTCCTGAAAGGTTTCCGGCACAACAGCCATCGCGCGGTCCAAGCCGGGAGAACTAGTCATCAACTTGATCAACGGCAGCTTGATGCTGTGGGGTTCAGGAATGCCTTCCTCTGCAAGATCCTGCGTTCTGATCTGAGGTAGCAAGAAGCGGAAGTCGGAGTTGCTTGGAGAAAGGCATTCTTTTTTGTTAAGGCATTCTTTTCTGTTTGCTGTTAACATGCAGCGAGCTTCGGACTCTTCGCGAGTGTCCCAAGGCACCTTGGTGAGGACGGCATGAAGAGCGATGGCTCCACACGGCGGACCATCGACAACCGCTGGCAAGGGATGCTGGAGCGAGCTGTCCAGACCGGGCGCTGGCTTGATCCCGCAGGAGGTCACATGGTGACCGTACTGGCATACTGTTTCTGTTCACTATGCACGCGAAGAATTGTCAGCTTTCCCAGCTGCTGATGCGCAAAATCGAGAGCCGCAGGTTCAGGCTCTTTCGTAAACGAAGCCCGAGTCTTGTGGAATGCAAACCCAACAGCAAATAAGAAGGTAGTGGTCAATTGCTCAAACTGCGACCTCTGTAGAAGGACAGCAAGCCTGCTCCTCGAAACCTCGCATACCTCATCGAAAGCAAACAAAGCCACAGCTTCGCCAAAAAGGAAGTTCGCGGATCCGCGAGCAGATTCTCAACGACTTCCATCACACTGCGGATGGACTCGGGCCCCAGGCCGTTTGGCTGGAGGACTTCTATAGGGGCCGTAATAATTACCGCCACTATTTTGGGTGTTCCTTCTTGTAGTCATAGTACAGTATACCCTTATTCTAATGATTCAGGCACCGATATTACGTACTTGCATGTGACTGCACTCCTTGTGCATGGCGCTTGATGTTTCAATGTGGAACCTGATGTTGCAATTCACAACCTACATACTGTCCTAAACCCTCAACCCTAAACCTTAGACCCTAAACCCTAAACCTGTCACGCTACTGGTAGCCTGCTGCAAGGTTCTGAGCATCCTGAAGTCGGTGAACAAAGACCTCAGCGTGTTGTTGCTAAGCTGCGCTTCTGTTCGAGTACTTCAAAAGTGGCAGGAGTTCGCTTCGCACTGAACCCTAAACCCTGAAATCCTCCAAGCGTCCTAGGTGACCGACAACTCTGTCACTCTTCATTTGAGTTTGCTTTGCCGAACTAGGTTGCTCTGTGCTCTGGTAGCTCAAGCATCTTCTTGAAGGTCATTCCCGTCAATGCTTAATTTAAAGCATCCTTGCCCAATGCCCCACACATATCACGAACCGACGATAATCCCAGAATCCCATAGTCTCATGCATCCATACTTCGGGACGGTTTCACATCTGCGAGAAAATCATTAGGATTTTCGTGTTTTTTTGAGTTGTTGAACTGTTGGAGCAAGGCCTGGGCAGTGTGGGCTTTCTCGAACCAACGCTCCAGAGAATTTGGAAATCTTTGAGTTCGTGGGATCGTGAACCTGTGCAACGATGGAATCATTGAACTTTGCAAGCTGCTCCATGATGAAAGACTGGAGTTGCGGAGCTATGAATGCGGAGCTGTGGAACAGTAATATACTCGAACGTGGATGGGAACTAGGGACTTGGGGAATAATGGACGTGTCGGGAATCTGGGGTTCAGAATTGTAGGTTGGTGGGATTCCAAAATGTTCCCCCCGTGACCCTCGCACGCAGCAGTCCACCGCATGCATACTCGTACGTAACATGCGCACATGCATGCATCGCGCACCCCAGCACCCACATCTTTCCCGGGCAGAAGCTGTGGGTCTGTCTGACTGGAGCAACCTCAACATGGTTTGGGTTGCATGCGGGAGGTCATCCGCGTATATCTATCTCTATCTTTAGCTAAAACTCTATCTCTGTCTCTATCCGTGTCTGTACCTCTACCTCTATCTCGATCTCTATCTCTGCCTACCTACATACACACAAATATTAATAGATGTGTATATACATATATACATATGTTTATACACATGTATGTATGTATGTATGTATGTATGTATGTATGTACAGTGCAAAGACACACGCACACAACTGGAAAGGCTCCCACTGACCCGCCTTCTGGATGTTCTGATCGTCCAATGCATAGACTCTCATGATGGTGCACAGACAGATTGCAGCAACCGTACAAAGCTTCAAGAGACATGTCCGAGTTTTCAGAAAGCAAAGTAAGGTAAAAAGTTTCGAACAACCGCGAAAAGCAATATGATGGTTTCAAATGTGACCAATCCAGCTGCGCTCTTGCACCCAGGAACTGGTCGCAGGTACGTTTACCTGTCCATATGACAAAGAGCTTCGTTGGCGCGAGCTTTGTCAAAGGACCTCGCGCCCCCTGCAAACTTAAAAGCAAAAAGAGCATGAAAACAAGAAAAATCCATGGGTCAAAGCAGGTACCTACAAAGGTTTTCAAACAGAAACGCCAATGAAAAATGGACATGTGAATGCAGGTTTGTCGCATGTACAGCAGAATAACACAAACAGGCCCCCGAAGGGGCACAGAAGCTTCAAGGTGCAGGTCTTTTGCGACTGTTCCCAATCATCGTGTGAGCAGCAAGCCTATTCACGTCTACGCTTCTTGATGGCTCTCTCACTGCGGTCAATAACCTGGTGGTAATAGCATCGGCAATGATTGTGACCTTCGTCTGCTCGAGCACATACCCGACCACAGTTCGTATGAGAGCACAATCCTGAGCATCGTGACATCCTTTGTTGAAAATCCGAAGAATCACGTAGGATTTCGACAACACGAAGCATCAACCGAATAAGGTCTTGTGGGTGGATGTCGTTAGAGCGAAGAGCATCGAGGGCATCGGCAGCTGATGTTTGCACAATATCCTCCAAATTGTCATCGCTGGCTCGCCTCGACCCTGGTTCATAACGAAGAGTACGTCGACCACTGGACGACATGATTACACACTGAGACTTCAAAAAGCTTGAGCACTTCACATCAGCACGAGAGAAGGCAATCCTAGGGCCACATGTCAAGACTCGCATGACAAAGGACACCATTTATACTCATGTGGCGTGATCCACTCAAGTCCAGGTCGAATCTACACTTTACAGTGGGTGAACAATGCGGCGCACATTAAGATCATCGATGAAAGCCGACCCAACACGCACTCGGTCTTCATTGGAGTGATGAATCCATTCCACATTGGCATGGCGCACTTGGGCAAGACGCCAAAGCTGCTGAATATTGAAGAATGTGCGATCGCCAACCAATCGGATAATAGTGTAATACCATTCTTTGCAAACGGACGCAAACACCACAATATGAGGTAAGGCGGGAGCTTCACACGTAATCGGCGTGTACACACTGGGTCCTTGCATAAAGAACTCCCATACTTCAGCACGAAGATCCATACCTTCTGTTCTGCATTGTGTAACAAACTGTTCAAGATCATACATCGTATGGAATCCATGTCTGCGAAGAGTAACATCCAGAGTCTCAAGTGGATCTAATGGTGGGAAGGTGAAGAAGAAAATAATATGGCGTCGGGTGCTGATAAAGTCAGCACTTTCTCGGTCAGAACAGTAAGTTCCCACATGGCGTCGAGGAAATGTCTACAACCTGCAGAAGGCACTACGAAAACATTCGGGCTCACATCCTGCAGTAAAAGAAGGACAACTGGTAGATTGCAAAAGCAACAAAAACTCATGAGCTCGCATAACGAACCGCAATACAGCATTTATTTCTTTGATCAGCACACTGCTCAAGTTCACCACGATGATTCGTGTGGCCAGGTTCTCACAAAGTGAACTGACTGCGTAGTATGCGGAAAGGCAGCAACTCGAGAAATCGAAGATGTGAATGGTAAATGTTGACCAAATTGCCGTAATTGGAAGGCGTTCAAACGGGGTGGAATCCCCGTACGGTTCGCAAGCTCATCGCACACCTTCCTCTTCAGGTCATCAATCGTAGAATCTGTAGGCAAAGAGAGCCAGAAACCCATCTCACGTCCGCCAGAGCATATATCCGGAGGAATAACAACTGGAATCCTGACCATCGGAGCTGGGGCCGGAAGGGCCGCCATACTTGCTGTTCGCTTCATCTTACAAATTGAGCCGTAAGCAACTTCGAAGTGTGATGCTGCTAGAATGCACAACACATGTCTGCGACTCAGAAGTTGCAAGCAAGTTTGGGACAACAGTTTTGTCTTCCTCATACGTCCGGCTTACCTGATATGACGAGAGCCTCCAAGTGAAACAGTGGTGCTTGATCTTGACCTAGATCTCGAACGGGATCTCTCTCGGACCTCCGATTCACTCATGGATCTGCTTCTCCGAGCAGCAGGAGCAGTCTGTTGCCGTCGACGGGGCAATGCGCCACGCTGTTGAGGGTCCGAAAGAGTCGATCCATCCATGACTGTCGGTGCAGCGTCACTCGAAACAGCTCCAAGAGAAGCATCTGGATGAGAGGGAGACGGAGAGAAAGGAAAACGGCCAGAAGCAGAGAAGGAAACAGGAAGGGGAGGAGGAAAAGCAGGAGGGGGAGGAGGAGGAGGAGGAGGAGGAGGAGGAGGAAGGGGAGAAGGAGAAGGAGAGGGGGCAAGAAAAGAAGACAACGAAGGCACAGAGGACACAGAGACAGAGTGGGAGGGAGCGCCAAGATGTTGTGCAACAAGGGCATCTGCATCGTTCTGAATCCCGCGTCGAAGATGAGAAAGAAAGACTGCCCTCTGCCGGCGATCTCCCAAGATCTGAAAAAGAGCCGTGACTTGATCTCCATCCAGACTGCTGATTATGTCATTGCAGCTCAGCAAAGAGCCAGACATTGATACGTTAACAGCGGTGCATAAGTACTTGAACCAACGTCTGCCAAGACTCACGTTTTTGCAAACTGATGCACACAAATGGACAGAACATTGGCGGACACTTTTTAACCTCAAAGCCGCCTATATGACTCTAACATGCGCGACAGGAAATTCGCATGCCGAGAACGTAACTTGGTGAAGTTGGCACCAACATGTCTCAATACACATGAGCTGGTATGTACAAGAGGGCTTCAATCGAGAACCATGGCAAACTCGTAATCGCATCAGAAACTTGATATGTCGCAATGTCAGAGTGCGACACTGCACTGACAGGCACAGGAAGGACTCACTGCATCGTGGAAGAAGATGTGTAAAGTTGAAAGTAGCAGAGTCATTGGACAGTCCATGGTAATTGTGTGCTTGAAAACAGCGTCCCAACCCATGTATCAACCATCGCTGCCACTGGATGTGCTGCTGGTTTCGGCAAGAATCGGGATTGTCACATCTCTGTGTGCTGACATGCACACTGCTACGTACCATAAGAAAAGAGAATATGCAGAATCGGGGCGCATCCTCCATCCAAACATCACGAAACTGGCAACGGGTCATGGTCTATCGATTGGTGGAGCATACTTCTTGAGTACATGCAGCAAACTTGCCTGAAAACATGCAAGCCAACCAATGCCGAGAGAGTGAGAGACATACGATGCGAGTGCACGAAGCGAACCTAAGACAGTCTTTTTTATGCGTCAAGTGACATGTCACTCTGACATGGCTCGTCGGAATCGTCGGCATTACAGTCAGAGAAAGAAACAACAAAAGAAGAGCAAGAAGACCCAGGAAAGGAGGAGCAAGACCAAGACCGCAGAGAGGAGGAGCAAGAGGGAACAGAGGACACACGGAGAGGACCAAAGGAAACCGACGAAGACACGAGGGAGGCAACCGAGGAAGCAGGAGAGAGAGACAACAACGGAGGACGAGCAGACGGACGAGGAGGACCAGACAGAAGAGGAAGAAGAGGAAGAGAGGGAGAAGGAGAAGGAGACGGAACCGACGAAGACAAGGAACGACCAGACGAGGAGAAAGGAAAGGCAGACAAAGACAAAGGAGGAGAAGAGAAGAGAGGACCAGAGGGGACAGACGAGGAAAGAGAGGAACGGACAGGAACACGAAGACCAAGAAAACGCGCAAAAGAAAGACAAGAGGCATGGGGTGAAACGGGAACATGTTGCTTGACACAGAAAAGAACCATCATGATGCGAGTTCCAGTGAAAGGCATGGTGGCATGAATCACATTTCCATCAAAGCAGCAAGGTTGTCTGACATCCAAGAGTCTGCCTTTCAAGTGAGCACCATGCGATGCAACATTGCAATTGAAATCATCAACTGTATATGTAAAGCGACCTCGGTCATCCACAACAAATAATTCTCCACCTGTCCAGTCTCCAATGGCCCAGCCAATACTTGGGCCGTGATTGTTTGAATCTTTGTGAGGAATAGTCCGGACATTGCGATTGATCTGTATACTGGTAACTGCGAGATCCGAGAATTGGGAAGCATAATGTAGCATTCGGACAATCAACTTAGTAAGGCCAGGGAACCGGAATGTGTTCTTTGTAAACTGCAATCTTCCTCGAGACTGCACGCCAGAATACAAGCCAAGCAATATCTGATCTGCATGTGCTTGGTCTGTAGATCGCACCTTCTTTCGACTGTAACTCAACCACATCCGTCGAGGAATACCATCAAGAATACGAAATAGACATGCAGCCAACTCGTCCAGTGACTGAAAATTGAAACCATCCGCATCTACATCCAAAGGGCTACGCTCTATGGTGGTCATGTTGACATGGGACTGAGCAAAAGTTCAGCACGCAAGACGAAATGATGCACAGAGCGCTGCAATGCATTAGCCACTTGAGACTGCAAACCCTAGCATCCGGACAGTTTAGTTTTCAAACGTACGGTCCACGGCGGAGTGCAACACTCAGAATGTGGGCAAGCGATTGGTCTTATTCACTCTGTAGCCGGAAGAATACAAGCGAAGACAACCGGGGGTGAGGAGGCATCAACAGTCACTTATGCATCACGTGCCCACGATGTCCAAAAGACAGCAGTGCCGACTAAGACACTCCGACTGGAACGAAACATCCAACGACCATCCTGGCCGTGAATCAAATCGCCGAAATGTCCGAATGTTTGATCGGAGGCGTTGACAGCCTTAAAATGATTGTGTTGCCTCACAAAGGTCCAGCCTAGCGCCGCACATGTACGAGAATCAACTTGCTTTCCTCCGAAGCGGCGAGCCCCCAACATCGAATTTCTCATAGCGATCAAATGCTCCGGCTGAGATCCGTCAAGCTTTGGAAGCCGAATAGCAGGTTTCGGCCAAGACATGCGGCCATAAAAGCCGGTAGATGGGACCCATGTGCGGTCCGCCCTGTCGAAGAATGATGGTCTCACAACTTCCTGATTGATGATCGAGGCCAAGTCCTGAGGGACTGTATTGTGAACAAAGGGCACAGCGAAACAGGTGGCAGGATCATCCGGAAGCCTCGTTGTTGAAATAAGGAAAACTCCTTGGGGAGCTTCATGTGAACCATCATCAACAAGGCCCGTGTCCGGGTCCGAGTTTCCCGGGAACAACCAATAAGATCCACGGCCGGCCTGGAGATCTTCTCGAACAAACGGACGAAGGCGAGACACGGAGGATAGAATACGGGCAAGGCTCTGAATTTGCTTTTTTGGCGTCCGGGCCCATAGCGAAGTAATCCTGGGCATCCGACCATGAGTAGTTGGCATGATGGTCGGCGCCTGCCAAAATGGTAGCTATCCATCTCTCCTGGAGATCGAAGGGTCCAGTCGGAAGGACTGGAACAACAATTTCGGCCGCGCTTTTAATACGATTGACGTCCTTCATGATCGCCGTCCGGTAGTGTAACAACACCCGTTCAATTTCAGACCAATACTTCTTCTTTTCTTTTTCGGAGGCGGTGGGATCGAAATTCCACACATTCATTCCTGCAACAGCCCGAATGGTATAGAATTGAGGCCACATCGAATGTTGAACATCAGGCCTGTCCAACTTTGTAGGTTCCAGAAATTGGACCCAAATCGGTGGTCCGGAAGAGGGCTGAACACAAACCCATTCGGTCGAGGGAGCTGGAAGCTCCGGTCCATCCGGAACTGCATACTTGTCGAGGCTGGCGTCAACAATAGCAAGCTGAGCAGAGGATGACGGCTTGTCTTCAATAGGTAGGCGTTCATCACCGGCCAGCTGACGACGCTTTCGTGGGAGAGGCGGGCACGGCTTCAAAACCGGGCTCCTTGAACGATCGTCCCGATTAGTGCCAAACAACCGAACAGAGGTCAGGCTTTCAATAACCCGATTTGCCATACCTTCGTCATGAATCTGAATAGACTGGGCCGAAGATCCACTACCTTCAGTGAGAGTCAGAAAAGGCGAAGGGGGAGGAGCTCGGGGAACCGCGGCATCCACATGAACTTGAGGGAGCGAAGGAGTCGAAGAAGAAGGAGGGGCAGGTGGAGCAGGGAGAGCGCGGCGGCCTCCGGAAGCGCTTCCGGTCGGCTGTGCCCATGCTGGAAGTGTGTCTGGCGGTGCAAGGGCTCGGTTCACCTCTTGTGCAACCCTCTTTCGAATATACATTTCCACGGAGCCACTTACAGGGCCAGGAGGGCCCGAGGACTTCGGGAACAGATTTAGACTGTCTTCCGCGGACATGGTCGAGTTTACAGGAAGCTACAGAATATACAAGGCACAAAAGCTCTCGAGCAAAGGATACATGGCAAGCAACCAGCTCAATGGTACATGGACTGAGACACTATGCAAGCGCGGGCATCAACGAAGGCAAGGTCTGTTTACACTGCAGTCGGGCGGGCGCGAAGATTGTTAAACTGTAGCCTAACACGTTTCAGAATGGGGTACATCATCAGCGGATCGAATCCCTGTCGTACATAGGACTGCAATAGCTGATCAAGATCGGCCTCACGCTGTTCCAACGGCCAAGAAGCACGTGCAATCAGGTGAGCTCTGGATCGAAAGCTGCTTAACAGTGTCCGTGTGTTGGCGGCAGAATTGGGGTGTAAGAACTTCCAGGTCTCAACAGGCTGGACATACTGTACTCGTAGTTCCTGTACATCCACATGAAAACCCAAGAAAAGGTCTCCATCCTCATACTCAAGTACGATGGGCGGTATGTATACATCCTGGTGCAGAAACGCTTGCACAGCAGCATAGTTGGCCTGGCGATCAAGAATCAAGCTCATCCGGTTGTCCACGTATCGAACCACAAGGCCGAAGGTTGGCAAGCGAGAAGACTCTAACAGACATTTTCCAAAGTACATGTGCTCGTATAGGCTTACCACGGCATGGCAAGCTGCCGGGGAGAAATGGCTTCCCATCGGTGCACCTCGGATTTGTTGAATGGCCTGCTGACCCACCATGAATAGATTGAACTTGAAAGACACCTGTACAGCCTCCAGAAATAGGTCCATTGGGACGGCAACTCGTTTGTCATTCAACAGGCAATGCCGACCACGGATAGTTTTCATAACCGACATGTTGTTTTCCAAGTCCACAGTCACCACAACGCCTTTTAAGGCATGATCAAGATCCGCATCCGAGACGTCGTAAAAACGACAAAGCAATATGCGAAAGGTAATCATGAACCGCTCCCGTGGAATGCTCACGAAAAAACCTGACAAGTCTTGATTGTGCATGGCAAGCTTCTGTCTGTCTTGATCCGAGCTGTGACATCGCTTCTCAAAGAAAGCGTGTATGTTCTGCCAAAGCAAGATTGCATCGTTGTAAGATCGGGTGTGAGGACACACCTCAGCAACAAGCATCTCTGTGACTCGCGCCATCACAACCAAGAACTGGCGAGCCGGGTGAGAGGCAAAACTAACGATTGGCCTGCCTCCTTTCCATTCTTTCTTGAACTTGGGGAGAATGTAAGCCCATGACACACGGGCAGCACGAGATCCAAAACGGAAGGGAAAGGATTCAAGAATCCGAGGTGGCACTGCATGTTCCATCTGGACCATAATTGTCGAAGGATTTAACGACAATGGCTTGAAGACCGATTCAGCAGTAAAAGTGTTCTGGAGCATCATCCAATACTTCACAGGGCAGAAAACATGCGCATGCGAGCCTTCATGATCTCGGACATGCCACACCAATCCTTTGGTCCTTTTTCGCAACTCACGAACCTGATCAACCGACCAATGTGTTCCGACGTGTTGTGAGTGCATCTTCCATGCCTTCTGCCACACACTTCGAATATCAACAGTCGGATAATGCATCAAGCCATGATAATCAATCCAATGCCTCACGTCTTCGAGAAACATCGTCCAATGATCCGTGGCGTTCATGAATACCGGATTGGAGCAACTGGACTGGGCCAACTGAGTCAAATCAGGTGGCAGGGTCAACAACGTGGCAGAAGAAGCAATGTGACCCTGGACAACAGTCAGGTGTGGATGACGTCGAAGAAGTTCATGGCAGCAACATGTGACACCAGCCTGTTGCGGCTCCTCGTGCGGGTCCCACGACTGCAGGATTGGTTTATGCGAAAACAACACATCCTTGATTTTAGGGTGACTTTTGGCAACGAGCGAGGTCGCTGGAATGTGGTACGGCAGCAGTCGATCCGTCGATACATCCAAAATATCTCCCAACATGCCACGAACCAAGCGTTTGAAGCCTACTTCAGGCAGCAAGAACGGAGTGGAAAGGGGGCGGCATGTAGTTGGGCACCTCAACTGTCGAAATTGCAGCACAGTGTTCAATCTGGACCTGCAGATCGTCTCATAGAACGGGTCACCCAGATGAGTGGCCATCCTGAATAATCTGTAGAGAAAATCCGAGTCAACTCGGTTGCTGCGCAGATATTTTTGGGCAAGAAAGGACTTCAACCCGTCAGAAGCTAAGTCAAACAGAATCTGATAACTGTATACAATGTTCTGAACAATGTGTGTCGAACGGAAGACCGAAGGAGTCAGTCCAGTGAGCTGGAAATTCCGACGTCGAAAGCGTCGAAAGGTTCTCCACGAGGTCACAAATCTGCGAACACATCTGACTGGATCCGAGTTGGCAATCTGTGCATGTTTTGCTCTGACAAGAGAGCGAACCCAAGGAGCATTGAGGTGAGGCTGTAGCAAATTGATAAATGTCTGCTCAATCGTGTGCAAACAATCGACCTGTGGGACATGCATGATCAACAGAGGAATGGCCATGTGATAATTCTGTCGTCGATAATGCCAAAACAGCGAAAGTTCACCGCACACTGACTTGCCGGCCCTGATCTGTTGGAATTTCCCCCATCTTGTACGCTCACGGTCGCCCAGTGTTTGGGATGATGATCCGACATACATGAATTTCTGTAACTCAGGCTGGAGAAAGATGCGACAATAAATCACCGACTGCGTCTGAAAGAATTTCCAGGTGTAGCTGGAGCATTTTAAACGTAGCTGAGAGGTCAATGGCGACTGTACAAGCCCGAACTCACAAGCAAGCAAAAGGAGTTTTCCACGGATCCAAATAACAATGTCCATGCACTGTCGTCCGAACATGGTAGGTGTCTCGTAGAGACCTTGGAAAAATAGATGAGCATTCCGAAGTAAATCCACTTCACTTCGGTGCCGTTTCCACCAACCTTGTGGCGGATTGTCGATGCGATACACGTCCCTGGCATCCAGTATGGCCTGTAGTCAAGCCACAAGAATTGTTCCGGCAGCAAGAATACGGAGCAGAGAATTCGCCTTAAGCTTGGGAATATCACGGATGGGTACGCCCCAATTGGCAACAACCTGATCCAATTCGGCCTGTTCATTGGAAGGAAGGTCCGCATGCCATCGTTGGACATGAGCTGTCCATGTCTGGAGCTTCTGTCGATTGTTCTTGCTCAAGTTCAATCCTTCAATCCACGTCGATACTTCTTTGTCCGACTTGCAAGCCTTCCAACTGCGACTCAAGAAGTGACGTTTGCTGGGATCCGTGAGAACAATCTTCACAACCTGTCCAACATGCGAGGATGTTCCATACTCAGGCTGAGGAGCAGAACTCGAATTGCCTGGGCTGCGACCCTGGGTCTCAGCTTCATCGGGCTCAACACTCAAAGGTTCTGCATGATTCCCCGATGGTTTGCCTTTCTGGAATGCCTGCATGAGACTAGTTTTGGGCTCAGCCGTCTGACCACGAAGAAGGCGAGTGGCACCATCCGGAACTTTCTGAGCTGCGGGCGCAGACTCCGGCACACGTCCTTGGGGGCTTTCTTCAATCGGCAACGTTTTCGGAACTGCAACCTCTTGATTAGAAGATCGGGAGGGGGAAGCATTCTCGAAATTCGCAAGTTGTTGTTGAAGAATCTGGATCTGATTGGCCATGGCTGCCTTCTCTGTGTCAACAGAGGCCTGAGGATACAGACCTAGCATGTAGTCAACAACCTTCTGTGCCAACAAGTGTGTGGCCTGTGACTTGGAGTCCGAACCGCTGCTCTTGGAAGCGGGTCACTGGTACCAAGCACAATAGAAGCAAGCTCATCCAAGTCGACGTCTTCATCTCGCAGCTTTCCGAACAAGGCGTGGCAAAATACAACTTCACCGATCGACTTGAAGCCTGCAAAGAAAGTCGGCTTTCCTTCGGCAATATGGCGCACCCAATACGAATTCCAACCTTGATAGAGCAACGAGTGAAGCGGTATCATATGGGTCGGACATCCATCAATCTGCTTTCGAACTGTCCAGTCAGTCTTCTTTACCCAACGAGCCAAGTTCAAGCTTGCAATACAACGGGAATCCAAATAGTTCGGGTTCTGGCAAAACTCAGCGGGCATCATCGGGCCGAAGACTCTCGGGGAGTTTGCAGCAGGTGGGGATGGGAGGCCTGGAATGCGGGGGGTTGGCGAAATGTTCATAATCTGAGCAATACGTGGATTGGGTTGCCACGTAAGATTCTGTGGCTGAAGCACTGCCGGTCTGTTCACTGGTGGGGCAGGTCGGGGTGCAGGGTGCTGCCAACTCTCAGGGGTAGGTGGGACCGAAGCCGGCAAGGAGGAGCTCCAGAAGGGGTTGCGGCGGGGGGAGCGTTCACGATCCATGGCAGGAAATGAGAACAACAACTGACTGCAAAGCTCAAGCCGGAATGATCTCCAGAAGCGACTCCAGAATGCGACTCCGATCTGATTTCCAGAAATGTGATTTCCACTCAGTGATCTCCACTTGAACATGTTGTGAAACGGAATTGATTTCCGGAGCTGCTAACACAAGAACCCCGGTGGGCCGGCAACTTCGCCGAATAGCGACAAGGCCCTCGTGAGGGAGCTCTTGCCGAACACAACTGGAAAGTCTCCCACTGACCCGCCTTCTGGATGTTCTGATCGTCCAATGCATAGACTCTCATGATGGTGCACAGACAGATTGCAGCAACCGTACAAAGCTTCAAGAGACATGTCCGAGTTTTCAGAAAGCAAAGTAAGGTAAAAAGTTTCGAACAACCGCGAAAAGCAATATGATGGTTTCAAATGTGACCAATCCAGCTGCGCTCTTGCACCCAGGAACTGGTCGCAGGTACGTTTACCTGTCCATATGACAAAGAGCTTCGTTGGCGCGAGCTTTGTCAAAGGACCTCGCGCCCCCTGCAAACTTAAAAGCAAAAAGAGCATGAAAACAAGAAAAATCCATGGGTCAAAGCAGGTACCTACAAAGGTTTTCAAACAGAAACGCCAATGAAAAGTTGACATGTGAATGCAGGTTTGTCGCATGTACAGCAGAATAACACAAACATGTGCACATACAGGCGCACAAGCGAACTCAGATGCACGTTGGCCTGCACACCTGGCTGTATTTCAATTCAATGTTCCTTGCGTTTTGAGCCTAGGCGCTGCCTGAGAGAGCTTGAAGGGCTGGAGCAGATGTCGTTTCAGCAGAGTCCTGGCTGTGAGTGTGAAATATCGACCTTCTTGGCCGGCAGAAGGCATAAGACACGGTGCTACTGTACCTTTCATGGCAACACAAGTTATCTTCAAAGTTGGCAAAGCCAAGGAAGCAGCAAGTGCGGACGGACCTGCTGCAACACCCTGGACAGTTGGAGCAGATGAACTGGGACACGGATGGCAGAATCTCTGATTGAAGAACAGTTACGCGGTTGACTTTGACTTAGCGGGCGCTTGCTTTCACGTTTTTTCCAAGGTATCCTCAAATCAGTCGCGGAGCACCTGCGCGAGAAGCGGGTGGAGAACCGCAGGTTGAAGGCCAAAAACAAAAAGGCGAAGGTCTGAATCTCGGAATCTTCGTCTGCTTTTCGTGCGCTGCCATCCATCTTCCCTCGTCTTTCTTGGTGAAAGTCAGGCCAAGAATGATGGGGAGGATGTAGATGTGCCTGAGACTGCCAATACCCTGAAGCAGCTCAAGTCTGAAACAGGCCATGACATCTCGGCGCTTCTCTCGAATTGGACGAGTCTCGAGCGTTCGACGTCAAGAGAATCTGAGCCTGGTAGGCGAAGCCTTATGGGATTTTGAAGCTGCCGACGAGTTCTCCGACGATCAGGAGGACGCAGCCCTGCGTGATTTTCTGACCCAATTCTCAAGCATCCTAAACCCCGAAGCCCTAAAGCCCCTAAAGCCCCCAAAGCCCCAAAACCCTAAACTGGAAAGAAACCCTGAAACTCAAACCCTAATCTTCGAGGAGGATACGGAGGAGAAGCATCGCGAGCTTGTTGTGCCTGACGGCAATCAGGTCTTGGCTCCCGAGGAAGGAGCGGAAACCGACAGCCCCTCGGCCCTCGGTCCTCGATATGTATATATATATATATATACACATACAACTAGAAGTGCATATATGCGCATATATATATATATATACATATATATATATATACATATATATATACATATATATATATATATATATATATATATATGGTATATGGCATATGTATTCATGTACGTATGTACGGATGTAGGGAATGTAGGGTATGTAGGGTATGCGGGGTATGTGGGGTATGTAGGGTATGTAGGGTAAATAGGGTATGCATGTATGCATGTGTGTGTTCTATGTTTTAGGAATGTGGAGGAAAATCTGCATCCTTGTCGAAGTGTGCCAGGTGATGACGATGCCCACATGTTGAGCAAGCACGGGCATGACCTGCAGGCCACCCACACTGCATCGTACATGTACATCGTATCTGAAGACCATTGCTTTCACGGCTGTTCTCCTTTTGTTTCGCTTTGCCTCTCTCTCCCTCTGTGGATTTGCGAGGTACTGCTGGATAGGCAGAAGGATCCGGAGGACCAAGACGAGGACTCACAGGAACGGCCTGTCCGGATGCCGCTTGAAGCGCTTTTTTGAACTCACTCCGCGCCGTTGCCAGGATGACCCCTCGGCAAGTGCCGCGCTTCGACAAAAATCGCAGCTCCACACAAAAGCGAGCAGTGCGAAGGCAAAGCCGAAGACGAAGAGAAAGGCTTGAAGAAAAGTCGTACTCGGCGAAGCCTCTGCTTGCTCAGTCTGTCGGAGATTTTGTTGCTGGAGTCTCTCTTCAGAGCTCGGATGTGTTGAAATGCATCACCGACGGCCATGCAGGCTTCCGTGCCTCGAAGATTAGAGAGGGAGTGGGTGACAGATGGAAAGTCAATGGACGCACGCCCAATAGCAAGTCCTAAGGGGCCCGGCAGGCCTTCGCGTACGGCCGGCAACGGCGCCGCACTTCAACCCAACCCATTTCAGACTGCAGACAGTCTTACTTGGCCAATTAGAGCCTCGTATGTGCATAGCTCAACTAAGAGAGAACGAGCAGTCGCAATGGCTTCCGAACGCGTGCGGCCATCTCAGCGCTTTCAGCGCCTGCTGGATCAGCTTTCTCAATGTCATGAAGAGGAGACGTGGGAGGGGTGCGGCGGGTGCGGGTGTGACCGCTTGTGACGGAGAGACGGGCTCTGAGGAGCTGAATCGCACCGTGCCGACATGGCTCTCGGCAGACGTCGACAGGGTTCCTCGGTACACCCAAACGGACACCTCGGATACTTTACTGTGGGTGAAGACCTTTGCCTAAGCCGTGCTTTCTTTGATAGAAAGGTGCGCCACGAGCTGACTTGCCCAAAATGCAGCTTCAACTTGAATGTCGCGTCGTTGCCTCAGCAGCCTCACTCGCAAGGACTGCTATGGTCTCGTGTGGGTCTAGACTGGCCCGAAACATGGTCTGAGGCTGCCAAATTCGGTGAACGAAGACACGAAGTGGGGAACGCGTGTACGAGCGCCAGTCCATTCAGACACAATCTGTAGTGGTTCTGGCCAGTCGACTGCAATAACTGGCCGAACTGCGGGCTCTGGCATTCATCGGACCTTCACGTCCAGAGTCTGAACAGCCGAGGCATCCGAGTGGAAGAGATCACTTCTCCTCCGCCCGTGCCACGACCTGCCAATCTGTTGCTCCTTGGCCGCATGCTTCCTCTGGTACTGAGTGTATCACCTTGCTTCCTTGAGTGTACTGTCGGTGCAGAGCATCTCCGCCAGGACGGTGGCCGACGTGAAGCTGGCTTGTGTTGGGAGACATGCAAACTGCGTGAACGGCAGAAGACAGCGTTCGTTTGCATGCCTGCAGTTCCGACTTGTTGCTGCGAGGCGATGCCCCTGAAGTTGAGGGGGGACTTGGATACCTGGCCAGCATGTCAGCGATTCGCAGGTGTTACTGCATCTGAGCCCTTGGTGGTACTGTGTTGTGGAGGCTGACATCCTTCCACTGCCTCGGTTGGGTTGTAGTGCTACAGGTCTTGGTTTCCTAAGCACCATTGCCAGGTTCTAATATTTTCCAACCTGTTGTGGCTAGCAAGTAGCTTAAGTGGCTGCGCTCGCGCACGAGGATGCCACTCCACGGAGTTCGGAAAGCGATGTGTCCGTGCTGGAGGACGATCAGGCCCGCGGGAATGGAGCACTCGGTCATTGGCCTCAGGTCAATATGGAAAAGGAAAGGAAAGAAACAACAGTATACAATCCGTATTATTCATACGAATAATATCACTCATATTATTCATCTTAAAAAACTGATTAACCTTATGAAAAAATATTCGCATCCTGTCAGGACTTGCCAGCGCAGCGAATCACCAACGCAGTTTCCGGTATCTCCAACGTCACGTCACACCGCTCTCGATCTCAAGGTGGAGAGCACTGCCAACATGTAGTTCCTGTTTTCAGTGGTCCGCTGGACAATTTCTTCGGATTGCCTCTGCGAGGTGCTGACGAGCGCTTTCCCCTGCGCCGCCTATGGGCCTTGGAGAGCAAAGTGTGACTTGACAGAAGTCCCCTGCGAAGCCTGCAGCTGTCCATACAGCCCACACCATACCCGCGCACTCGGGAACATCGAGGGCTTCTTTGCGTGTCTTGTCTCCTTCATCTCAGGACAACCATGCGTGTGACACGAAGAGCTGCTAGCAAAAGCGGCTCGCCAAAGATGGCTTCTGCTCGATCTTCACGGTTGACTAGTTCGAATCGAAGAGTTGCTCTTTGATTTTGTTCCACGGAGAGAGCTGAGGCAAGTCCATTGAATTGGAGGACACTCTCTCCGGTTCAGCACAGGCCTCGCCGATTCCAATCTCAGAGGTCAGTGGGGGTTTCCTGGAGCTGCTCTGAGCCCCAGATCGTCTCAGGCGAAACAGGAGTCCGATGGGTACACAGAAGCCCCGGCCCGAGCCAAGCTCCGCCGAGCCGCTCTGAAAAGCGCCGCGCGCTTCAGGCCATGGCCGACTGGAGACGTCGCCTGATCTCGTACCCCAGCAGCCTCCACCGCTTGGTTTGGGACCGGGCACGGCGCTCTCATGCTTCCATCATGGTAAACATGCTGCCTTTGCAATCGGGCAATGGTAAACCAGTTTGAGTCATGCTGGAAGTACGTGAAAGGACATGATGGGAGGTCTCTTGATTATGTACGACCTCTTTGCAGTTCCGCTTCAAGCCTTTGAGTTGCTCGTCATGTCACGAAAAATCACGCAGTCGATGCGAGGGTGCACACTCTTCGACCCTGCGCGCTCCTGCCTTTCTAAGTCCGCCGGAATCAACAGCGGGCCTTGCGATGGACTGGCCGCCGAGCGTGAACCAGCATGTCATGTGCAGCAGTGCGGCATTCCAGGTAGCCCAGTGGCCTTGCAAATCGCAAGCTTCGCAAGAGAAGCTGAATGGATGAGACCTAAGGATCACGCTGGTGTATTGGACGATGAATGTGGGAGCTTCCCTTACGACTGGCTACGTCTTCACCTCAGCGCCCTCCAAACCATTTCAATCCAAACAGACCCTAAAGCTTGTTCTTGCTGGAAACCACCGTCCTCCTGGTAAAAACAATATTCATAAATAACAAGGATACCACCAATAGCAAAAACAGCCATAATAAGTATGATAGACAATCACAATAAGAAGCCGTAGAGCTTCTGTTAACTTCCTAGGTCGAGGAAGGCATTACGGTCATGGACCCGTCACTGATTGCCGGGGGCCTGTCTGCTTTGTGTCTGCTCGTACTGTCTGGTTGTGTCTGTGTAGTGTCTCCGGGTCGCAAAATACTGTTCTGCCCACCAAGGTCCTCCGCTATCTGAGGACTTGGTTCGCAAATTGCCTGAAAGAGTTAGACTGCATGCTAAGGACCACTGTTTTGTTTAATATGTTGAGCCGAGGTTCCAAGGGAATATCGTACATGTGGGATTGTTCAAGCTTGCCCGGGTACGGCAGAGTGCGCTTGCTACTTTCTCTAGTCGTGCGTGTTGAAGCCCCTTTTTTTCACATGTGTCAGTGTCATCTATGCATGATCCTCTTGCATTGGCATGATGCTCGAATCCGGTGTTCAGATTGTGGACTTGGTCGTGCTTGGACCGGACTGGGCAGCAACCTTGGCCTTTGGTTAAAGTTGTTCCGAAGAGAGTTGCCTGGCACGCCACCTGAGGTCTTCACCATCATTGCATCGGATTCTGGCAATGAGGTGCACTGCTTGCTTCGTTTGAAAGAGAAGCCTTTCATAGCATGTGAGCTTTGCACAGGTGCGGATGCTGCGGGTCGTGAGGCTGGAGTGCTGAGCTTCTGTTACCCAAAGTGGATGCGAGCCCTGCATCGTTGAAGGCTTGCACGAGTAATCCGAGCCTTGCTTGCAGCTTGAGCTTAGCCTCGAAACACCGCATGATCGCTTTGCGCATGCCCGAACCGAGGCTTGCTGAGACTCGTACGCTTAAAGCGTCACTCGGCTGCTGAGGGAGTCTTCTTGGCTTTGCCTTAGTGATGTCACGACCTTCAGCTTGCAGGTTTGTTCGAGAAGATCGAAGATGCCCTCGATTCTGAGTACTACAGTGTAGCCTGCCCCAGATTGTCAGATGAAGCGCTCAGTTCCGAGAAGTTCAACATGAGTCATGCGTGGCTCAAGGTGCTCTTCAATATCTTCAAGATGATGCTGCTGCTCTTCACTGCCTCTTGGACTGGATTTGGATTTCAACATGCCGGGAAAGGAGGGGCTCTGGCGTGGAGATGGCACTTGCAACCTGTGCGCTCGGAGGTGAACCACGTGATTGCATGTGCCTGGTATGCGCTGGCAGATCTGCAGCCGGGAGGACCGATGCCGAGCAATTCCCGAATTTGTAGCATGGAGCGCTGTGTTTTTACCGCTTGTGCAGGTGTGAACACGTGGGTTGACACCTTGCGCCTCACAATGAGCTTAGAGTCTTTCGACTGGGTACATCTGTCCGGTTCTCAATTGCTCTGGCCGAGAGGGCGTGACCTTGCATGTGCGGCTATAGCAGAGTGCACAGGTACTTGGTGTCCCTGCACTGGAGCCTCACGCAGTTCACCCCAGCAGGTGCCAACTAATTGAAAAGAAGTTAGGCGAGTAGATTCGTAAACCCAACTTGGATGTATAGACGTGCTTCCCTGACTAGCCAGGGAAAACCAATGAATCGAATAAACACGGGAGTTGATGGTTTTTAACTCTTGGATTCACTGCCTTCCACTAGCCAGGCATGGACGTCACACCGACAAACGAGATCGAGCGGGGCTTCACGATCGGTGTTGTGATTTTTGCCTTGGTTCCGGCCCGAGAGATCCAGCCAATCGCTTCAGGTGCAAGAGTGCCTCGGATGCCGCCTCGTGGTTTTGTATTTCCAAGGTCGGCTTTGCTTATGTTGTGGGAAGCATAACTGCAAGCCTCGGCCAGCTGCGAGCCATGTCCGAAGAGGCGCTCAGGGCAGGGCGAGGGCAGGACGGACGGTGCTCAGAGTTCGAGAGCGCGAGGCCTCCAAGGACTTCTGGCAGATGCGGCGCTTCTTGAACCAGAACTCGGTCGACCACATACTTGCCGCACGAATTCAACGATGCCTGGCAGTAGAGCGACCTGAAGAGTTTGTTCTTGTTTTGGGACGATCCCCAGTTTAATCAGCTAAGGATTCGTCGAGTATGCTTACACCCGGCAGCAAAAGACCATGTCCATCAACCAAGTGAAGGTCCTCTCTCTGCTATCCAAGCAGCTGCAGCTTGGCCAGTCCATGCGTGCAGTGACGCCTTTTAGCATGGACCCAGGGCAACTTCTGGGAATCTGAGGATGGAGGAGCTTCAGTCCACCATCAACCAGCCACACATGCAGCTCGCCGGGATTAGTTTTATCAACACCCTAAAGCCCCAAACCCCAACCCCCGAAGCCCTTAACCTTCAGCCTCGGCAGTTCTGGGCCTCGGTCTCCAAGGAAAGTGCACCCTCTCTTCAACTTCCTCAACGAGACGCTTGCCTTCCAAGACGGGTACCACAATCATGGTAATGCTAGTATTATAGGGTCCTTGAGGGAGGGTGGACTACTCACAGTCACAAGTCTTGAGATGACACGTGGCTTTTCGAAGGGCCTTGGCTTGCACACAACACGCTGAGTAATATGGGACCTGGAGCGAATTCTTTTGCCGAGGTTCTCGTTCATCACTATGAACCGCCTGGCCAAGGAGAGCATCTCTTCTGTCGAAAAGATGCAGACACTCTGTGGGCAGGTTTGCTTGAGTTTCATGGGCTCCTCAGGAGTCGGTCTCTCATATGGAGATGGCGCAGGGCGACACTCTTTTCCTGCCGGAGCAGCATGCAACCTGTAGCTAGCTCGCATGACGGGACACGTCGGAATGTCGCAGAGCTGGATTCGAGAAAAAACGCAAAATGATCTGCGGGTCGAGGCATGTACTTCGTGGCCCGGGCCCCGGGGCTTTGCTTGAAACTGGGAGAGGCTGATTTGACCATTCTTAAAGCAAATGTCTGCCGCGGTTTAGCCGAAAGGCCTTTGGTCGGCTGGAGTATGTCCGGGTTCTTGAGAGTGGCGAGATCAAGGCGGAATGCAACAGACACAGAGCCAGAAACCAACAACAGACACCGAGAGAGCACTGTCAACGAGGAGTTTGTGGACAAGGGCGAGGACTGGCTTGCGGAGCCTTCGCTATGGACAGAAAACTGGCTCGGACCTCACAGTGGTTGCTCTGGAGAAGCCGACGTACTTCGGCTCTGGCGTGAGACCCCACGACACCAAAAAGCTCAGGTATCACGTTGGCGAAGCCAAAGCCTACACTGACTGTGAAGTGCTCCTGATAGACCCGCAGGCAAGATGATGGTAAGACGGTCTTTCCCGCATTCGTGTGTGACAGGGTGGGTGCTTCCAGAGCAGTCGGTGTGTGCATTCTTTACGAGCCACAGCTCATTGAAAGGCCTTCGAGAACATTCTGAATGTGGCTGCTCCACTGCATAGAACCGAATCGGGGGGTTCGTCCATCGCGTCTCAGCATGTGGTCTGTCTAGCTATGGATACCGACGAAGTTGTGGCGCGGTCAGACTCGTTGCCACGTTGAAGGATGGACGGAGGGCAAGACTGTTATTTGCAGAGTCTGCTTTGATGGGAAGCCGAGGTGAGACCAGTCGCCAGCATTGTAGCTCAATATTGCAGGCACGGGGCAGTTTTGGATTCTTCACTGCATGGTGAAGTCCTGTTGCACATGACAGGGAGCTCCGCAGTCTGAGATCATAAGGTCTTCCATTCAACACACATCAGTGTGTCAATTCTTCAAAAACTGCATCTCTTTGCTCGTTGCCTGAAGAGGCTCTTCATGGTCTGGCTCGAGAGCTTGGAAGAGCAGGAGGGCATGCTTACCGATGTCATCCAAGGCCGTTCCATCACGAAGCAGCATCCTTGTGATTGTGCCACACTGTGTGAAGTCTAGCTGGTCAGATCGTCAGAGCCCGACTGTCCGGGGTTGGTACCTGCCAGGTGATCAAGTCTCTGACACCATCAGAAGCTTTCTGCCTAGCTGGTGGCTGCGCTGCACAGGATTTTTATCGGGACTAGGCTTGACAGGAGTTGCGGTGAAGGGTGAGGATAATCTTCTTCTTCTCATCATTATTATTACTATTAGTAGTATTCGTGTCAGTTCGGCACCATCTTTCTTGTTATTAAGTTTGTTGTATTCTTGTGGTTTTTGCAGTTACTACGACTGTTATCGTTCGTGGATAATGAGTATTATCTGTTGTCGGTATTGATGAGTATTGTTGCAGTTGTTCTTAGCATTATGATCATACGATAGTATCATTGTTGTGGGTATTGATTCGTATCAATGTTATTGTTAGTATTATTATTATGATCATACGACATGTGTTGGCCCCGGGGCACCCTCCCCATCCCTCCGAATCCCGCTGTCGGTCCCTCGCGGTTCGAAGCATTCCGAAGTGCTTTCATGTCAGACTCTCCGGGACCTGGGCCTTAAATAGAGCAAAGCTTGCTTATTCAGATTCAGTGTGTCATCATGCGTGTGGTAGGTGGGCCATTTTCCTAGTTCCTATCTCAATCTCTCTTCTTATCCGGAGAACTGATTGGGTTGGAGCACACTCTTCGAAGTAGTGTGAAGGGTACGTCAGTTGTCGGGCGTGCTCGGATTGGACCCAGATCAGGGCTGCACATGGAGGTGGCAGCACATCGAAGCTGCAAGACCTTCAAGACCTTCGCAGTCGTAGTTTCAGAGAGTGCTCTGTTTCCATGATTTGGCAAAGCTACACTGCTTCTGCGGCCCAGGATGATAGAGAAGCACGATGAGGCAGCCCTTCCAGAGCCTGGCGAGCAGACGCGACGTAAGTCAATATCGGCAGCCCAGCTGCGATTACGGGATACCATAACATACTCTATAATATACTATAAGGTTCTAAAATATACTATCATACACGATAATATACTATAGCTAAAGTTCATGGGAGTAACTGTTTTGGGGTCCTTGACTGCCACGCCATCCTTGCCTGGAGCAGCAGTCCCAGTAGTCCTTGTTGACCATTGTGCCACCGGCACTGGCAGTACTTGCTATGGTTCTCATCATATTCGTTCATCTGTTTGCAGAAGTAGTACAGTAGTACCACTCGTCGTCGTCGCCGTGGAGGCGGAGAAGGAGGAGTGCTAGAAGTGGTAGTCTTCTGTCTGTGAGACCCGACCTTGACCAAGGTGCGCCTCAAGAAAGGCTTTTCAACTGGCTTCCAGTATTTGGCTGGCAACGGCAAGTGACAGCACCACATGCTTCGTGTGCACTTTGCCGGCAGTCAGCGATTTTGTGAGTTTCCGATAATTGGGGACCCTAATATGGTACTCTAAATAATAGGATCCTTATGACAAGGATCCCAAAATAAGGTACCCCTAATCATGTTGCGATTGCAGATGCTCGCATCGCAAGACGGCTTGAGTTTGGGTCCTTTGCTCAGGTCCAGCGACCTGCTTTTGGGAGACCCAGGAAAAGGAAGAGTTCATCTTCCGAGAGGGGCCCGATTTTTCGAAAGAGCAGCACATGCTCAGCACAAGCACTGAACGGGGCTCCAGTCGCGTGAGCCCCGTCAGTGTGCCCAGAGGTTTAACATGTTTTGCACACCGTATCAACCTCAGCGTTTGCAGCGTTATAGTGAAGACAGTGTACGCGAGTGCTGACATTTATGTGGCCCTGCTGTGCGCGGAGCAGTACAGCCTCTGTCCACGCACGGTCTCTTGTCGTAGGACCAATCCATTCCTTTCAGTACTTTTCGCAAGACCTCACAGGTTTTTGCATCAGTGCATGCCAGAACGTCATGGCCGGGGGGACCAGAATCTTTGACGCACAGCCTTGGGAACCTGATGTGTCGCCTTCTGGTTCTCAGTCGTTCCAAGAATGGCAAGTGCATGTCTATGCGGGCATGGATTTCGGACTTCCCGGTCGTTTCTCACCACTCAGGGGCACCTCAACTTCTTAAGGCAGCATGCAGTGAAGTGCAGCAACCTCATGTTGGGTCGGTACTCACGTGCGCCCTGAGTCACGGCTCTTATCATTGCATATGGGCAAGATCCAGGGTTGGAGCTCTGCCTGCAGCGGACCCCTTTTTTTGTCCTTGACGGTAAACGAATCAGCAACCCGTTACCGTGCAGACCAGTTCGCTCCAGCTAAACACAACGACTTTCCTGGCAATTGCTTGGAAGTCTGCTGTTTCACACGTCGAACAGTGTTCGATCGGTGCGGTCCCTGCGCTGATTGTGTGCAGGATCCACAAATCGCAGAAGATTCCTCGTTGCAGTCCATCTCACAGAGTGAGATTCGATCTCTCAGCTCTCACGCCCCTGAAATGCCATTCAAAGGCGGCTTTAAAGCGCCGTCTTTTGGCGCAAGGGGGTATGCCGGCCTGTAACTCCAAAAGACGCCTCCAAAAAGCCCTCGGTCGGATCCAATGGATTCTGCAAATGGGTTGGTAACTTCAGAACATTTCTACCACAATGGCTACCCTTCTTCTGATGAGGGTGGTGATGGTTAGTGCCTTGTCTGTTTTACTATCAGTGTTGTAGTGCTGAGATATGACTTGGGCACATGTGCTTCTCTGTCGCCACAAGGTCATCTGCCGAGTCAGCTAGGCATTGCCATCCTAATCCTCCACTAGCTTAGCACCCCAGTCAATACATTGTGAAGCTGTGAAATCCTGAAAGTTTATGAAGGCTTCAAAGTCAGAAAGCCTACGCCAAGCTGAGCCATGAAGCTCCACACTGTGGGCTTCTGCGGTGTGGACGACTCGGTGGACCTGCGCCTAGGCCAAGAGCTGAAGAGGACCCAAGGTTCGAAAGCCAGGCCAACCGTACGCTTTAGGGTTTAGGTTTTTAAGGGTTTAGGGTTTATGGGGTTCAGGGTTATTTAGGGTCCACTCATCGCACCTACCCCCGCTAATTCCCGGGCCTCTCGGAGATTGCCTGGGGCCTCTCGAGCCGAGGGCAGAACTGGCAAGATTGGACCAGGCTTTTCCCGGACATTGGACCCCGTGATGCAATGAGAGAGCTTGTAGTTGAGAGAGAGCTTCTGTAAGAAGGGTGGTGAGCCTCTTCACCTCAGGATCGAGTGGGGTGTGCTTTTGCGACCAGATCGACAAGGAGAACCGCGCTATGCTTCCCCTGCGCTTCTGAAGCGGCTGGGCATGCTGGCGCGAGGCCACTGGGGATACGTCAGAGTGGGAGTGGGGAAGCTGGGATGACAAAGATGGAAGATGCTCCGCATTCGGCCCCGTCGCTCTGTCAGGTGAGGATCCGCATCTTCCAGGGGCAAAGCTTCGCCTGGCAGCCCATCTTTGCGGACAGGATTGCCTCAGGCTGCTTTAGCTTATTTCAGCTTTGCCAGCATCTGCAAGGCCTTTAAAGCCGAGTTGAGGAAGCTCATAGTCTGCCAGGGCGCTCGCTGGTGACGTCGGCCACATCTCGGGGCTGCACGCACTTCTGGGCTTCGGGCGAGCACAGCTCAATCCGACTAAGGCGGGAGCACTGCACCGTACTGGGCCCTGCATCGGAAAAGACGTCGACTCTCCTGGACTCAGGCAAACCTGGCATCTGACTGGCAGCCGGAGGGGGCCGCCCGCGGTCTCCGCACTCTGGCATCTGCACTGCCAAGCGTGGAGTTCATTCTTCAGGTGAACGATGCAGCCTGGCAATCAAGAGTTCCAACGGTTTCATGCTGGTAGACACAACTGCTTACTCCAGACTCTGCGCTATCTGCGCTGTCAACGCGGTCCCTAAACCCTGAACCCTGACCCCTAAACCCTAAACCCAAAACCCTAAACCCTAAACCCTAGTCCAAGATCCGCAGAAAATCATGTTTTTTGTCTAGGAGAAGCATGCGTAGATGCTGACATCCTCCAACTTGCAATGTAGATGCCACAGGACATGCTTGCAAGCAACTGCTCTGCTGCTGACCAAATCGCCCAGAAGCCACAGGGTGTCAGTTGATGACATGGGACCACCATTTTCAGTATCTCGCAACACGTCAGGGCCTGCTGTCCTTGGCAATGCTCCACCAAAGAGTCAACCGTTGAGTATGATTGTGAGTATGTAAGTGCTTCTGATACTGGGTGCAGCTTGAATCATTGCAGACCCGGCGGTGTTATCAAAGATGTTGTGTCAGTTGGAGAATCAGCAGCCGAGTCCATGATGTACAGCATCGCTGCAGAACCGCGAATACGAAATGCCTACGCCGAAGTGTAATATCATATTTGCATGTCATGTGAGGAGGGAGAGACTTCTCGTGTCTTCAGGAAACAGAGGAGCTCTTCAAGTCCCTCTTCCAGTCGACCGAGCCTCCGCCGCCTTCGCCTTAATGCAACAACTTCTGGTGAAACCTGTCATTTTAATCCAGCTGCTCGAGGGTTGCATCCTCAGGAACATGGTAGAAAATAACTTGAGAGGTTCCGAGGTAAGGGTGTCAGATGAGATCAATGCCACCAGGGCAACAACATGTGCCAAGCGACTTGAGTGTCTGGGAATGACGCCAGGCATCCCAGGCGAGGACATCTGGTTGGTTCGCAGTGTTTCAGGTTCTTGCTTCACGTAAACTTGATGTGTGTCTTCCGCGCATTAGACATGTGTTTGCATGCCGCCATGGTATCGACTAGCATATGTTTCAGGAACGGCTCAGTTTTTTGCTTGCGGCGCAAGAGTTGCGGGAATCGAACTTAGTGACCAAGGTTTAACGGCCAGGTCTCGGACGGGATTTATGCACGCTTGTGCTATTTGTACACCGGAGGCCCAACTTGGCAGTGTTGCTCGATGCCTCCTGCGGCCTGGGCGTGGCGCCTGGCCGCTGGTCTGCGCCACCGAAAGGCACAATGCTCACGTGAACGTCCCAGTCTAGTGGTAACCAAGGTCATCCCTCATTCCAAAACCATGGTAGTCAGCAGAAGTCGCAGTGAGAGCAGAGCAAGCAGCAGTGGCAGCGATAGGTGGGGTTGAAGGTGGTGGCGACGGTGGTGGTGGCAGCAGCAGCAGTACCGGTTGAGGTCGGGGGTGCAAGTAGTGGTTGCAGCAGCAGCCGCCGCCGCAGCCGCAGAAGCAGCAGCAGCAGCAACAGCAGCAGCAGCAGCTGCTGCTGGACAGTAGTTGTCGTTGTGCAGAGCGCCGTCGTACCTGTCTCCGTCGTATCCATAGCCGCGAAGCGGTGGTGGTGGTGGTGGTGGTGGTGGTGGTGGTGGTGGTCATGGTGGCAGTAGTTGTTGTAGAAGTGGTGGTGGTAGAAGTAGTCGTCCTCCGTCGTTGGTTCGTCGTACCAGAGGTAGTAGTCGTTGCAGCAGGCACGGCTTGCATCAGCAGTAACAGTAACGGCGCAGTAAAAGCGAACAATGGCAGAAGCAGCAAACATCATCGCCATCCTCATCGTCGTCATCGCCATCATCAATCCTCCGGCATTACCGAGCTCGGTCCCTTAACCCTAAACCCCAAGACCCTAAACGCCAAACCCTGCCTGGTCAGTTGTACGACGCTTTGGTTTCGCTGGTGGCTTGGGGCCAGACACGGTCCTTCAGCAGCTGCAGCGCATGGCTGAAGCTTGCGAGGACCAGGGATATGATCTAATTACATGGTGTATAAATATGTAAACAAATTCGTAAAACAACCAATTAAAAATGTATACATGCTTTTCGGAAGGTTTGAGATTTCATCAAAGCTTCCGCAAGCACTTCACATTTTTTATCCGAGGCAGCCGTCTCAGCCGCTTGTCCAACCCACATCAGCTGGAAGTCCAGTCAGCACTGGCCACGAGACCCTTAGAGTTTACTCTAGGACAAGACCTGGCGAATGCGATGCGCTGCTTTCCTCAGCTGCTTTCTACTTCCCAAGCTACAATCAGAAGCTCAGCCTTCGGTCCCCGCGTGTCCAAGGCCCCGGCTCCCGAGCCTTCTCTGCGTCCTTGGCAGGAGGATCACAGAGATGCGTCGGTCTGGATCGACATGGAGTCCCGCATCCGCAGCCAGGCGGTGGCGGGATGGCGAAAGCTGTCAGGCTAGCAGCATGTCTGTCCACATGAAGTCTGTGCAGTCTGCAGCCGGTGCGGACTGCTTCGACCTGACACTGATCCGACAAGTTGCCGAACTGGTCCTGAAGTCTGGATGGCTGCTGAGGAGCAGCTTGTAGACTGTGTTGCCCAGACATACTTGTGCTACCGCAGCTTGAGCACATACTCGTGCTACTGCAGCTTGAGCAGACGCTTGTGAAAAAGTGGTACCTCCTCTTCGGCTTACCGTCACAAGTTCTGGTCACCGCCGCTCTGCATGTGCTGATTGTGGCTCCACATTATCGATCTAGCAATCGCATACAGTGTCTCAGCTTGCGAATCCCGTTCCTAAATCTGATAGAAGTGCAACTTTTATTGTAAAAAGTAGGCAGAATTATTACAATAGTAATAGTAATTAGTAATCATACTGCTGATGATAGTAAAAATAATGAGAATACCAATAACAATTATAATAATAGCAAGGGATTTGGGGACATTTCTGAAGTCTGTGGTATTGTGCCGACGCACAAGGGAGAGGTTCCCATGAGCAAAGTCTGTTGCCCAGCTGCCTTGAGTGTTTCAGGAGCTGTTTATCATCATCAGTATTACTAGTATGGTTGCATTTATTACTATTATTACTATCATTTTTATTACTACTAATATTAATATGTCTATTATCACGATTAGTATTGTTATCGTTATTGTTCTTATATTTTCGGGAGTGACAAACGTGGCCTTTGCTTCTGAGGTCTCATGTGGACGAGCCCGCGCGATCGGTTCCTGCAGGCGGAGATCGACTCTGTGGCAGACTGCTGAGAATGGAAGGGTTAGGGATCCTTGAAAGGGATCTATAAGGGTTCCTTTAAGGGATCCGTTAACGGATCTACAGCGGTTTAGGGTTTAGGGGTTTAGGGTTTTGGGCTTCTGGGGTTTAGGGTTTAGGGTGCAGCAACCGATACCGATTACCCACCTCTTTAAGCGATGCTTCCCGGTAGAGTGGCTGCAGGCCGGCTGCAAAAGGGTTTAGGGTGCTGCTGCCCCTTTGCAGTCAGAAATTCGATGAAGATGTCTGTCGTGCTTCATAGAGGATGGTCTCCTCAATGGCTTGCTGTGGCCTAGCTGCAGTTTACGCTGGAGTCCGGCAGAGGCACTGCAGAGACAGCCATCTTGCACAGGTCCTCGGACGGGCCAGCTCTGTCCCGAGGCAAGGGAAATCGTTGCTGGTGGCATCTGGACCAGTCTAGGCTGAACTAGAAGAGTTGCCGCGCTCCGCAGCGCTTGGCTGGAAAAGATAGATGAGGAGATGAAGGGCCTTTGGCTGTTGTTGCCCCTAGCGGATGCCGCGATGCGGCGGGCCCTGGTGGTCGTGGACATGACTGTGGAGCAGGCGCGGAGGCCGTTTGTATCAGGGCCTTGGCCTGATGTGACAGCATTTTTGGGAGCAGGTTGCGAATATCTCTTACAGAAAGAAGGAGGTCATCAGCACCATCAGGAACCTAGCGCAGAATGGGCAGTTCGTGGCTTGGCCGACGGTAGACACGTGACCGGTGACATGCGCTCGAAGGTTTCCCGCACCCTTTGCAAGCAAGGATGCATTGATCGATTCGCACCTTTGGTTCGAGAAAGGCCTGCGGGTGGACTCATGGCAATGCAGCCCTTAGCATCCCTGAGCTGTCAGGTGGGCCAACCTCCTCCCTGGCAGAAATGTACCCGGACATCGGCCGGGCAGGGACCCCTGGTGCCGAGCTGATCCCTGAGTTGCGAGGCCTAGGACTTGTGCCTCGACCGCAGCGAGGCTTGTTGGAGCAGCGTCCGAGTCCTTGTGCTGTTGGTATTCCATTTTGCAAGGAGTTTGTGAAAAAGTATCAGCCCCGTCCTGAGCTGCTGGTTGTTCAAAGCAGCAGGGTGCTGTGACTCCAACCGCGAACTCGTGAAATGGTATGTCAATGTTTCAAAGTCAGACAGGTATTCTTGCTTTGGTGGCGGTGCCGACCTGGAACGCCACCTTCGCGAACACAAGATAGACGAGGTGGTCATCACTGGCATAAACACGGACCCTTCCGGAAGAGTATTCTTCGCTATATGCCGACTGCTCAGAGACATGTCGTGTTGTCCCCTTAACACGTGCGGTTTTCAGGACTACTGTGTTTTGGCGACAGCTACATGGCAAGCACATGGGAGCATCGTTCAGTGCAGTACCGCGGTAGGGATCAGGGAGTGGTTGAAGGCATCCAAATCAACCTGACAGGCTCTTGACTCGTTCTATGCCTTGTTTCAGACGAGGGTAGTGGAATCTGGGGTATCCTCATTCAATGGACGAGCAGGACACGGGGCCAGAGGCATTTCTGCCAAGATCATGCGCCGGACGACAGAGAGAGAGAGAGAGAGAGAGAGAGAGAGAGAGAGAGAGAGAGAGAGAGAGAGAGAGAGAGAGAGAGAGAGAGAGAGAGAGAGAGAGAGAGAGAGAGAGGGAGAGAGAGAGAGAGAGAGAGAGAGAGAGAGAGAGAGAGAGGGAGAGAGAGGAGAGAGCAAAAGCCAGAAAAAGAGACAGCACCCCATGCAGGGGTTCGGCCCTGGGTCCCGGCGCTGCCGAGGAAAGAGAGACGGCAAGCAATGTTGAGAGTAGTTCAAAGCAGCAGTGGGTATATTCTTGCTTTGCAGGACACCTGGAAGGAGTGCGGAGTATCCACAGATTCCTGGGAGATATTGTGGTGGGCGCGGACGAGTTCTTGCCTGGCACGGAAGCGGTGACAATCCAAGAGTGAGACGGTAGCTTTTGCTGGAGCTCGGAGAGCATTCGAGGGCAGGAACGTGTCGCGACAGGGCAGCAGCTCTGAGTACAGTTCTCGGTTCCGGGCCACCGAGATGCAGCGCCGTACTGGCTGTAAGGCTAGGCAGATTCGCTGTCGATACGGAGTCGTTTCGTGCCCTAGGCCCTAGACTCCCAGATTGCTTCAGAAAAGAAAAGGGCGTATCACGACAGCATGGGGTCGCACATCGCACGATGTCGCAGATTCTCGCAGAGCGCCTGCAGGTCTGACACAGCAACTCGGTTCCAGACCGCGACAAGGTCGCGTTTGGGACGGTTTCGGTGATTGGATCAGTGTGGTGAAGAGAACTCTTGAAACCAGCCGTTCTACACTTGGCGGTGCGTTTGGCCAGGTGAGAAGGAGGTTTCAGCTTGGCAAAGCATTCCCTGTCCCAGGTGCAGGTTCTCCTGCAAGATTCTTGCGAGACCGTGACGTTTCATCGGGAGCAAGGCACTGAACACCTTTGTGGTCGGCATTGTTGTTTCGAATTATTGTGTCTATGTGGCTCTACGTGTGCTGTGTGCCTTTTCCTTCTTTTCGGCCAGGTTGCAGGGCAGGGCGCAAACAGCTCGGCCAGCGGAGGCGTTGCAAGCGGGATCAGAGAAAAGATGGGCCTCGGACTTGCACAACGGCAGCCAAAGCAGCTATTTGCCGGTGTCCGCGCAAAACACCCAAGCCCAGCACACGCCCGTCGCTGTGCACCCCACGATCCCGCTCCCAGAGAGTTACAGCTCCTGCGCTGCAAGCAGATGTTGGAAAGAGGTCATAAGAAGCCCAAAGGCCCTAAACCCTAAACCTTTCCTGATGCCCCAAAGCCCCAAAAGGTGCCACAGAGTCGCCATCTCCTGCTCTGCGTGCTTACGTCTCTCCCTGAGTTTCGGATTGCCTGGACTCCTTGGGTCCTTTGTGAGACTCTGCTAGGGGCAGCCTGCATCCTGGCCAGCTCCCAAGACCAGACCAAGATGTCTCGTGCCTGGTGTGGTGAACAGTCTTTCTCGTGTTGCTTACCTTTTCTTGCAAGATCTGGCTTGATTGTCATGTGCTGTGCTGTGTTCTGTGTCCGGTGCTTGGGAATCAACTCTGGTAGGCGCGCTTGGGCTCGATGCTTGCGTGCACCAGTCTAGGCGGTCTTCGCCACCGTTTCCTGGTGCACGGTCGCTTGCCGAAGAGGTCAAACTTGAAGGTTTTTGTTCGCAGTTCGCAGCGGGACCGTGGGACTACTGCACTCACTTGGCAGGCTCTGCGAGCTGAGTGTGGCCTGGCTTGTTGGTTTCGTTTTTTTGGTATTCAAGGCATTCAAGCCTCTTCACTTCCTGTCGCAGCCGTTTGCCCGCGTTTCCTGCTCAAAGTAGCGGACCTTTGTTGCCCCACTCACCAACAGATGACTCCTGAGGTGGCTGGGCTGGCTCGGCTGCATCCTCATACAGGGAAGGTTTACTGAACCCATGCGTTTTGCAGGAGGAGGATGTGTGGGTACAGTCCATCAAGGACATTTTGCCGAGGTACGATGGCTTTTTTGCACTGGAGATGCTGCAGATGTGACAGGACCAGAGCAAGGAAGAGATACTGAGCAAACTGGACTCCTGGCTGTCGGCCTCCCCAGGATCTTTTCAACAACCACTTACCATCCCTTGAGTTCTTCTCTCCCTTTGAGTGCTGAGGATGCCCCAGACGGACGGCTTCTTCGAGGCACTGAGCTGGAAATCCTCAAGCTGAGGTAAGAGAAAACAGATCAAAACTGTCGGCAGAAGGTCTGAACCTGTTGTGCAGAGACAGCCAAGAGACAGAGGCAGATAGAAACGTGTCCGGCATGGAGGATTAAGCTAGTGTGGATGTGATCCCTGCAAGCGGTGTGAGTCAGCAGGCTTCGTACGTGTACAGTAGTTGAGCCATGTTTGAGCGGTCGCTATCACCAGTGTGATCGCAAGACAGTCTTCATGCGTGCCTTAGTGCTCTTGACCGATCGTCTGAACTATGACAGTGTCGTGAAAATTGCGCAACTTGGTTTTTGACACGAATCTGAGAAGCTGTTCTCTGTGCAAGTTACATGCCATTGAAAAACCACACGAGCTTCTGCAGAGCTTTGTGTTCATGCTGGGGCCGCATTTCCTAACGGGGTTGCGTTCTAAATTCGCGTGTGGGTGGAGTCATGTAAATTGACATTATTTCATTGTCGGTGTATCTTTTTTGCTCTTCGCTATGAGGCGGCACGCAAGTAGAGCCACTTATTACCGAAGTTGGCGCTGGGAAAACCGCCAGATTCGCGCTAGGCGGGAATCGAACCGCATGATGTCGTTTGCTCAAGCTGAAGCTTTGGAAGCCATGAATGCACCATCGGGCGCACGTGAACCTTGGCCCGGCAAGAGAGACGTGACCATTAGTTTTACCAAAGCCCCCCAAACCCGCAGGATCTGCAAAGAAAACCTAAAGCCATGCATCTTCAAAACCCGAAGATATCCGAAGCTGAACAGCACTCGTTGTTGTCGTAACAAGAGTACTTGTAGGTGTCTTCAGGAGTTCTCTGCCTCGCTGCCTTTGTTCCGCCTCATCCGAGCTTGCAGCGAGGTCATTTTTAGGCATTTGTAAGAGAGGCCAGTGCGCTAGATCCGCGCTAGGTGGGCGCTAGCAAAGATTCAACGCAACCTGCCTTGGAAGACCCTGGCCCATCACAGGGAACAATCTTGTGATTTCAAGCTCGTCGGATTGCAGTTGCCGGGCGCCTCCATTCCGACTTCAGCGTAACTTTCGAGTAACTTTCGCGTAACTTGCTCCTAACTCGTGTGCGCCGGCAGGTCTTCATAAAACTTAAAAGCAGGACACCATTATGCCCCGCTATGATTTTTTAGTCGACAAGATGCCGGATGATCCGAATGAGGGGATGAATCGCTTCGAGAAGCGTCTGGCGAGCTATCACAAGAAGCTTGCGGGGGCTCCAGCCCAAGCAGCGGCAGCGGGACATCTTGCATTCCCGCCAAGAGTCCAGCAGCAGCAGTAGCAGCAGCAGCGACAGTTCTTCGGACAGCAGCTGCTGAAAAGTCTGCGCGCTAGTACTCTTCTTAGGAATCCACGCATGCAACCCCAAACTCCTGCGTTTGCTGGTATGTATCTGTAAGCCTGGTTTTCTTTTGCCACATGAAGCGGCACGCAACTACAGCCGCATTTTGACAACAACTGTCCTAAGTCGATTGTAGAAGCGACGGTCTGCCAGGCTCCATCCGGACACAGGCTGTCGGTTCCTCGGAGAGATGCGACTTGTAAGCATCGCCCGCCGTCGCTCTGACGTTCTTCTTTGCAAGGCATGTGCGCGCAGTTGTACCACCGAGCGATCCCTCTGCCTTGAAGGCCAAGGCGGGCGACTGGACATGGTGAGTTTGTTGTGTTTCTGCCGCTGTGTTTCGTTTGGTCATATCATCATAGCGCGCTTTACAGATCATGTACAGCACGGGCTAGCTTTGCGGTACTGTGGTGCGCCCTGACAAGACATTCTCTAGCTGCCCCTCTTGTGTTTGTGCTGCCGTGTGTTTCTTTTACCGTCGTAGCGCCTTCACAGATCCTGTGTAGGCTACATTTGCCGGTTTGGGACTGTCGGTGCCGCGTTACACCCTTGGCTCGTGTTTCTGCTGTCGTGGAAAGGTTGGCAACAGGTGTTTCGACAGGCAGGGTTCCAGGAATCCAGCAAGGTTAGGTGGCGGACAGGAGGACGAACTCGGATTCGGAGGTGCCACCACCCAAAGCAAAGCTCCGGAATGGGCAGACCAAGGGATCCAGTCGGGGGAGGACGAGTGACAAGCGTGCGGAGTCTTGCGATACTTGGCTTTCCTTTGTCAGGCCGTGCTGCTGCACTTCCACGGAATGAACAGCCATAACAACGGAAGGCCGTCTGGGAGTTTTCGGAAACTCCCATCTTCCTATACTGGAAACAGCTCCGCCGGCATCTGCAGCCAGAACTGTAGCAGGTAGCACGTCCGAACTCACGTTGGCAGCAGGAACTGGGCTGTTGAGTTCTTTCCGCGCCTTGCCCAACAAGGCGTGCTGCTTGTTCTTGGACTTGGCTGCCGCATAGCCATGGCACATGTTCCGTACCAGTAGACTCGATGGAGTTGACGGCTACATACACCATGTTGAATCGCATGCCTCCATAGGATGCCGACAGCGCCGGTCTGTCTGAAGAATGCGCGTCACTTCATGTTCAGCTGACCCTGAAGCTTCTTGGGGCTCAAGCTGGAGTTAGTTGTGCTCTTCGTCACCACCTCAGCTCCGAAGGCGCGGCTCTCTGCCAGCGGAGCGGTGCCCGAAGCGCGAGAACCTGCGAGGCCCGGCCAAGCATGGCCTTTTTGACCCTCAAGTCCACCTTCATCGACATCACCTCGACGGTTCCGCGGCACTGAGATGTCTTCTGCGACTGCCAATTTTTTGTGTATATAGTGTGTGTATATATAATATATATATATATATAGTATATATACAGTATATATGGTATATATATATATATATCGCTTTTCTCGCTTTTCGGGCAGAGTGATCCATTGCGTGGACGCCCCCCGTCGAGCGGGCGATCCTTGGAGCTTACAGCCAAGTCGTTCCCAAAAGCCCGACACAACTGAAATCGCATGGAACAGAAATCCAGGGACAACGCCTGGTATGCACTCATGCGCACTCCAACGGCCTACAAGTCCTGCGGGTGAAAGGGTTTTCCTACACAACGGGCTCCAAAGAGGCGATCCCTTCCCCAAGAGCCCTCATGCCAGGCCGCTGGAAAGTGCATTGCGCTCCAGGGCCTAACGAAACAACTACAACTGTGCGACACAGAAGAAGCACTACGAAGAAAAACACATGCAAAAGCCGTCGGACAACAGATCACCGCCAGCGAGCAATACATCAAAAGTTGTTCTCACTGGACGACTCAGGACAACACTGCACTCTGACCATCACAAGATCCGAGACATGTCATGGATGGTCCATGCAGCAAAGGGTGAAGGGCAAATAAGTTTACAATCCTAGCCCCTTCACCGTTTGAATTTACAACTTGACGTCTGTTTGCATTGGACTACGGCTGCTTGGCCCAGCCGCTCAACGATTGCTTCACGTCAGCACCGGCTTGCTCGTGCTCTCTTGTACCATTCTCACTTCCATATCCTTTCCGACATAATAGCGGACGAAGGCGCACTTGCAGTACATCAACCCAAAATGCTCCTGCTAGGCCCACTGGTTGTGCATCGCCACCTCTGTGCCGAAACATGCCGAATACTGCATGATAATGACAACTACCCTGAAGTCCTTCAACACTTCAAAGTAGTTCCACAAGGATGGTGTCTTGGCGGTGCCCGTCACGGACACGTCGAGCCTCTTTGCTGTAGGGGTGTCCCAGCACAGCAGCTTCAAGCCCACCGCAGTGACAAGGAAAAGAATGGCCGGCACGATCATGTACACTCGCCGAGCAGTGTCCGCTGCCACGCCAGAATTAACCATTAGATGGAACAGCCGTGAAACCATGAAAATCTGCGTGGCACCGCCCTTCAGATTTCCCCATCCGGCTGCTGTAGCGTTCGCAGTTCCAATGCGAACATCAACGAACACCAGAACTGGTTGGTCAAGAAAACGGCTCCTGCGCAAACAATCATTCCGTTGCACTCGGCTCCCATAGTGCACACACGTTTGGCCAGGGCTGACGGCGCAGATGGGCTCCGCTCTTCAGCGGTTGCAGTGGTGCTGCTCATGACGGCAACGGGAACTGCTGCACAGTCGATGACGTCATCACCATCCTTCACCCTGCCGTGCTGGCAGTACGAGGCCATGGCGAACCCCGCCCCGCAGGGCATCAAAGGGGTCCTGGGGCTCTACAGCAATCCCACTCCTGTCGTGGGTCTTCTGGGCCCTGGTATATATATATATATATATATATGGTATGTATGGTATATATGGTATATATAAATATATAGAGTATATATAGTATGTATACTATATATATATATATATATAGTGTAAATAGTATATGCGGTATGTTGCATCGAGGACTTTGGGGATGCTCTGGATCTTCGACCTCGAGCGTACAGTGAGCCGGCGGACATGTGGCATTTGCATCAGGCCCCGCAGGGCCCCAGGGTCCTATGCTCATTTCTCCCTGAGCAAGTCTAGAAATTAGAAATTCTAGAACTTCTAGAAATTCTAGAAATTCTAGAAATTAGAAATTCTTGAAATTCTTGAAATTAGAAATTCTAGAAATTCTGGAGGATGTTGCTCTTCGCAGTCGCAGGATGCAGATGCTGACGAAGAGTCCAATCGTCTGCAGATGGAGTACGTTGCGGTTCTAGAAGATCGCGCGAGCAACCTGGCCACGGGCACGGAGGCGCCTTCAAATTCATGTGGGTGGTTGTCAAAGTTATGGTCCGTTTTGGGGCCCTAATATAATACGGCACCTATTATATAGGGTGCCCAAAAAGGGACCTTTATTTTGACGATGCTGTTATGCTCAGTTGTGCTCCGTTGAGGTGGACCTCCACCTCTTGCCAGGGCAGAGAGCCGATCCAGATGCAGGCAGAGCGTAGGAAAGGGTAAACCCTAAACACCGAAACCCCACACCCTAAACCCTAAACCCTACACCCTAAACCCTAAACCCTATACCCTAAACCCTAATCCCCAAACCCTAAGGAAGAGACCATTCGAATTCCACTCACTGACCAAAAGATGAGCCGAATGCTGGCATAGCAACCTTCCCATGGCTGAGCCAGGGCTTCGTTCTGCGTCTACGGTCTATGAGCCTTGTTGCTGCGTATCTCAGCTCAAGACTTTGCTGGGACTTGCCTGACAGTTTGGCAACTTTCAGAAAGCTGAGGCCGAGGAGACTGACCACGACACAGATTCCGTGGAGGAAATCTGGGATGCGGACTTCTTCGCTTGATGTGAGAGAGGTCCGCACCTCTGAAGCTTGAAGTGCCGAATGCTAACCCTAAACCCTAAACCCTAAAACCCTAAACCCTAAACCCAAACCCAAAAACCCTAAGCCCATTTCTGCTGTTCCCAGGAACCCAGAAGTTCTGCTGAAGCGATGCTGATAATGAAGCCTTGCAGAGTGTACAGGAAGGAGAAGTGATCGACAATCTGAGAACGGGCCTGGTCCCACAGGTTAGGGTTTAGGGTTTAGGGGTTAGGAGTTAGGGTTTAAGCTACTTCAGGATTTCAAGAATGCTGTATTTCCTCCTTCGGCATCCTTTCTCAGCCGTGCAGATGAATTCAGGCTGTCCTGTAACATTGATCTCCTGGAAAACCACAAGCCTCGAGCGTTTGTTCTGGAACTGCGCCGAGTCCCTTCCTGGCTCCAGAACTCGGATGCAAATCCCAGAGTTTTTACAACGAAGCATGCTGTTTTCATTCTGGCTCGCTTGATGGTGCCAGATCTCAAGTGCGCCTATGGAGGCGCTGTTGCATCCGAAAAGCCGCATGGACCCAGGTTTTGAAACCTGGGTCCATATCCAACGACGAGCCTCATCTTGGCTGGACGGATCCTGGCCGCCACGTTGAGGTTTCGGCAGATTGCTGTGTCGAGTGTCACCCTTCTCGATTCTTAGCCATTTGGGCCGGGCTGGCTACGGTGCTTGAGCTTCCTGACAGCGCATATAGATAGCTCTGCATGCCCTTACAGTAAGTGTACCTCTTGTGTAGGCCTCTCTGTTGGAATGAGTCGTAGCCCCTGCATAGCTGCAGCCTGAAGCAATTCGTCGCGTGTTTTGACCACGCAGAAGGCATACCTGAAGAACTAGTCCCATGTACTCGTGGTGCAAGGATAATCGCATCGTCATGGCATAAGCTTTTGCATTGGTTCTGTGCTCCATGCTTCATTAACGGGTCTGAGGAATCGGCTGCAATCGCAGCTCCTCAGTTTCCAAAGTTTCACGCGAAGTTGCTCCGAGAGACATTGGTCCGGAGCATTTTTTATAATGATAGTACCCCACAGGTGCCGCTTCGATTTTTCAGTGGCGGAGTCAGCTGTCGGCTGTGTCTGCCATCGCAGTGGCGCAGCGGTCAGACTCTGCCATCGCAGTAGAGCAGCTGTCAGACCAGATATCTCTTGAGGAAAACTGCATAGGTGCGCAGTACACTTGCAGCCTCAGTTGGCAAGAAGAAGCCACCAGCAATGGTAATCCAAACCTGGGGTGTCTGTCGTCGAGGATTGCATCTTGTTGGGAAGAAGTTGGGGGAAGCGCAGGGCCCCAAATGCCATCTGTGAACTCCTCTCCGCTTCGACCGACAGTGTTTCTGTTGCGTTGCGCTGTTGGCAGGTTATGTGCTCTTCGCTGTGGACATGATGGGATCGATCCTCAGGTGAGAGTTCAGAGTGTTCATGGTCTCCACCCGAACATGACAGCACGACCTTTTTAACAGATACCTGCTACTGGGTACTGATGCCTAACTCAGGCCACGGATACAGCGAGGGAGAGCGTGCCCTCGTGGAGGCGAGGCAAGCTTGCTCTTTCGTGTGCGGAAGTCTTTCTTCTGCTGCTTTTTCTATGTGCACGCACGATCAACAAAGCAACCTTCATGTGTCATATCCCCATCTGCATCCGACGAAAGCAGAATCGTATCAGCCCAACCAACCATAAACGGCTCGGCGTCGCCTTTGCCTGGTCGACGCTGAACCAAAGAAGCCGGCCAAGCCATTGGCTTGGCCGGAACTCTCTGCAATCACTCCTTGCTGGCAAGCCCTGCGATGGCCTTGCGCCAACTGCACAGTAGACAAGAGCGATGTTTCGGATCTTTCGATGGCTTGCGGCTCAAATTGGTTTTCGACCCTGTTGACTCTGGTTCGTGGACAAGACACGCAGGAGGAGATGGTGGAGGAGGAGCCTAAACCCTAAACCCATCTAAGCCCCAAACCCGGAGGAGGAGGATGAGGAAAGAAGCAGCAGACGGCTCCTCGCAGGGCTTGCGCCCTGAGAGCCGGTTTCCTTTAATGTGTTTTCATGATTGTTTTTGGGGGGACCGACTGAAGAAGAAGATGACCTTTTGGACGATGCCGGGAGAAAGGCTTGGGAGTGCCTTTCTGGTTTCGTGGTGATGTTTCTTGAGACGGGTGAATGGACTCGAAATTAGAATTACACCGAGGTGATGCTCGCTGCAACTAGACCTTTATCACCTATCCCGTATGCACCTTTGAATCCTGGGCCGAGCAGGACTGGGAGGACGTGTTCGAGGACATGGCATCCTTTGCAGAGGCCTTCCGCTGTCAACCTCATCGAGTGATGCCACCTGTCACCGCCGCGGACCGTGACCCATTCTTCAGAGGAGCTTTACGGCGTTAGCGCTTCGCCTGCCCGTCCGGAGGCATGTGAATGTGTGCATTCTCGCATGGAAGCAAGTGTTCTGGTTTCGAGTCCTCTACGATTTTTGACGACCCTCGTACTCGTACAATCAAGTTCGGCCGTAATGATCTCAGGACTTCCACTCTGGAGTCTGCCCAGAGGCAGGACGAAATAGCACCACAAATTGATGGCAGCCAGGTTCAGAGAGATGCGCAAGAGTTTCTATCGTTTGATGGTGGAAAGGTCCTGAATCGTGTTCGCCAGCTGCCTTTATTCCTCCACGGCCAGAGCTTGGGGGGAATGAAACTTGGCCCGATCAAACCTCTGTGTCACAGTGTCCACAGGGACAGGCGTCGACTAGGTTAGGTCCGAGCGCGTGCCAATTCTGCAGGAAGTTCTTATGATTGCTGCTTTTGCATCTCTGCCCACTGTCGTTTGGCGGAACTATCCCCTGCCCGACAGGCAAAGCAGGGCATCTCTTTCATGGAAGATGCTCAAGCCAAGCATGTAAGTGACGACAAGTCGAGTGCACCAAGGATATGTCTCGGAGTTGGCCTGCGTTTGCAGAGAAGCCAAAAGCTCGAGGGCATCTTCCGAGGCCTCTTCGAAGCAAGAACAAGCCTCTGCCTTTTGTCTTTGCCTCTCAAGGGCCGCTTCGCCTCCGTTTCGCCTCCGCTTCGCTTCGAGTCTCTGCAGGCGCTCTCCTTGCGGCTCCAGCTCTTCAGGTGCCTCTCCCGCCGCAGGCGCGCCACAGCCTTTCGCCGCGCTTCGGAAGCTCGGAGTGTCCTTGAGAGCAATGCGGACATGCACTATGCCGCAGCCGCGGTGGCCGTGCTGTTCAAGATGACGGCATGCATGGAGCAGAGTATGCCTAAGTAGGCCATGCAAAGCTGTGTATCAGCGTCAAGGGCCGGAAGGCTCAGATTTCAGCAAGGCTTATGTCCGCACCTCCTCGTCAAAACAGGGTAGAAGCATGGCTGCATCCTCTGTGAAGCTGCCCGATTCCAGGACCCTTTGCCTATATCTGCATGCTTGTTCAGTGGCCAAGATTGGCCAAGGCAACTGTAATCCACCAGACATTGCAAGAGGTCCTGGTTAGGGGTCGGAATGTCGTAAGCCGGAGATACATGTGCTGTCACATTGTGTTCTTCTTCCTCCGCCGGTGTCTTTTGGTAGACTTCTTCCTGTGCGTGATGCATGTGCGCAGAATGTATGATGCCGGTAATTCTCGTGATATGAACACTGCAGCTGCTTCTGCTTCTCATGTCGCTACGGTTCTTCATATTCGTTATCATGGCTTAGTATACCGTATACTGATGATCATCGTAGCGCCAGCCTGATCGATCGCAAGAACAGCATGTTAGTGGCATCCAATGTCAATGCGCCTGACAGTCTGAAGATCAGCGGTTTTAATGCGTTTTAATGCCTGAGCTCCTCATGCAGTATAATATGGTCAACCATGAACTAAGCCCAGAATCCACAAGTCTGAGTGCGTAGATGCACCCGGGTGTGATGGCTTTCATACCAAGGTTCCCCCCTAAACCCTAAACCCCCTAAACCCTAAACCCCTGAACCCGAAACCCGAAACCCTATAAACCCTAAACCTCCCATACCTCCATTCTCCCATCAAACCCAAGCCATTCTTCCAGCTCTCACGCCCCCGGAGATGAAATGGAAGTTTCCGACCATTCGGGGGTACCTTATTTTGGGGGTCCTTATAATGCGGATCCTACTAAATTTAGGGTACTTTTTTATGGTCTCGTATGTTCGGAAACCCTCGCATAGAGGCACAAAGAGGTGCAGTCTGAACAGGCCGGCTGCTCGGAGGTTTGTTAATCTCACAGATTTCCTGGAACCAGGAGGCAGCGCACAAGAAGAACCAGTCGGTGAAACCACGAAGGAATGGCAGTTTGGGAAGACACGAAGGCCGGCTCCTGCTGAGCTGTCCGTCTGAGTCTATGGACCCTGTCGAAGGGAGTGGTGCTGCCGACACTCGTGTGTTTCTCCGGCACTTCGATCTTCTTCCTGCTGGTGTGGTCCACGGCAATGCTCGGCACTGAGGTTCTGCTTGCGCTTTGCGTCAGAGGCTTGACGTTCCTTCTTCCAGGTTCGGGTCGGGCAGCCCTACGCTTGGCATCCTCTTCCCATTCGTGTACCCGGGATCACAAGGTTAGCTGAAAGACTGGCAGGTCAGCTAGCTGAGTGACGGCGAGGTACATGGTCGTGGCTGGCATTTGTGGACTTTGTGCCCACTTCGCAGGAAGGTTGCGAGCTTCGGCCTCATCTGCAATGTCATGTTACTAGCTTGGTCGGTGCCACCGAGGTGACACTTCTGTTTCTGTGGCCAGAAGGTTGTGCCATGCTTGATCGCACTGTCAGGTTGGAGCGGATGACTGAGGCGCGTGCCACTAGTGCTGTATGTATGCAAGCCACTCGATGCATTGTCACGCCATGGGCGACATTGCTGGGGTGTGCGTCATCGTGCTACGCCCTGTTCAAAAGTCAAATGTCTCACTCTTTGTCGCTCATTCGGGGAGCACAAAAAGTGCTCGGGATCGTGCAATGAAAAGGCGCTCTTTCAAGCAAAATCCTGCTCTTGCTGGGGGCTCTGCCCATCGTCCCAAGCTGTATGCTGATCCTTCACATGGGAGTTTCCGAAAATAGGTACCCCTCTTTTTCGGAAACTCCCACATAGATTTGTCCGAAGTCCCAGACCCCAAGTTGAGTCTCCGTATCCTCCAGCCTCCCCCCATGGCATCATCACGAGCCTTTGACGAGGCCGTGATCAGCTTTTTGAAGTGGTGCGCTCCAAGCTTAGATTCATATATATATATATATTATATATATATATATATCATTATACACATGCATATATATATATATATATATATCACATTATATATATACTCATTATATAATATTTCGGTGTGTGTATGTATATATATATATATACACACACACACACACTTCTGATATGTTTCTCTATATATACAAATGCACACACACACACACACACACGCACACATTTTTACAGGGATCTCACTGAGGGTCGAGTTGTGGACACGGCATGAACTGTCGTTTCGACAATCTGAGGTAGTGCCCTGCTGCTCCCGGCAACCAATGCCAGAAGACCACGTCTCAGCAGCTAAAGCGAACCAGGATAGACACAGGCAAAAGTGGCGCATCCATGAGGCGCAGGTAGAGGAAGACGTATCATGCGATGGAGTGTATTGATGTGCTAAATTGAAATATCAAAGCGAATCCTGCGTAAACTTGAGGCCTGTATGTCGCGATGTGGCTGAGGCTGTGAGTTCCAGCAGCAAGGTCCACCTGGGCGCGAATTTCGATCTCAGCCATAGCCTCGTCTGTTGCCATGTTGCCAGCCAGTTATGGCATTGCCTACGTCAGTCAAGTGTCGTGGTGCAGTGCCCGAACCTGTATTCACTTAAATTCACGCACCTGCCTTGGTCGAGAGGCTGGATATGGGCAGAGAGTCATACGTGCTTGCCAAGGCGACCCCAAGCAGAAGTACATGGCTGAGATGGAGGTTGTGGATTGTGCTCATCGTTTTCCAAAGAAAGGAGAGGATCCTTTGCATGGCCCACCGACCAACTCTTGACAGCGTCGTCGCCAACTGTTGGAGGCCTTGGCTGGTTCTTCAAGATGCGTTGGGGCACTGCATCGGCATACTCGACGATCTTCTCCGCCATTGACGAGGAGCTCGCAGTAGTTGGTCGTCGCTCCCAAGTGCAGCATGTGGTGCTTCTTTGTTTTGAGAGGAGATGAAGGAAGTGCGCTTTCCCTTCCAAATCATCCACGACCCCAAGGATGGCTCTTCGCTTCCTTCTTGACACAGGGGGTGGATCTTAGTATTCATTGGACATCTGTAGTTATGCGTAGCGATCAGAAAGGCCCTCGTCCTGTTGTATGCGTACGGAGGACAGCATCTGCATGGTCGAGGGCTCCGAGAAGCTGATGAAGTTGAGTGCTTGCAAGGACAAGGTCATGCATCGAGTCGACGCAGGCACAGCGGAGCGGCAGAAGTCGGAGGTGTAACTGACATCTTTCGACGTCTGCAGGTGGGCTTCATGTTCTGACTTTCGTCATCCAGGAAGAGTATGTGCGAAGCTCAGGTAAACCGCTCGCAGTCTATCGATGGATCGGCTGAATCTGTTGCCGTGCATGACTGCATGATGTTTGAGTGGATAAGTAGGCCAGTCAAGAGCACCGGATCTCATCTCCTACTTCCTTCGCTCAGTTGAAGCTGGTGGGCTCCTGGATCCAGCAGCACTTGTGAGCCAAGTCGGAATATTTCCTGGGTAGATCTTGCCCGGCTAAAGTGCCATCAACCTTTTAATACAGAGGCTGTGGCCTCAAGGTTTGACCACTTGGCTGGGCTTCCCTACACGAAGGGAACCGTGCTTGCAAGTCACTGCCAAAGGCAGGGCATGGGCATGGCCGATTGGTGCTGCCGCTCCATTTAAGGTGTCGTCCGGAAAGGCCGCGCCGAGTGGCACAACTGTTAACGAATGCACTGCAACCGTTTATCGGTCGTGAGTGAACGGCACAAACGCTTGTACACATCGCAAAATGGTTGTGGCATGGTGTGAGCATGAAAGGGTTCTGTGCATCGGATTCTTCACAACTCTCGGCATCCTCCAGGCCCCAGGCAAGAGCGTGCTTCAGACACCCCGTTTGGCAGGATGAGCTTGATAGTGACGCAGACATGTCTTCCGTGCTCCGAGGTGCTGCTTTGGAGGCATCCTTTGATGATGCGCGCCAGGAGGCTGTCGGGCAGGGCCGGGTAGGAGTAGGCAGAACCAGATTGAGGAACAGGGGCGAGCGCTTGGGGGCGCCTCGGGGTGTGATAAGCTTACCTTGGGTTAATAGGGAATTCTGGAATGGGGGTACAATCATAACTACTATTACTACCATCCTTCCATTCCCTACTCAAAAGCCGCAGATCTCTGCGGCTCTCCAGAGCCAAGAGCCGAGCCCCGAGCCGAGATCCTCTCACAAAAACCCGAAGAAAGTCCTCCTTTCTACTTTAAGTTAAGTTTACCATAATAGGGATCTGTAAGGATTCCTTTAAGGGATCTATAGGGTTTAGGGTTTCAGGTTTAAGTTTCCATAATATGCAGGAATGCAGGCGGCAGGCAGGATGGGAGTAGCGGCGGTAGCGGCAGCCTCTTTCAAATCTTTGAGGCTTAAAGTTGCAGAATCCGCCAAACCTGAGCAACTTACAGCCTCTTTGCCTGGATCCATGAAGAATTGGCCGTCCGGATCGGCGAAGATTACTTCGGGTTTGCGCGGCTCGGCTCTGCTGTGTCCAAGCCAGTGCGGAACCGCATGTGTTTCTTGCTTTGGTGTGGGCTGCGGGCGGCCAACTTTCCTCCTGGAATCCAAGACAGGACGGTCCTGGAATTCATCCAGAACCACGAAGCAGTACAATTTCAACACTTTCAAGAGAGGGTGTAAGGTATTCAGCTGGCGAGGCCAAGTAGTTTGACTTCTTGTGTGTCAGCGTATGTATAGATTTACAACGCACATCGGCTGGAGGTGGAGCACCAGACCCGGCGTCGGGTTGCTGCGGAGCGCGCAGCAGCCACGCTTCGGAAAGAGCTTGGCTGGGATCCCCGAAATGTGACGATGCAGTGGGAACCAGGGCTTTGTGATGGGCCAGGCCTTTCTTGGCTGAGTCAGTGAGAGTAGAGAGCAGCGACAGGTCATGTTCGGGATTGTCGGGATTGCGTGCGTCTGCATTACATCAGGATGCAGTTCAATCGCGAGTGTCCCAACCCGTTTCAAGTTGAAGTGCTTGCACGTACCGCTTTGTCTTCGGCAGTTACTGACCTTACTTCTGGGCTGCAAACCACGGCAAAGCACCGCCATGCTCCGACAAGGTCACCTGAAGGCATCCCTTGTTGCGATGGAGGCCCTTGATGGAGCTGCAGCTCTTTTCATGCCGTTCATTGGGATTTATCACCGCGAAGCGGGCAGAACTCGCATGCCGTCAGGCTGAACGGGAAGGTTGGCAGCTTCGGGAGGAGACGATTGAGACATGGCTGGCCGAACAACATGGACAGTCGACTCGCCAAAGCGGACAGCCGGGTCCTGCAGCGGCAGCAGCAGCAACAGCAGCAACTGCAGAGAGAATTGAAACTGACAGCACACGAGATGCAAAAACTTGAGCAGCTGCAGTCCGAATGCCTTAAAGCCGAAAGATGGACAGGGTCGCGAGAGCCCATGCCAGCCATGTTGTGGTAAGCTGTTTACACGGCCAGTCTCGAGTGAGTCCACGATAAGTTGGGAAGAGAACGAGAAGAACGAGAATAATCATTCACCTCGCGGGAGCCGCGCTGGTTAGCTCCTGTTCCCTACTGAGCAACCCATCGGCAGCCGTACGGCATATGCTGGCAAGGTTGTGAAGGGGCTAGCGTGCAAGCTGGAAGAGCGCCGAAATCCCAGAGTGGCCAGCAGGACCGGTGCCGCCGACTTTGCGATGAGTCGATCGCAGCAGCAGAGGCCAGCAGCATGAAACTCATAATGTGCGATGCTCGGGGAAGCTGGGGAAGGTGGGCGCACGCGCTTCGGAAAGCCAGCTGAACCCAGAAGCCTGACTCTGACTGGTTGAACTCGACAGGAGCGAGCCGAACACCATGCTGCCGAGGCCTCGCAGGCGAGGGCAAAGTGCGGTGGACTTGCAGAGCTGGAGCTGACAGCAGCTCTGCTGTCAGGCCCAAGTGGAGCTGCGATGCTGCCGTGAGGACATTCGGGTTTAGGGAGTTGCTGCAGAGTTGCTTCTTGATTGCTTCCCCATTCCTGATTCGTAGGAGTTGGGAGATCTCCAACGCGAGGTGAAGAAGCTGCCTGAGCGGCCAAGCTGCACTGGAAGCAGGCGAGACTCACAGTTGGACTGAGCTTGTGCCAGGTCCTCTCACAGCCCCCGCGCTCGTTTCAAAGCCGCCACGGTCAGTCGCCCAGCTTTGTTTGTCCTGGCGGAAAGCAATGCACAGTTGCTCAGGGCAACGACATCGAGGCAGAGGTGAGTCTGTCGGTGATGTTGCGTAGCTGTAGCCAGACGCAGGCAGGCTCCTCTGTGTTTCACGCGTGAAAGCAATAGCTTGACGGCTTGCCAAGGCATTCATCAACTTATGCCGTTGCAACATTCGGCAATCAGTTCTAAATCGAAGTGGCGTGCCTTCCCTCGAGCAGAGACTAGCGACTAGCATCTGATGCTGCAGGTCCTGGCCTTGTGTCAGCGATTGGAGGAGGAAGCCACCCTTTCACTCGTATCGCACATTCGGGATAGGTCAGGAAGTCCGGTCGGTACGTCGTGGCTGGCATCGTTTCGTTTCGCGTGCGAGGAAGGAGCCTTCCCTTTCCTCCGCGCAGAAGCTGCGCCGGGCTCGGCTCGAAGTTCCAGATAGGGCTCAGCCACAGTACAAGGCAGAACTTTCTGGGTGCCAGGTTCCTGGTCCGATCAGTGACCCGCTTGATGGAAGGAGTTGTTGGTCTACAACGAGCGCTGGCTTGAGTGACAGAAATGTGTGCAGCGGAGTCCCAGCCGAGTCGAAGCGAAGCTCTGAAGATTAAAGGGCTGTACTGTAGCTTACATTGTAGATTCGTTTGTCTACATCCTGCAGGCTCGATTTCCCGATTCACAGCTCTCGCGGAACTTCAACCAAGCTTGCTCCAGCACCATGGCCCCATGCTGAGAGGAAACCAGGTCATCTTTCAGGCCTTGTATGATAAACCTGTGACGCCCGCCATGCTTCGACAAGCGCCGGCTCCGGTTTTCGGTGCGGCACCCTTGGCGCAGCATGTGGCGAGTGCGCCAGGGACTCAAATCCTGCAACAACGACACTGAAAAGCCATCTATGCAACCTGACGGAGCTTTCAGGATGGGAACCATCGCGGAAGAAGTGTGGTTGATGCGTAAGATTCTGCGGATGATCGATGGTAAGGTCTCAGCTGCCCCTCCCTGTGCCGCAGATCCGCACGATGCCGCGTCTCAGCCGCATGGTACTGTCAAGCCCCCAGTGTGTGACAAGCTGTGGCAGACACAGATCGTGGCCAGGCTGGCAGTGGGCAGCGTGCCACTGGTGGCCGCGAAGGTGCCAAATCTGTACGCGGAGTTGGGGTGACGCTTTCTGTGGCTGGGGTCGGTGATGATGGCTGCTTACCAATCGCTCAGCTGTCACAGCACGGCCGGCAGGCGACCCCTGTGCAAAGCTCGAATCTCGGTCCGTCGGTGCAGTATGGGGCGCATGGGGAGGTTTGACGTGTCTTGTTGTTTAAGGCCTGCCGCAAGCAGCTTTGCCGGCAAGCACAGGGATGCAGCGGTGCTACAGCACAGGGAGTCTGCAGCAATCCACTTATTCGCAGACGCCACAGGTCACCCCGTGCACCACTCCGCCAGCTGTCCGATTCTTCTCAGGAGTGATTCCGAACGGGGAGGCGGCGCCAAGCACTACGTTGCGGTCGGCGCTTCCTCAGCCATCGGGGTATCCGCAGCAAGCCGGTGCGCTCGTGATGGTCAAGCATCACTCCACGGCTTCGCTCAGAAGTCACCACTGCGTGGAGAGAGGCAGCGTGATCCAGGCGCCAACCCCAACATCCAAAGACACAAGCCCAAAGCGAGCATCGCCACGAGGACAAAGTCAGTATGCCTCGAGGTACAGCCTTGCCAAGTCAGAAGAAGAGACATGCATGTCTCCTCAATCTGTCCGTTCCGTGCACTCACAACGCTCACAGCGATCGCGAAGCTTCAGCCCAAAGCACGCAGAAGCAGGCAGTGCTAGTGCCAGAAGTGCCAGGGCAAGGAGCCGCCAAAACACGGCAGAGGCAATGAGTGGCCGCCCGGGTGAGGAGGATGAGGAAGGGGAAGCCCCATGGGAGGTGCCCTACGCAGCACGCACCGGCAGCCAGTCACCGCGTGCATCCACGCCGAATCCTTGCGTCGTTCGAACCGATTCGCAGAGGCGGCGATACCAGAACCTCTACGAGGATCATGAGATGCGGAAAATGAAGTGGCAAGCGAAGATGGATGAGAAGAAGCGGAAAGAGGAGGAGGAGCTGCAGAAGAGCATTGCCAATACTTGCAGCCCGAGGCATTTCAATCATGAGGAGTTTCAAAACTGGCCCGGGACTTACGGATCACAAGATGCTCTGAAGCAAGTCAGAAGTTGTCTTCTGCATTGCCTCTCTAGCTACAGCGGGAGTGCAGTGTCAGGTACGCAGACAGAATGACCCAGCAGCAGAGCTTCGAAGCAACGCGCCAGGAGAAGAAGCGCTCTGAGGCAAGACTACAGTGACTAGAGTTGCGGCGTGATCATGAACACGGGTTTAGGGAGCTTCTGCAGTTTAAGTAAGCTTAAGTAAGGGATATTGTGGGATGAGGTATTTCAGCCTAGAGAGGCCTTGTAGCCTTGCGGCTGGCAGGCTCGGCTGCGCGCCTTCCAGGCCTGCAGCTTTTGCCATGTCCTGGGGTGACATTCGCATCTCCCGGACTTTATGGCATTTTGTGACACCACATGATCATAATTTATCATATCAAACCCTAAACCCTAAACCCGAAGCCATGATAGAAATGTGCGGCCGTTGCAGGAGCTGTCCGAGTGTACCTTTACGCCTATGGCGCCTTCCAAGGCTTCGGAAAAGACAATGCCTGCTTAAAGGATCATGGGACTTAGTAACGAGGGTAGGGTTTAGGGTTTAGGGTTTAGGGTTTAGGGTTTACCTATAATTACTTAGAGCACTTATAACTTCACGTAAGGTACTTATCAACTTAGAACCTTAGTTACTAAGTCCCCCATGCTCCTCCACATGCTTTTGATCTCCCGGGAGTCATCTGTCAGGTAAGCCGTGGGCCCAAGCAGCGATCAGGCGCCGGGGCGTCTCCTGCATGTCCTCGTCCCGGTTATCTGAAGTATTGGACCTTAGGGTTTAGGGTTTGGGGTTTAGGGTTTAGGGTTTAGGGTTTAGGGTTTCTTCACGCTTGCTACCGTAGGAAGGACCCTGAATCCTAACCCCAAAGCCCCCGAAAAGCACCCAAGAGGCCCGGCCCTAATGGTCTTCGGACTTGCAGGCAGCGTTCCCATGGAGTCCCGGCCTGTGGTTCACGAAGGTGACCAGCAGGTGGTTCGCATCAGTTCATTTTGATTTTTAGGGTTTAGGGTTTGGGGTCTAGGGTTTAGTTTCTTTTACAGATGTGCCGGTGAAGAGGGGAAGCTCGACTGAACCGGTCTAGGGTGTCAGGGCTGAGGGTCTTGCTTGTGCTTGTTGCCTGACCTCAGGCGACAGCAGACGAGTTGGTTGCTGCACAGGCCCGCGCCAGCAATCTCGGACGTAGATATAGACAGAATGGAAATGGCAAAGCCGGCTGGCCGCTGGCAAGGTGTTGAATGTGCCAGAGAGTCGGGAATAGATATTGTGAGTTGCCGAGATAGGTCACTCAGATCGAAGCGTTTCGCCACCTGGAGAAGAAGGCGCGGATTCGGAAGATATCTCAAGAATTCATGAAAGCAGTGGCCAGGAGAGGGAGATGCGCGAAGCTACTCAGCGTGTCTTCAGAGACTTCCTGGAGAGATCCCTTGAGGAGACGATGGGTCCTGGGTTGCATAGAGCCACAGTCGAAACCGGGAGATGCCTGAACCCTACTTAAAGGATCATGGGACTTAGTAAGTAAGGTTGTAAGTACCTTATTTGGGGGTTATAAGTAGTTATAAGTTGAGGTACCCTAATTATAACCCGTGTGACTAAATCCCACGATCCTCCAAGTAAATCAACCCGCAAACCTAAGCCTCCCAAAGCCACCAAAATCAACCCCTAAAACCTCGAAAAAGCCTTAGAATTGGGAAGCCTTGGCCGGGCTTCGCGTGCAGCAAAGAAACACAACGCGGAGCACATAATAGTGTCTATATGATACTATCATCTCATACTACACCATGTTATATCATCTCACATCATATCATATTGTATTATATTATGTTTTTATATTCCATTTATATTTTGCTATGCTATACTAGACTAGACTTTACTACATTATGAAGCTCGGCGACCGGCACCGGGCCTCCCCGGCCCTTCCCACACCTCCCACCTGGTGATTGAAACACTGCTCATCCTAAATCAGGCGATCAAATCGCCCCAATTCCTGGCTCCTCCTGCAGAACTTCTGGGCTCTTCCTGCGAAGTGGTTGGATTCCTTCCGAACGAAGTCTCCCTTTGGGATGATTGGCTGCTCATCCACCAAGACAGCCCTACAGAAAACCTACGTGTACTACAGCTACTTCTTTTTGTCATAGCGCCAGGCCCCCTTGTCTCCCCATGATCTGCAGGAGGGTCGTCGAAAGCTGAAGCTCTTCGAGCAAACTCCCGAAGGCAAACATTGCTTTCCTGCTGCGCTGAAGGCGGGGACCTGGCTTTTTTCGATTCTGCTGACAGGTCGCGAGTACCTTGCCAGCCGAGCGAAAAGCTACGTGGACCGCGGAGTATGCAGTGCCATGCAGTGCCAGAGATCTTCGAGAGGGGACCAGCAATTCAATCGACAGGAGTTGAACCGAAGCATGAGCCACTCTGCTGCTTTGACAGAGGCAGGGTTCTGGGAGATTAGGAGATTCATCGGGGGTGTTTGGAACCCTCAAAGCCGAGGCCAGGGGAGATCTCCAACGCGCCAGCGAGGCTGGGCGAGACATGGTTGGAGCCCCCCAGACCAGACAGCATCTACTGTACCAGAGGCAAAGCTTCACTCGCACGCTGCGCAGCTGAGACAGCAACGCGCTGTGGTCCCAGAGTTGCGGCAGAGGGTGATGGTGTTTCCGCCCTTGCTGGGCTTGCTGTGCATACTCTGCCACTCCTGCCGTTGTTAGGCGCAGAAGGATGCGCAGCAGCTTCAGCTAGCGAGATTGAAGGCAAGACGAGCGTCGGTCAATGATTCAATGCTGCAAAAGGCATAGGACAGATCCGCAACGCAGCCACCGGTCGCCAATCTGCAAGCAGGATTGTAGGATTCTCGGCATGCTGTTCGTGTCACCAGATTGCTTGGGAGCTCATCCAGCTGCAGCGGCGGTACACCCGGCTGGAGAAAACACTTCCGAGGCAAGAGTGGACATGGAGCCTGAACCGTTTTCACAGCAGTCTTCCATCCCAAGAGCCACCGCCTGGGCAGATCTATGCTACTGGGCTTTGATGCAATGCTTGTGGAGCGACTTACCCGGGAGGCAGGCTCAGAGACTTGCAGCTGCGACGTGTTTTGCCCTCTCCTTCCTCCAGCCGTGTGTAGTCGTTTTCCGACAGTCCCTGCGGCTTATGCTGCTGTCGTGATTCCGCATGTTGCGCTTGTTGTTCTTGTAGTCTTTGGCGAATGATCGTGCGTATTTGTTGCTTGAGCTATCGATGGCATCGCAAGTTCTCTCCCTCTCCCTCTCCCTCTCCCTCTTTCCCTCTTTACCTCTTTACCTCTTTCCCTCTCTCTCTCTTTCCCTCTCTCTCTCTCTCTCTCTCTCTCGCTCTCGCTCTCGCTCTCGCTCTCTGTCTTTCTGTCTCTTGTCAGAAGTAGCCGGGCATGGGGCGACTTCCTGCAATGCCAGTCTTGGTATGTTGAAGCGCGGAGCTTTGCCAGCGCCCTCTCCAAAGAGGCTTGGGGCTTTCTGTCAGCAGTTGGCTCCTGGTGTGGCGAAGCAACCTATGCAAGTATGTAGTGATGTCGGCTGCCAGCTTCAATGTTTGGTGCCCGACTTTGGCTCAAGAGTTACGCCATCCTCTCGTGACTACCTTGCAAAGTACGTGACCATCCGTCAATAACGAACTCGAGGCCGGAGAAGTTTGAGCGTGCAATGCTTGAACCCCGAAATCCTTCAGAAGCGAGCTTCGCGTCGACTGGTTCACGGTTTAGGGCCGTTTAGGGTTTCGCGTCTTCAGGCTCATTCGGCCATAGAGTCTCACAGCGTTGGTTTTGAAACTTGGGTTTAGGGCGTCATGGCGCATGTTCAAGGATTTGATCCAGTTTTAGAAAATGGGGGGACCCTGAGATAGAAGCCCAAGTAGTAGGATCTTGAATACCTGCGGGTTAAACCCTCAACTCCGATTAGGGAGCGCAGTTAAAGGGCCGCATTCCAATTTTAAAAAGAGGCCCAAGAAGCCATCCCTGGTTTTCTGAAACCCCCAAATCAGCCAGGCAGTGCAGCTATGCAGCTGGCGCATCAATGTCGCACTGCTGCAGAGAGGGCACATAGCTTGGGGTTTAGGGTTTAGGAGTTATAAGTTACTAAGTGTCCTTGTAGTCAGGCTGCTGCGGCTGCAGCTTGAGCTTTGGGGCCTACTTCCTCCTGAGCATGGTGCCCAGAAATTCCGAGAATCTGGTCGAGCAGCCTTGAGAATACGATGTCAAGCTCGTCGCAGGATGTGTTTTTCGGGCTAAGGCTTGAACCTGCTCCGGCGCATTCCTTAGGTCTCGGACAAGAGTATGCAGCAGGGCACAAGCAAATATACAAGCGGCACACATCATGATTGCCTTCTGTAGCCCGAGTATCATTTGCCACAGTGGACTTCAGCATTGCCAGAGCCAAGGTGCTTACTATTCATCAGCATGGCCTGCGACGCGGTCCTACACCAAGAACAGGACTTGCTGCTCGGCTGCACCGGCCGAGTTCGTGCAACATGCGAGTCATTGTATGTCGTAGGAGGAGAAGTTCTCATGAAACATATGGAGCGTGTGGAGCCTCGTCTCGTTCCGAAGACGTCGGTGCAGGAAAGATGGGACCAAAGCTTCAAGAGGTTTAGGGTTTAGGGTATGGGGTTTAGGGTCTAGGGTTCAGGGCACTCTCCGCCTTCTGCATGTGAGAGATTGTGCATGCTGTTCCGTCTTGCCAGTCTTTGCTGCCCTTCCTTCGTTGCTGGGATGTCCTCCTCGTGCCACCACCAATACGGGGAATCGCTGGGCTGCTTGTAGTCTGTGGGATGCACATGCTGCTTAGGTATATACAGATTGAGGGTAGCCTTGGCGAGAAGGCCTCCCTTTGCATCCGTGGCTTCAAAGCCTGTGATGCGTACATCACAACGTTCCAGGTCGCCCTCGCAGCTTTCAGCATCGCCGGTGCCACCTTCACAGTCTTCGCGCCAGCTTCACAGCAAGGTGAATCGTTTGAGCTGGGTCTGGCGCATAGCCTGTGGGAACGCCGAGGCTCTGGGGTGTCTACTTTCGCACGGTACAAGCGGTACAGCTCGCATGGTGCCCCTGCCGGCTTTTTGCATCCCTCTGCATCCGTGCTTCCGCGTGTCTGGAGTCACTTCCAACAGCTTCTTCAGGGTCTTGTGGGGCCTTCTGGGCTCAAGCTCCTTGGTCCTGTCATCATGTCGGCTGCCCCACAGCAAGCAGAGCCACCCGCAAAGCGGGCAAGGACTGGCAGGAGCTAGATGCAAATCAGTTGGAAGCAGAGAGCACCCGCGAGGACAGATGGCGTCGTGGTTCCATCTGGCATCTGCGCGTGGCAAGCTCTGGGGGTCTTCAGGACCGGTGGGTGAGCATTGCGCCTGCTCTTTCTTCTGCTGAGGCTCCACCATATTGATGCTCAATCCTCAGCCGTCCTCCGGAGCAGTCAAAGAACGCTTTGCCTTCTTTTTCTTTCCATTGGCTGGTTCATGCTCCAAGGACTGGTATGAGCAGAACAAGGACACATCACACTTAACTTATCACGCTGCATCCGTCAGTCAGACGTTCATGCAATGGATGGGCTGATTGCGCAGGCGCAGTTTTCTCCCCCTGTTTGCAACAAGTTGATGCACCGGGGCCAGTTGAGCATCATGCCTTCTGCTAAGTGCTTCCTGTGATCGCCTTTCTGCAACACGTGATTTCAATGCCACTGCTCCAACAACGAGGTTCGTTGGTGGTCCTAACACCCGCCACTTGATGTGAATGGCCAAAAGACAATGTGCGAATCAGAAGATGGATTTTCTGAAATGCCAGGCAAGGACTTTCACTTGGAGGAAGGCGGGCCAGCGCAACTTCTCAACTTGTGACCCCTAGCAAAGCCCGACTGTGGACGAAGTCCATTGCGCTCGTGCGAAGGGAGTGAGTTCTTCTTCCAGCTTCGCGGCAACATCGAGCTGCCAACTGTGCAGAAAGGCAAGAGGAAGCTGGTCCGTCACTCAGCAGACGGTCCCCGAGTTTCCAGCTGCTGTGATCGCTCCTGCAGGTCAAGATCAATCAGGGTCAGGTCTTCTGCCTGCCGTCCCGTATTCCTCACTCACCGCAAAGACCCGAGGCACTGTGCTCGGGATGTTTCCGCTTTCGCCCAGCGTTGCTTGCCATATGTGCAATACTGCTGCATCTGTGAGAGATAGGGTTTTCTCAGTAATCTTCATGGACAGGTTCTGTCTCTCTGTCTCTCTGTCTCTCTGTCTCTCCGTCTCTCTGTCTCTCTGTCTCTCTGTCTCTCTGTCTCTCTCCCCTCTCCCTCTCATCTCCCTCTCTCTCTCTCTCTCTCTCTCTCTCTCTCTCTCTCTCCCCCTCCCTTCCTGCCACATGCGTTTGGCAGATCTGACAACTGCCAGCTCCAAGCACAAATCTCGTTGTCATTCAACTCGGAGTTCACGCGTTTCTCCCCTGCAGGCTGGTTCCTTCGGCCTGGTCGTGGAAAGGCGACGAGAAGACAAGGCTCCAAGCCCGGGATGGTTCAAGGGCATGGCGTCCCTCAGCACAGTTTTGAAAGAACCACTCCTGTCACTGTCAAAATCCCTCAAAGCACTCCCCGAACCCACGCCGATGCCACCCAGAAGATAGGAGGGGGGGGGGGGGGCGACTGGCTTTGGCCGGGGACTGTGGCTTCGGCTGTTGGATTGATCCCTGCTTCGGCGGCGGTTTACGTTCATGGTTCAGTGCTTCAGCGGTGTTGGGGTTCCAGGGCTTTCGAGCTTGAGCTTCAGGGCCGGGCATAGGATGGGTTTCCGAAAATAGGGGACCCTACTTTCGTAGCCTAAATGGTAGGATCCTTATTAACCGGAACCCAAATAAGGTACCCCTAATGTTCGGAAACCCCCCCAGGATTTGGGGATTCTGAGTTGGGTTTAAGGTTCTGGAGTGTAGGGAGGGTTTTTTGGTGTAGACATAGGGGGTCTTAGTCGAGAGCTTTTCAAGGGGATGGGTTTTCAGTCTAAAGGCAAGTATGGTTGGCGGCTGTAGCATCCGAATGGGGAAACAAGTGTGATGACAAGCACACTGAAACTTCAACGCCGATAAGACAGCAAAGCCCTGCAGTCGGGTGCTGTCAGGAAAGATCATGTCCGGCAACCAGATCACTTCATGCAGAGAGTGATGGGTAGCAAACACAAGAGTATTAGGAAACTCACACAGAAGCAAGCTCTGGATGGAATTGATGGTTCGAACCTGCCTCAAGCAAGAGCATCGGAGATCTTAGTCCTAGGCTGTCGACACAAGACGAGAAAGGCATGCGCCAGCATCTCACCCCCAACTCACACTCCCGTTGGGCTGCAGGAGATGGATGGTCTGATCTACTACGAGGACTTCAGTACCTGTGCCTTAGCTCCATGTTTGGCGCTTGGCGGCCTGCGCGTGAGAATCAACTTCTTTTGAAGGTGAAAAGGTGCGTTGGGAAAAGTTCTTCCGGTGCAACGATCTGGGGAAGGACTTGCCACCCGTGATCGAGGCGGCTTCTTGCTGTCTCTGTTCTGGCACCATGCCTCCGGCGTAAACCGCCGCTTTCGAAGATTTCTGAAACACTCTCCCCGCAGGCCTACAAGGCTTTCGAAGCTTCGCCGGCTGCGAAGCAGCCTCAAAGCTGGAAGGAGGAAGATCGACCTGCGCCCCGGTAGCATTGGCTCAACAAGGGCGGGAGATGTCTCAAACGGACGGGAGCCTCCCTGTGAGGTTTGCCAAGACAGGAGCACGGAGATCCCGGAGCCCTTCTCTTTCCAGGCCTGACCATCCATCACAGTCATAATAATAATAGTAATAATAGTCATGGTAATATTAGTACAATAGTAATAGTATATGGGCGCGTCCGCATCGGACCCATAGCCTCACGAAGAAAGAAAGTAATGGTATAATCGTAATAGACATCGGGGAGCCGGGGGGGCGGGGGGGGGGCGGAGTGCCAGGACTTCCTGACCGCCAATGCCGAGAAGCTTGCAGCAGGCGAGTCCGTGAGCCTCTTCGGTTTCGACCATCCGGACCAGGAGACTCTGAGACTCTGTTTGTAATAGTAATGGATGTAGTAATAGTAATAATAGTAGTAATAGTTGTAATAGTAGTAAGAGTATATTAGTATAATAGAAATAGTATAAAAGAAATAGTATAATAGAAATAGTATAATAGCCACTTCCGGGGGGCAGCTCCTGGTTAAGATCTGCCAGGAGTTCGAAGTTTCCGTGATCGGAGGCCGGTCAGAACAAACCGGCCAGAAGTCTGAGTACGAGCGAAATCCTCAGTCCATGGCCATTGTCCCCTTTTGCGATGCGATTTCCTTGGCCCATTCTTCCAAGGACTTGGCTCTACCAAGTGCGTGGTGCTGCACACATTGCAGTCAACACGGGCACTCTCGCCCTAAACGAAGGATGTTGCTGCATCGTCCAAGCTGGTGCTATGCCTAGTTGGACTGCCGGTCTGCAGTATCGTCTGGTTTTTCTCCGCAGACTAGTGAGCACGCAGACACGCTGATCTTCAAAGGTCAGCCTTTCGACGTCGCAAGGGCTGAAGGCCTCTCTCTAAGGGCCTAAGAGCAAGCAGCATCACAAGAGAGACCCTACGGCCCAGGTTCCATCGGCCTCGTGCTTCGACAGAACAGCCGTGGTAACAAGCCTACAAACGGCAATGGACACGCATGAACTCTGGCCCGCCGCTCAGTCTCCTCGATGAGCACCCAGGTCGGGAGTTGCATGCACAGTCTCAGGACGACTCCGACAGGTTGTGGGAAAGCCGCAGACCACGAAATCGGGGGCGGGGCGCCGACTCTTCTGTGAAGAGACAAGATCTTTTATGCAGCCAACAGGGCTACAGCTCTCACGCTGCGAGTCTAGGAGTGAGATGTCATCGTACAGTCGTTGTACGTCTCGCGTGCTGCACAGAGAAAAGCCGGCTGCAGTTTTCGTCCGGGGATGGGGCGATGTCGGCGAATTTCAAGATACAGAAACCGACAGGTGCTTCTTCGTGGTTCAGTATCTGCTCGACATAGGTGCGAAGCTTGGTCGGCTGCCACGGTTCCGGCGACGTGCACCAAGCCCAACACCGGGTTCAGGTGTCATTGCTTGGGAAAACCTTATCCATGTCTCGAGCTTAGCGGTTGCATGTACGCTGCTTGCATATTCGCCGGAAGGTTGCAGCAGAGGGGTGTAGTTTCTTCTATGTAACTTGCCCCAAGGCTGGCTGCAATGACATCCCCGCAAGCCTTGCAAGCAACGCCGCCCATCCATTCGTAGCGGGCTTAGCGCTGTTGGATGCTGGTGGATCCAGCTCTTGCCTACACTCCGTGCCTCCTTTGTAGGGTCACCTTCCGCTCTCGAACTTCCGCCTGCCCTCTCCTGCCGTTCCTTCTTAGTCGTATGGAATTCCCATCTGACTGGGAGTTTCCGAAAATTAGGGGTACCTTATTTTGGGATCCTTATAACAAAGATCCTACTACGTAGAGTAGTCACTATATTGGGGTCCCCTACTTTCGGAAACTCCCATCTCGCTTCGGGCAGGCCTGCGGAGTCGAGCGGGTCGTCTGGCTGGCCTTTCTGGTGATGGCCATTCTTATAGAAGGAAGGGTGGAACCAGAAGTCACTTTCCATGCCATGCTGGAGTTGCCTTGTCATGATTCGACAGGCTACTTCCTCTTCATTCTTCAGAGCTATTGTCAGGACATCACTGTCGTTGCTCTGCTCCACTGCAGCCCGAGATCCTGTCAGGACGTGGTCGTACATCTGCCCACCAAGGCGTTTGGTGACCTGTACGAGAAATCAGAGGCAACCTCCGTGCCGGGTCCCGGATGCCTTCGCTACATCTGCCTGGTCCAAGTGCTGAGATTGCATGCAAGAGCACGGCTAGGCTCTAGCCATGCTACAGGTGCTCTGACGAGACACCTGCCTCAGGCTCACATCCTGAAGAAGCACTTGAACCCCTACAGCCATCTCTACGGTGCCTTGCCAGGCTGCTGCGGTCAAGTCTGGAACGAAGAAAAGCAATGCGTCTTGTTGTACCGATCAGGAATAATTTCAATAAGTGTTTCAGCAAATTTGGCAGCGGGCATCGGCGGTGTCGTCTCGTCGTCAGTCAGGGACGATTGGGGCACCGGCCGTAACATGCATGCCAGTATCGGGCAGGCCACGGCGAGCTGGCAGGTGAAGCTGTCATGGCAGCAGTGAGCCCAGTTGCTGAAGACGAAGAGCCAAGGGAGCTGAGAGGATGATGTGATGTCTGAAATCTCAGTTGCGTTCGGAGCCTCCGGCGCGGACTGGCTGCATGCCGGAATGCCGATGCGGGTGTGAGGGAACCGCCTGGTGGGGAACACACTTTGTATCGTTGAGGCAACCTTGGCTTTGGTAAACCTTCGTTTCTTCTGAATGGCAGCTCGTCCTGAAACACACTCGCGTGTGAGTAACAACGGCGAACGGCGCTGCTGCCGTAGCACTCAAGCTCGATGCCCTCTGAACCTCTTCTCCCACCCATGCCATTCTCGCTTAATCAGCGCCGGTCAAACCAAACCGGGCCGTGGCTGAAGACTGCAACGCCGTTTGTAGCTCTGAATGCGACGACATGCATTTCGTCCATGCGCTTCATGTCCAGATCAGGGAAGTGCGGCGGTTGTTGGTTTGTGGTGTGCCTCCTGCGATGTTTTCATGTCTGCACGTCAAATCAGAGAGATGCAGAAACACCTGCAGGGCAGTCCTCTTCGGCTGCGTGCTTATGAAACGTGCTGCAACTCATTGCGATGTGTTTCTTTTTCTCCGAACAGTCTTCCTTGCGACCTTGAACGTCTCGAAGTTTGTCCTCAGAGTTCTCCAGTCAAGGCCCACGTCCACTGTTATGCACCTCATCCCTTGATCCTGTGAGTGTGGTGTGTATAGCACAGTTCTTGTACTGTGACAAGTTTCTTGATTCTCCTTTGCGCGACGTTTTACCAGTTCTCATCCTACTCAGTGCTTCGCATGGAAAATCGCGATCCGATGGCTGGCCGCCGATTCGGAAAACAAGTTTAACAAAACTCCGCCGCATCATGCTCCTTCTTCTATTCCTGCTGCTGCTCCGTCTACTACTTTCGCTAGTGCCTCCTGCTGCAGAGCCCTGCACAGGCGCAGTGGTATTGTGGCCTTGGCGGATTGAGATTTGCCAACCAATGCCTTGTGTGTTTAAAGATTAGGTTGTCAGTCTCCTGTTTAGGGCTCGGTGCTTGGGAGCAATGCTGCCATATCTTCTTCTAGGGTTGAGGGGTTTGCCAACCCTCTCCTCGTGAAGCTGGGGATCTGCCCCTCAAAATTCGGCTGTCACAGAATATACTGACCCAAGACCAACACCCTAAACACGCAAACCCTAAACCCAATTAGTATCAGTATAGTGCTTCACATAGTGTGCGGCTACTGTTCATGCTTTGCTGCCCGGCCTCTTCCTTCTTTTCAGGTTTTCAGTTTTGGTTTCTTCAGCCAAACTCTGCTCCTTTCAGGTTTTGGGGTTCGCCAACCAACATTTTAGTTCGGGGTCCGTCTCAGCAATATCTTCCTTTAGGATTTGGGCTTCGCCGACCTAGGTCTGAATTTGGAATATCGGGTTTGGATTCCAAGTCTTCTTTGTTATATTATACTGTCACTAGCATAAGGAACACTCTATATTGCAGAACCCTACTATAGATCCCTTGTAGAACCCTTTAAAGGTCCCTTCTTTGTAGGGTTCAGGGGCGTCAGGTGCCACAAGCAGTTGCTTTTGGGTGCAGTGCGCTTGCTTTGATCCGGCACCAGAGCAGTTTTATTCGCATGAAACTAAACCTTAAACCCTACGTGCTAAAACCGTCGCACAGTTTTTGGGGGATTGTCATAGAGTACGATGACCCTCAGCGTCGAAAGGCCAACGTCGAATAACAGATCGTGGCTGGAGTCTAGCTTGCTGGTCTGGGCTTAGGGTTTAGGAATTTACGGGCATCGCTACAAACCTTTAACAGTGCAGCAACTGCCCAACCAGGACGGGTGACCGAGGAGAGGGCCACTAGCAATAGTAATAGCAATAGGTATAGTCATAGTAATAGTAATGGTATATAATGGTAATAGTACTAGTACTAGTACCAGTACCAGTGACAGTAATAGTAATAGTAATAGTGACGATAGTCGTCATAGTAATGGTAATCGTCATAGTAATGGTAATTGTAATGGTAATAGTAGTGGTAATGGCAAAAGGAGTGATGGGGTCAGCTTTGCACCCTACGCGGAGTAAACCCCTGGCACCACCACGGCAAGGCACAGCCGGAAACCATGCAAGGGGCCAAGAAGGCCAAGCCTAAACGATTTGGGCCATTTGGGCCGTTTCTTTGAATATCTCCCGATTCCGATGTTTTGCGAATCTTCGCCCTTGTGTTGCCGAATTGCATCAGCAAAGGCTTTCGTTGTCCTTGCGAACATCCATATTATGTTCTGGAGTTTAGAAAGAAACGGCTGGGAGCCCCATAAACACGCGAGAGAGACTGCTCATCTACGGTAGGCCTCTGGCACACCATAGCATGCGATGCTTCCCTTGCCTACATGGCCCCGAATCGTCCTTTCTAAGGGAGTATCGCTGCACGATTCGTACACGATCTTTGGCCAGTGCCCTACGTCAACCACCTGCGGTGAAAAATATGCATGGGTGACATGCATTCGTGACAAGAGCCTGTGCAGTCATGAGGTGAGAATCACGACATGTCTTTTCCACCAGGGTCGTGATGAATACCTGAGATTTGAGGAAGTGTAGACAGTCGCTCGATGAAACGTTGCAAAAAGAGGGGACCATGCTGCGGCTTCAGCATTCAGCGGGCAAGCCAGATCATGCATTTCGCGCTGCCTTCCTGCAAGGCTCCAACGAAAGCCCGATCTAAGTGAGAAGCTGGCAGCGGCGCCTGCTGCCGCGAAACCTCTCTCGTCTAGGACGCTTGCTTCCTTTGTATAGAAAGGAAAGTGCTCTTGAGCGGTTTGAGCCGGCCGCAGTGAGCAGAAACGTGGATACCCTTATATTCTTCACCTGACGTACCGCAGCAAAGTGACAGACATCCTGCTCCTTCATTCCGAGTTGTGGCCGCCAAACCGCACCGGGGTCCACTTGTGTAGGTTCGTTTGGCCAATGCACCTTTGTAGTCCTAGGCCTCGGCGCTGAAGCTTGAAAATGGCGACGAAAAGTCGAAACAAAGCCCAAGCAGAAACAGCTGCAGCGCCAAGGTCTCTCAGAGAGAAAAGCTGGGCATCCAGCACAGTTCAGGGCACCGCCTTCGGCCGAGTGTTCTGAGGCTGTTGCTACCGTAGTGGGCTCTCTCCCACTTGTACCACATGCACGCATGTCACATGCGCTGAGCGTGTCGCGATCTGCTATGGTCGCTGGTGCTCTTGTGACTTCATGTAAGTCACGTAGCACATCATTGCAAAATATTGCCAGGCACCAAAGACTCGTGCCCGCTGGAAGCCGAAAAACGCGTTGGCCGCCTCATCGTCGTGAAACAGTTAATACACTCACAGGGACCCTTAAGTGGGGCAGGGGTATGGGGGGTAGGGGGCCTTAATGCCCATAATAAGGACCTAATATGATACACCGTGGCATTTTTCAACCAGATGCGACACGCATGCACACCGCCCGCACACCTAGCTCGCTGTGTAGCCATTGTTCGATATGGCTTTGTGTGCCATCACACAGGAGCAAAACGATGCAACACTACGTTGAGTAATCATGCATATAGCATTGTGACTACCACACATAGCAAACTAAGGGTATGCGCCGGGAATTATTTTTATGATTATCTTATGGTTTTCTTATGATTTAGGTGGTTTTCCCGTTTACGATTTTGATACGGTTCTGGTTACGATTTCACGGCTCGGAAGGCAGCTCGGCTGCAAGTCTTAACGCCATATCGAAAACCTAGCAAACACATCAAAACCAGTCCTTGGGGAGGCCTGAGACGTATCGAAATCGTATTGAAATCGTATCAAAATCGTATCAAAATCGTAACGAAATCGTATCAAAATCGTATCAAAATCGTATCCAAACCGTATCCAAACCGCATCCAAATCGTAAACCATATCAGAATCGTATCATAATCGTAACCGGAAGGATCCTTGAAATCATATCAAAACCGTAACATTAGTGTAAAAATAATTATTCAATGAAATGCCAGTTTGCTAACACTCTGGGAGTCACAAATATAGCAGTGCTTCCTTGACTCAGAATTAAGGATCCCAGCACAGATGTTGCATGATTATACTGTATCGGTACACCTCCCTCCTGCAGCACCATGCCTCTCAGATGTGCTCTCAGCAAGCTCATCTCCGGGCCAATTCCCCTACCATCCTACAAAGCTGGATCCTCTGGTCAGATTGGTGCGAGATCGTGGCTCGTGCGAGCCAGAAGAGGAAAGGTACAGATGTGTCGCTTCCGAACGGCTTTGGAACGGAATTGACATGAAGTAAGTCGGTTTTCTCCACGTTTCGAGGCATGTTTTAGTCAGTTGCTGCTCAAAATCGGGTTGTCCTGTGTACCGTCCCCTTCAATGGTTGCACTTCGCATTGTTCGGTATGGGGGTCGCTGTCGGACGATCGGCGATTTTGCTTGTGCAGCTGTGGCCTATGCAACCTCGGAGTTTGCAACGGGAGTTCTCGTGCGCTCAAGTTGGGTAGGTGGGTTGCCACTGTCGATTCTTCCCATGTCAGCTTCGACGGCGTATCTCTCTGATTGCTTGTATTCCTGATGTGCTCAAGCATCGGATGAGCTGTCATATTGGCATCTTGCTAGGTTGCAAACTTGCATGGTGATCAGAATCCCGTGTCAAGCTTCGCACACACAACGTTGTTGAACGCTTTCGGCAAGAGTCGTTGTTTGTGCCTCGCCACTCGCGCTGGGCCCATGGTCGACCCCTCAGAGTTCAACAGACCGCCACATTCAATATGTTATAGAACTCTAGTATAGATCCCTTATACAGCCCTTAAGGATCCCTTTAAAGGAATCCTGTAATTATATCGGCCAATAGCTTGTGGTCGGAAAATGGCTGCTGTGTCTAATGGAGAAGCTGAGGCAAAGCACAGCTCTGTGATGCGGCCGGAGGCGCGAGGCCTTGAGGCAATGTAGCTTATGTTATGGTTTGTTATAGTATATTATAGTATAATATAGTATATTGTAGTATATCATAGTATATTATAGTATGTTATAGAATATTATTGTATATTACAGTATATGACAGTATATTGCAGTATATTACAGTATATGACAGTATATTACAGTATATTATAGTTTATTATAGTTTATTATAGTACATAGTGCAGTATAATATAGTATATTGTAGTATATTATACTATTTTGTAGTATATTAAAAGTATATCATAAAATTTTACAGTATATTACAGTATATTATGGTTCATGATAGTTTTTTATAGTATATTGTAGTATATTGTAGTATATTATAGTCTACTATAGGATAAGATGCTTCCACTGATTCTTGTCTTTCTCAGCAGGTCAGCCGGCCGCAACCCGTCCTTGTGGGCACAGATCGCAAGGAGACCTGTGGTGTGGATCCAGACTGGTAGAGACAGACCGAGACACCGCCGGAGGATTAGGGTTTAGGGTCTAGGGTTTAGGGTAGACCACATGGTCAGACTAGGGCCACTGGAGACTCCACAGACGGCTGACGCGCGCTGACATGCTTCTGCGACCCAGAGAAACCAGGTGAATCCCTGCAAAAGCTCGACAAGGCCTCGCCTAGTAGTGCGGGGGACGTCACTCGACCCTCCGGGAACTTGAGAAAGACAGGAAAAGAGAAAGACGCAACAAAGACAAGACCGGTTAAAGGGCTTGGGCCAGTGCCAGGGGCTGTATTTCCCCGAAACCCCTCGGGGGTCGGGTTCTTGTTTGATTCTTCCTGTTCTTCCTGCCCGCGCACGGGAAAGCCCTTTTAGGAAGAGGAAGCATCCGAAGGACCGTGTGGACGGGGTGGCCAGAAAGTCTCTGCGGGGCGATGCTAAAATCTTACTCCAAGAGACTTGTCCTTTCTTCGCAGATGCAGAATGACTGCAGCAATTGCAGAAATCACCAGATGATGCGTGTTTTCTTGCAGGACAGGGTCACATGCCAGCTGGGCCCTGAGTCATGTTGCACGAAGCACGTGCAGCTTGTAGTATATTATGGTAAATGTACTAGAGTAGAGTATAGTATAATATAGCATAGGTAGGAAGCTTGACGACATGAGAGTGTGTCGTGCTGCCCACTGTGTCTTCGGAGGAATTCGAGGAAGCAGCCGGCGCAGGGTCGCCGCCCGGACCCCAGGCTGTGCGTTTTGAGCGAGTTTTGCGTGGAGCCGACCGAGGTTCCGACTTGAAGGAGGCTTCTGAGTTTTGTCAGAAGCACTCCGTGGATCCCGCCTAGAGCCCAGATGTGAAGCGCGTTGGGTGAATTCGCTGCTTCCCGGAAGCGGCACGAAGGCAAGTGGAAGGTTGCGCCGCCGGAATGAGACAGGAGCGCCGTCCGCGGCAGAGTAGCAAAGTCTGGTCCAGGGCATTTCCACAGCGATGTGCTGCAACCCTCCTTGTCGAACTATAATGCGACACTGGGAGGCCGTAGCACCGTCCCAGAGTCTGCCCCAAAGAGGGAGATCGCGGGTGAACCTTTGGCGTTGAGCTCAATGATGTGATCTGCCGTGCCGCTGCCTACTGGTGTGATCATCCTCTTCAGCATTCTGGCCAAGCAAGGTTTCAGCAAAAGTTGAACTCGAGTACGAGCCGGATGAGGACCAGAGGCAAGAACTGCTGATTGAGCAGGCAGGGGAGTTCCTGGCCACGGGGCGAAACAGATTGCAGTCAGGAAATACAAAGAACTGATCGTTAACTGGCCGGGAGCCGAATTCCATACTTGTGTCATCTGACTGAGGCTTTGAGCCTCTCGTTTTGTCAGAGCCCCTTCAACTTCTTTTAAGGAACATTCGAGAGACTTTGCCGCTGCCCATCCAGCCGGTGGGCTCGACGTTAAGGCGTGGCGCTGCGTAAGGTCTGTGACCGGTTTGTCATATGCTGATAGTAGCTGTAGCAGCAGCAGCAGCAGCAGTGCCAATATCGAGTCCATTGATTTCCCAGAGCAGTTGTAGTACGTACAAAGTAGGGGGGAGGGAGGGACGGGGAGTGGGGGGGGCGCTGACTGCTCGCGGGCAGGACCATCCCTGAAGGCAGGGACCGGTGTGGATGTGTGTGTGTGTGTGTGTGTGTGTGTGTGTGTGTGCGCACGTGTGCATGCCTTGCTCGCTTTGCTTCGGCACTTGGCTTGTGGAAGTGATGTGGCCTCGCTGCGAGTTGGACTCGACTTGTCGTCCGACATCTCGTGTCGAGTATGTTGCGTGAGGTGCGGACGAGGCGAACGACGAGGAGCCGTTTATGATGCACTCGTACGATCTCTTTGTATTCTGTGGCTCGGATGCAGTCGTTTATGGCTGACGTTGTTGATCCTTGACTCTTGCTTCAGCTTGTGACTCGTTGCCCCGGGCCCCGCAGGCTTTGATTCGCCGGATCTGAATTACGACGACTACTTCAGCATGCCGCTCGACGCTTTGTATGGTGGTCTCTGGCCGTAGGGCAGGAAAGCAGCGGGAACTTTACACCTGATCGCAGGGCAATTCCGCATCCGTGGCGAGTGCAGTTCTGGGCACGAGGTTGCCGGCAAAGCTTGCAGACGTCAAAGGAGTGAGCCGAAACGTCAGGCAAGAACGAATGCATCGCCCTGCGTGGTCTCCATGATCACCCGGTGATCACGGGCTACATTCTAGAGGATCACACGCAGCCTTCCAGGACTGAAGCACCTGTGCTCAGCGACTGATTGGACTGGAGTCCGTCCCTGCTATCGTTGTATGCCCGTTGGTGTCACTCAGGCTCTCGATCAACTGGTCGGCCATTTGCTTCTTCTAATTACTCTCAGCCTTTCCCTCCTCGTTCTTGCCTGTGTTGGTGCCTACGTTGCGGTCACTTTAACAATGGTGTCATCAATGTTGTGTCCTGTTTTGTTGTGGTTACCACCATCAAGATCATCGTTGATTGCGGGTCAAGATCGTGGTCGGCGGTATTGTGGGAGTGCCGTATGACTGTAGCAACTTTTTTTTGTGGAAATCGTTGTGGGCTGTGCTGGTGTACGAGTGCCTCTTCACAAGTTTGAATTGGGGCTGCGTTGCCTCAGCTTCCTGCTGTGGGCCTTGCTGCTGTCGACGCATTGCGAGGAGCTGCGAAGAGTGGCTACATAAGCATCGCTACCCCCTTTCAGGCGGCAAGAGCGGCCCATCAATGGCTCTGGACGCGTGGAATGCGCTGTTGGAGCACTGAATCTTCTCGCTGCCGCTGGCGTGCTATTGCGATGCAGGTTTCTGCAGCATGGACGCGCAGTTTGTCGTGACGCATTCCGTCGACACAACTGCCATTTGGCGATTGGATCGACTGTGGCAGGCCAGCCGCGGGAGTGCTTTTTCGTAGCATCTTTCGAGCGAAGGTAGACAGTCTTGTCGGCAGGTTGCAGAAGCTGCTGCTTTGGGCCACAAGAAGGAACCTGTGCCACAGCCTTGCAGAGCCGTGAATGCGATCATGTCTATGTGTCCTCTCTTCCGTGCTGACTGTGGCCTCTACAGCAAACGCTGGCGTTTTGAACTGCGTGCTCCGAAGTGCAGGATCCACGAAAGCCTTTGGATCTCATGGAGACCATGGAGAACAAGTCGCAGCTGTCGGACAGCCGATTGGGAACGGTGCATATGCATATCTTCTGCTTCCGTCACATGTCTCAAGATGAACCTTCCCCGATATGTACAGACTCCTGCAGGAGTGCAGGGCCGAGCTGTGGCTCAAGAATTCGGAAGGCCACCCCGGTCTGGGCTGTTGCTTCGGCGCGCAGTCCTCACAACTTGTTGCAGGTATGTATCCCGTCAGGAGGGACAAAGCCCAAGCCTTTGTCGCAATCGTGGGTGAGTACCTCCCAGGTCAGGGTTGCGGAATGTGATTCTACTGCATGAAGCACGAAACACGGACCAAAGTGACATAGGCCGCTACTCTTGTATCAACACACGGACGAGTGTCTTTTCTAGCTGCGACACTCAAGAAACGGCCTACTTCTGATCCACCTGCTGTGCCACTCCCATGTTTGGCATTGGCAGTCAGCTGAGAGGTTTGATCTTGTTCAGTATCCACTTCCTAGGCCTCAGGAGTCAAAGCCTGAGCGTCAGGGTTGCCCGAAACGAAGCCTTTTTATCCTAGTTGTGTACAGAAACGCATAGCGACTTTCCAAACAACTTCCGCTTGTCGTGTCCCTACGATGCATATTACCGTCTAAGGCCCATCTCTCTCTCTGTCTCTCTCTCTCTGTCTCTCTCTCTCTCTCTCTCTCTCTGTCTCTCTCTCGTTCTCTCTTTCTCACTGTGAGGTGCCAGCAAGCATCTGGGCCACCTCAGGTTCTAAGAAAGACATGCAACCAACATATCCAACTCGACCGCAGCAGTTACATTCCATCAGACTGGCGCGGCTGTGCTCTCGTTGCAGGGAAGCGAAGCGCAACATACCGTCCTGACGATGGCAATGGCGGCGTTGTCCTAAAGATGGACAGCAGCGGGTTGCTGATTCTCACCGTCGCCCGTGGTCCCGAAGTCCGCGGCTCAGTGTTCGGGTAGTGCCCTTAGGAGGGAATGCATTCGGCAAAAAGACAGATCGTCAACTGGTCATGTGACAAAAAGCAAGATTCTGAGCTCAGTGGATATGCCGGGTCGCTGGTCGCAATTTATCCCAAACCGTCTTGGGCGGTTGTCCTTGTCAGCCTGTCGCCGGCTCCGGGGCGACGCAACCTCCGTTGCTTTTCTGTAGCAAAACACGAGATTTGAGAATGGTAAGTGGGTGACATCTCGAAATCGGTATTCTCGGCAGTCCCGTTTTCTCCACTGCAGAGTCAGACCAGTAAGCTAGTGCAGCGCGGACGTATCGTGTCTCCACTCCTGCTGCAAACGAAAGTCGGGCAGTGATCGGCCCTACATGTCAATGTCGGCCACTTGTCTTGTGTCTTGTGTGAAGCAAAAGACTTGTGGCCTTGCTTCTCGAAATCATGCTTTGCATTTGAAGTAGCGTTTTGAGACTTCAGAGCTCACAGTGTCGAATCATGAGCTGGCACTGTACCACATGGAAAGCTGCGCATGAAGCTAAGCTCAGATTGACGTGTACGCGATCTTGCCTCATACCTTGGACGTGGTGCCAGTGACGGTGGTCGACACCTTCAGTGCGATTCTTGGCTCTGGCGTGCGCGGCGTAAGTCAGAAGCTTGTGCACTGGTGCAGCAGAGGCCTCGACTCCTCCCTGGAACTGGTGTTCCCGGAGGACCGGGCCTCGAGCATTCCCGATTCCCAGGCTCTTTTTGGCCCTTGCGGCGGTCAGGTCGGCGGCCGCTTCCGCGGACTTCGGGCACGACTGGAGCAGCCGGACAGCGCCACAACGCGGGCGACTCAGGCTGCCAGGCAGGGTTCGCAAGTGTCCCCTCCAGCGTCGTTTTCGCCGTCGGCAGCAGAATCTTTGCTTGGCTTGTGGCGGTGATGGTGGTGCTGGCAGTCGCGATGATGCTTCATGTCTTTCCTGATATCGTAGATGTGGTTTTCGTGCCTTCCGAGGTCGTACGATGGGGACTATGCGGCGGAGAACAAAGACTCTCCGTGCGGCGCCCAAACCTGTGCGCCACATTGCTAACCACCGGCATCAGGGCCTTTAAAACGGTGCAGATGACGTCACGACAAAGCATTCTCCAACCATCCACACATCTTCATGGCACCATCTCGGCTCGATCGCAAAGACGGCAAGCAACCGAAAGTACTTCTCAGCTTCCAGCAGCTTCCGCTCTGTGACTCTATTGCCGTGACGGCCCAGGCCTCCAAGCTCCAAAAGTTCTGGCGTACTATGCTCCACACCTCCAGGCCCGCGACATAGATGAGCACTCTTGGAGGTCTAGAGTGTGGTGAGTCCAGCCCCTGACTTCGATAGATTGAACTCTGCGCAGGTCTAAAGTCACCTGACAGCACGCCGTGCGGCTCCCGGTGGTCATCAGACAGGGGCTCTCAGTTCGCAAGGTCAGCGACATTTGTTGGCGTTGCGGCTCAGGCCAAGCTCTGTAAAGGGCGGCGCTCCGCCTCAGCCCAGGCCCAGCAGACCTTCGCTTCATTCCACCCGCGCATCGCTGCACTTTGTTCAACTCTGCGTCAGCCCCTGCGAGGCCGAAGTCCAAGGCTGGCGTTGGCCAGCACCAGGTCCGCACCCCGCGAGGCACCGTCTCGTAGGGTCGTCAGCCTTTGAAGAGGAAGCGCAGAGGTCTCCTGGTTCCAGGTGCCAGCCTCCACAGTACGAACATCGGAAGAGGACGGAACCGTCCCTCGCTCTCACATACTCTCATGCGCAGTGCGTGCGTGACGCATCCGGATGCCAGGAGGCTTGGCGCGCCAGATCTCGTCGCGAGGTGGACTGGCACTGGCCACGATCACGTAATGTTGGCATTGCCGCGCAGCCGGGAGGGGGGCTCCACAAACTCGTTGGGAAGCTGGCCGACAGAATCCCAATATGAGCAGCGTTATTTTTGTCCGCTTCTTGACGGAAGACCGCAGCTGGACACAAAACTTTCACTTGATCTGAAAATCGCTCTGGGACCCTGGGACTGTGCGCACGGAAGGACGCGGAAGGGCTGCGGAAGGCGTTGCTCCGCGGAAGGGCGCGGAAGCAACAAATGCGTTTAAATACGTAAGCCGCGTGTTAGAAGACATACAATATCCCGAAATTCTTGAGCCCAGTTATCAACCAAGCTCTTGGCGGTTTCATAATGTTGCCCGCGCGTGGCGACAGGGAGATACGTCAATTGCGGGGTTTATGCTCTTGCGGAAGTGAAGGGTTCGCTTGCAAAAGGGCACGCGGAAGGGACAGTGATTCAAAAATGTGCCAACGCTTCGAGGCGCGGAAGGCTGCGGACGCAGTGGCGGAAGGGTTGTGCGGAAGGGGGTTTTTGCGTCCTTAGGATTGAAACAGAATACAAAACACCGCTCATATGTCTGTCCCAGTCAGGAAATTGAAATGTGTGGAACAGGGGCAGAGCAGCGGCCCAAACGGGTTGGGGTCCCTGCACACAAGAGGTTGGCTGAACTCGGGGCTGGAATGGGAAGCAAGATGGAGGGCAGGTCTGTGGCGACAAACCAGATACTGTGCAATGCGATGGCAGTTTTGGCTTGAGAAAAAGACAGGCGGGGCTCATCAAGCCTCTTCGGGCGTATTCGCGCCAGGCACGGCTACACCTGCATCTCCGAGCCGCGTGCAAGTCTCACGCGTGGGCATTCGGCAAGGCTCCACTATTCTAGCTGTCAGACACTGTGACCTCTTCCTCTTCTGCTTCAGAGTTCACATGGCTGAATCTTGCTGCTGCGCGACGTAGTCTCAGCGATCGTGGTAAAGCTGGTTGCAGGGAATCAAAGCGACGGTCGGCCTACTGTTGGCCTGGCACTGACTTCATTTCTCTCACAGTCAGCCGAGTCCTGGCGGTTGTGAGAAGGCATTCGAATATCGGATAAGCAGCGGCCGCTCGCCAGCCAAGGCAGGTGCTTTCGGGATGCTTTTTGTGCATGTCACTGCAAGTCGCTCCGGAATGGGGCGAAATGGAGTTACTTTTTTTTTGGACTGGCAGGCGAGCGCTCCCACCCCGGGTTCCAAAAACTTTTCAGTCCAGCGGGCTTCTAACCTTGAGGGTATTGCATGGGCATCCTTTTCCCCGATCAGGACGTCGCAATGACTCCGCGTCCACATTAGGTGCGACACTGTGCATTGGCCAGTGTTTTCTAGAATGCCCCGTGCAGTCTGTTGCCGTCTGTGGAACCGAGGCGTAAGAGTCTCTGAAAAGCATTCGATATCGCCGAGAGGCCCATGCATGTTCGGGCTTTTGGACGATTTTTTCCTTCTTGGTGCACTCGCGAGATACGCGTCCAAGCACAAGCACGGCGCCCACGGCAAGTCACAGCCAGAGCCGCAGCCCCGAGCTTGCTATCTCCGTCGTCTAAGCCGAGCTGGAATGCGTCTTAGTTCGTGCTGCAGGCAGAATCCGCCAAACCGCAGGCGAAGCATTTCTTGCTGCCCGGGACCGTCTTTGACATTCATCTGCATTGCCTGCAGTTCGCAGCGATGCCAATCGCCTGGTCACAAACCTCTCGGGCGGCAGTCCCACCAGCCAGACAAGCCGGTGACCCAGACGTCAGAGCTCAGAGATGAAACACAGAGGGATGTTATTCGCCCAGCCTGGAGGCCATGCTAGCGGCGCATCGAAAACGGTGCGTCGAGATGTCAAGCCATTGCTGAAGGCCGGTTGTAATGCCGCATTGCCGCATTGTCCCACACATTGTCAGAAGCGCGGGAGAAAGCACACATGTCTCGAAGGCGGCAACATCGGAAGGAGTCCGGCTGCGCAGCCGATCCGCCTCCACTGACAAGGTTGACCGCCGCCAGGCCAGCTGGAAAGTGCAACTTAAACTTGTGGTGCTCCGTCTGAGTCGTGGACCAGCGTGGACCTGCCGATGGGAGGTTCGAAATCCAGACGGAATGCCGAACATCTGCAAGCGACCATGCAATCGAAAAGAACAACATCGAACTCCCGGCTTCACACGACGTAGAATTCCTTGCAGAAAGATGCAACCCCGGACAGACTCTTGTACTAGCAGCGTGACGGAACATCCACTTCTGGACTGCATTGGATGCATTGTTGCTTTCTGTTTGAGTGGCTTGGGTTGGTTGCTGCAGTGTGTTCCGCTTACGGAGGAATCCAACGGGGTCCTCGTTTAAAGAAGCACTGCAAGCGGCTTTGTCCCGTAAATGGTTGTGTCAAGCTTGAACTGTCAGTCTAAGTGTATGCTTGGACTGCTTGGGTCCGCTTCTGTGGCAACAGTTTTGAACAGACGTGTCAGGCGTCGCCGAAGCTGGTAGAAACACCTCCGCGGCCAGAGTCCGTTGAGCCCGTCGCGACCTCAATAAGGTCATATGAAGGTCCTGTCTGCGTCACTCTCTGATAAAATGGTTTGCATGCGAGCGGAATGAGTACTAGTAGCTGTGCGAAGCCGCCAGCTCGCAAGGTTCACAAGGCAGGTGCGCCGAGCACACCTGCGCAGGCAGGGCAGGGTGGAAGAGTGGCTGCAGCGACCCGACAAAGAGCATCGTGGCCAGACCAGCTACGTGGCTTCCCCGCAGACATCCTGCCTACGGCTTATTGGAGGGCTGGTGCCATTTCAAGCAGTTTGAAGCAGCTCAGACTGTGCCGACAACAGCCATGGTGGTTCTCAAAAGCACAGGTGCGCCAGTTGCGGCCCGCATCCCGGCCCAGAGGCGGCGACATGTGGGTCTCACTACATGCACCGGATTCGTGAGCTCGCGCCAGATTCGCTGTTGCCGCACCGAGCGGCCGAGGCTCTTCAGGCAAGACACATGACAAAGAAGACCTAACACCTCACGGTCACAAGCCGAGACCCGTCTTCGCAGGGGCAGTTCCGGTGAATCAGCCACGACTTCAAGGCCAGCTGCGTTCCACTTGGGCGCAAAAGGAGAGTTCCCTTTGTATGCAACCACTACGCAGCATCCTTGCAGGTCTCTCCTCGTGGCCAAGTGTATGGGTGCCACAGGTGATTCCAGCAGTGTCGGCAGTACCAGTTCAGGCGCCATCCGTCGGATCTTGCCTTGATTCTGTGCTTTTAGAGTGCAGCTTCGTCGGAGCCGTATTGCACAATCTCGATGCCACACGCTGTCCGGAGGAGGTGATAAATTGCATTCATTGCGTAGACAGGGGTGTGCATAGCCGGTGCCTCTGACAGGTTCCAGTTTCAATGGTGAGCCGCAGTTCTCTGGGACACCACTTCGCGCACTGCTGGCTGGATTGCCGCAGCTTTTCTGCGCAGTTGCTGGTCGGACTCTTGTGGATGGAGGTACTCGAGGTCGAGCTTTGCCACAGTTGCAACGGCTGCCTATCCCAGCGCCGGGGTCCTGGAGGTGTTGCTGCCTTTTCAGGTCGCTAGAGCAGCAGGTTCAGGCAACACGAAGATGTCCATGAATTCCCTCCCCAGTCAAATATTGATATGACGATGATGCCTTTGGGCTAGGCATTGCAAGTCATCTGTAGCTCAGCACTCCGCAGAATGGCAATGATTCGCATTTTACGGTTGTGGTGTTCAAACCAGTGACACGAGTCGTAAAGACATGAGGCCACCACGCACAGTCACGCACGAATGGCCAGCTTCCAAGAAGGGTTTCAAGATGTTGTTTCTATGACCAATGGAGCACAATGGAGCCATCCCGTCAAAGGCAAAATTGTCCCATATCTCGGCATCAGCGGGATTTTGCTTCAGGCCTCTTTGAATCGCTGGCCGCGCTGATGCGAGGATGCGAGGCGCACAAAAGGTGGGCCACCAATGCAACCCGCTGCCGTGTACCATAGGGCCAACTAAGGCCCGCATTGTTGCTTTTCGCGGTGCAAAGGCTTCAAATCTCGAAAACTGTGATTGCATCCCCAGCAGCGTCTTCAAGCTCAGACTTTTGGATCATGTACCAGTCTGGATACTGCTGGTCAGGTATGATTTATGTGAACTGTTGTGGATGTCAATCTGTGCTCAGCTTTTTCAGCGGATTGCAGTGAGCATCAGCCTGCAACTTCAACAAGTCACAAGCATCAACCTCGGATACCCGGCTCCAGAGTTTGAGGCTGTAGGGTGTAGCATCATAGCAGTCATGGCGACGCAGGATGACATGCACGACGAGGAGATGATTTTGTTCATTGTCAAAGCTCTCGCGAGTGCATCACATGACACAGACGGCTTAGAGAGGACCAAAGCAATTCTCCGTGCTCCCCATGTTCGCCTTCGTTATCGCCAGGCTCCATAACGACTGCTGCATGATGCGTGGGAGACCTCATGTTGCAGAGCGAAGTAGCATAGCTTCATAGTACTACTGATGCCTCAGGGGCGAGTTATTTCGACCCCCTGGAGGAGGCATGGGTGATACTGTACGATTTTCTGAGCGACAGACTGCCAATTGTGTGTTTTCGCCAGTCGGTCTTGTTGTTCCGATACCCCATCATTGCACCCAGATTGTTCGTCACGGTGGATAGTTAGTTGATCCGGACGACATTTTGGGAAGATGCTGCGGTGTGTTGCCATCTGCAGAGTGGTCATTTGCCCTATGTCAGCGGAGCTGTGCTGCGTGTTGTTTGTGCAGCGCTGCCTCGGTCTGGAATCTCGCACGTGTTCTTATATTTGGGGAAACCGCATGCTTTTGCGAGCAGGTGAGGGCCAAACTACAAAGAAACTACAAAGTGATGCTCCCGATACGGCAGGCTTGACGAAATGGCCCCTGTTGGTTTGCGAGGGGTCTCCTCCGCCTTGCAGTGCCAAGACCTCCGACACCCTCCCGGCTTTCGTCCGACGTGGTCTTGCAGAATTTTCCTAACACCTAGAGCGTCACCGCTTGAACTCATGAGTGACCGTTTTGACATGTCATGCTTATGGTGCAGACTTGCTGGATCTCATTGGGGGCGACGGCCGCCAACTCTTCTGCCCAAACCCCCATTCCGGGCCCGAAAAGATGGATCTGGGCCAGAAAGTGACCACAAGCGCGACTCAGTTTCAGTACTTCTGCTACCCTGCTGCGACGGACCTGCATTTGGACCATGCCTGTCTCTTTTTTACAATACTTGACCTGCTCTTTATGACCGAGGGAACAGAACGCGCAACCCGTGGAACCCTGGGCTCCCCGGAATCGGTAACATTCGGCAGCCTGGCCAACAGTAACCGTGGCTCTCTCGCTTTCTCACACACTCATTTGGTCGGATGTTGTCTCCATGTGCTGCAGCTTTGAAGGACCCTTTAAAGATGCTGAGGGTTTTCGGGGGCTTGTCAGTGATGGACTGGGGCGGACCGGTTGGATGCCCACACCCACTGCAGCCCAGCTCAAGAGAAGCCTACGAGTTGCTGCTAGACGCAAGGACAGAGCATAGCTGAAAAACCACTCGAAGACGGCATAGCACTACTGAGGAGTCGGCCACGTGGCGCCCAACGGACAGACGTGTGACGTGCCACAGAATCTGCATGCTTCCGCAGCTTACATTGCAGTCCCACTTGCGCGTGTGACGATGCAGCTCCCAAACTAAACGATCGGCCGGGCGGCGGGTGGGAACACCAAACAGAACTTGATGCGAGCAAGGATTGGTTGGTAGCCGCCCATTTCCGACGGTGTCGTCAATAGTTCATTCTTCTGCATTTGCGTTAGCGTCGTTTTCGGTATGTTTCCGGATGTGGAATGGGCAGCTCGTATCATGAACCCAGACACGCAGAGGAGGGACAGCAGAACTCGTGAAAGCAGCTTGAAAGCCACAGCGCGTGCGCTACGCCCGACCTTGCGTTGCTGACAAGAGCGACTGGCCTATGGTTTTGCATGTCCGGAGCTGATGATTCAAGTATTTGCAGAGTGTCACTTTCCTGCCACACTGCCTGGCTTCAGGAGATCCCCGTGTCCATCAGCTATTATGCGATGGATCTCGTGCCGGGGAGGGTGATCTTCCCCACTGCGGTGGTTATCGGTTGGAGCCCCAGTTGAAGCAAGATTAGCGCGTAGAGATGTGGGTGTAACGTAGCGGCAGAGGTGATCGAGAATTCGCATTCGGCGAGACCGGAGTGCGAGTCGTGCCGCCGCATCTCGATCCTGCGCCTTGGCGCTCGCGTTTCTGGGGTGGTTTATGTTGATTCTCAACCGCTGGAAAACCCTATGCCTGAAAACCGTCAACTCTCCATGAGCCCAAACCCTTGCAGCCTTGAAGCTAAAACTCTACTCATGCTGCAAGGCTTCGAGGGCGGCTACTCCCACAGTGCTCCCGTCGGCACGGTGACTGGTGCCTCCGCCAACGCTGCAGATCAGCGATGATTCGCGGGTTGAAGTTGTGGTGTTCGGACTGGAGACGCGATGAAGGCATGAGGCCGCCACGCACGGTCACGCACGAATGGCCAGCTTCTAAGATGGGTTTCGAGATCTTGTTTCATTTGGAGCATAAATAGAGCCATGCTGTCAAAGGCAAAACAGGTCCACATCGCGGCATCAGCGGCAGTTTGCTTCAGGCCTCTTTGAGTGAAAAGGTGGGCGTACAATGTGCTGCGGTGTGCCTAGGGCCTCCGAGGGCCAACCAAGGCTTGCGCAAGGTTTTTCGGCATGCAAAGGCACGAGATCCTCAATTCTTGTTGTCGAGCTCTCAAGCAGCTTCCAAGAAGAAGGGTTTTCGGATTTCAGGATTCTGCTTCGCGGCCCATCATATCATCTACGGGTGCTGGACCTGCTGGCTGCAGCCTTGCGATCAAATGCAATTACGAGGGCATCCTGGGGCAATGATGTGACGTCTGCACGGGTTTTGGGAGTACTTGCGGTAGTACCCAGTCATGGTGCATATCCCTGACGTGGATTGTCCCTCCTTTGCTGTACATAAGGCTCCTCCGCGTTCGCAACTGACGTGTTTACTGTGACTTGGATGGAGCTCTTCGTGACGGCTACTGCTGGTGATCTTTGATTCTTGCTTCAGCTTGTCAGCTTGTGACTCGTGCTTTACCGGCAACCCCGGGTTACAATCTGCTCGCTGATGCGGTAAGCATCAACCAATGAATCTCGGCTTCGAGCATTCCTGGCGACTCTTTGGGCTTTGATGGCAGTTATTTGATGGCCCATGTCCGGAATGCGGTGTCCGTAACCGTAAGACCCAGAGTTTGAGGACTTGCTTGGCGATGGAAAGCAGCAAGACTTTGCTTCAGCAATTCCTGGCCTCGCTGCTAGTTGGACTTGGCTCGTCGTCCGACGTCTCGTGTTGAGGCTTTCTGCGTGCGGCACGGACGAGGCGAGTTGAATTGGATAGGGGTATTTCAACATCCACTGTTCGGGGCTGCTCGCAAGCAACGAGGAGCTAGTGAGGAGCTGCAAACAGTGGAATTCAAGGCGGGAAGAGGGCTGGCTGCACTCAGCTCAGCTGCATAAACAGAGGGCATCCGGCATGATTGCCTTTGGACATGTGAAATGCCCTGGAGCGCCGAATCTTCTCAGCAGGGTGCTGCCGCGGGGGTGCTGTTGCGATGCAGGCAGTTTGTCGTGACCCCCTCAGTCGACACGACTGCGATACGGCGATTGGATATCCAACCGCCATATGGCAGTCGTGTCGACGGAGTGTGTTACGACAAACCGCGCATCCATGCGGCACTTTGGCCCACTTGATCCTGTGTCTTCACTATGGATATCAACCTGGCTCAGATTTTTTCACGGGTTGCCCCGTGCCAGTGACGGGGATTGACACCTCCAGTGCTATTCTTGGCTCTGGTGCGCGTAAGGCAAGTGTCCGTAAGACCAGAGCTTGAGAGTCAACTCGAGAGTTGAAAATAGCGGCACTGTGCCACTTGAACCGGCGAGGATGCGAGTGCTCAAAAGACGACGCTCCGATGCAACATGCTGCTGCATACCTACACCCAAGGCGTGCCTCCACCGTGTTTTTGTTTATTTATGTGTTTCTTCATTGTTTGTTTTTTTCTAGATGTCTCTATCTCTCTCTCTCACTCTCTATCTCTCTCGCCCATAAAGCGTGGTCCAGTTGACTGTGATTCGTAGCAGGCTCGAAGTGATTTGCGAATGGATGATTTCATGACCTTCGTGCACTGGACGGCTCTGCTTTCGCTGGCATCGAGTCTAGGTCTTCATCTTGCGTGGTGTGAAAACGCAGCTTGAGTTTTCGACAACAGTGCACAAATCATGCAGCGCACCTAGTCCACTGCGTAGAAAGTACGGGGACTTTGTGCAAGGGTTCCGTTGGTGTGCCTCGATGGCTCGCGCTGGGCCAGTGGTCCACCCCTGAGAGTTCAAGAGACTGCACTACTCGTTTCAGGCCTTCGTTGTTGGAATCTAGAGTTTGCGCTGCATCTTGTGCTTGTGTACGCTAGCTGCAATTGTCGTGGTCGGAAAAGGATGGAAAAGGTTTGTCACAAATTCAGACAGGAAGGCAGAAGCTTGTCTGGACACGAGGGGTCAGTTGTGTGAAGCTGTTCTCTCTCACTTGAGGCGAAGCACAGCCCTGTGATGCGGCCGGAGGCACGAGGTATCGAGGAAGTGTAGCTGCTTCTTGTCTCGCGGAGCAGGTCAGCCGGCCATATCCCGTCCTTCTCGGCACAGATCGTAAGGAGACGTGCTGCGTGGATCCAGACAAGTAGGGAAAGACTTGCTCACATGGTCAGACAGCCCTTCGGGTTGCCGGAGAAGGACATAATACGTGTCAGAGACGGCTGGCACATTACTGACGCTGCCGAGAGTCTCCGCGCCCGGAGTGACACGGTTCTGCAACCCTGACGGAGTTGCTTGTGCAATCGAAGTGCAATGGACAAGCCCGTTCCTGGGTAGCGGCAACTGAATCCGGCAAGGTAGGCTTCGCTACTTCGTTTAAGTGTCACTGACGGATGCCAACGCCACTCCGCTGCTGGGACACCAACGCTGGCGCCTTCGCGAATTTAAAGGAGGTGAAGGTCGGCAAATGCCGGTTCCCGCTGAATGGAAGACAGCATGGCGATGAACAGCCAAGGCCAGCAGGGGCACACGTCCGGAGATAGTTGACGCAAGTCCAACGAAGCGGAGGACCAAGCAAAGAAGGAAAGATAGAAAGAAACTCGGGGGAGTTCACTCGACCTGCCAGCACCGGAGAAAGAGAGGAAAGAAGGAAAACGAAACAAAGACCACACCTGGCACTGGGGGCCGCGGCTAGGGGCTGTGTTGTAAGAGCATCCGGGTCCCGGATGTCCAGTAAAATCTCAGCGCATCTCAGCGCCCTTGTTGAGTCATGCAGAATGCAGCAAATTGCCGAGATTTCCTGAGCTGATGTGTCTTTATTTCTCGCAGGACAGGGTCACATCCCAGTTGGGCCCTGAGCAGACTCCTGCTTTTGCTAGTTGAGTTGAGCAGACTCTTGCTTTTGTTGGCTGCAGTTTGGGGTCTAAGCTGCCCTCGGAGGAATTCGAGGAAGCAGCCGGCGCAGGGTCGCCGCCCGGACCCCACAGGCTGTGCGTTTTGAGCGAGTTTTGCGTGGAGCCGACCGAGGTTCCGACTTGAAGGAGGCGTCTGAGTTTTGTCAGAAGCACTCCGTGGATCCCGCCTAGAGCCCAGATGTGAAGCGCGTTGCGTGAATTCGCTGCTTCCCGGAAGCGGCACGAAGGCAAGTGGAAGGTTGCGCCGCCGGAATGAGACAGGAGCGCCGTCCACTGCAGAGTATGAGTAGCAAAGTCTGGTCCACACAATATGGGCCGACGCTGAAGCTAGATGCGTTGAGGAGGCCGTAGCACCGTCCCAGAGTCTGCCCCAAAGAGGGAGATCGCGGGTGAACCTTTGGCGTTGAGCTCAATGATGTGATCTGCCGTGCCGCTGCCTACTGGTGTGATCATCCTCTTCAGCATTCTGGCCAAGCAAGGTTTCAGCAAAAGTTGAACTCGAGTACGAGCCGGATGAGGACCAGAGGCAAGAACTGAAGCTTGAGTAGGCAGGGGAGTTCCGGGCCATGGGGCGAAACAGATTTTCAGTCAGGAAATACAAAGAACTGATCGTTAACTGGCCGGGAGCCGAATTCCATACTTGTGTCATCTGATTGAAGCTTTGAGCCTCTCGTTTTGTCAGAGCTCCTTCAACTTCTCTTAAGGAACATTCGAGAGACTTTGCCGCTGCCCATCCAGCCGGTGGGCTCGACGTTAAGGCGTGGCGCTGCGTAAGGTCTGTGACCGGTTTGTCAATATGCTACTAGTAGCTGTAGCAGCAGCAGCAGCAGCAGTGCCAATATCGAGTCCATTGATTTCCCAGAGCAGTTGTAGTACGTACAAAGTAGGGGGGAGGGAGGGACGGGGAGTGGGGGGGGGGGCGCTGACTGCTCGCGGGCAGGACCATCCCTGAAGGCAGGGACCGGTGTGGATGTGTGTGTGTGTGTGTGTGTGTGTGTGTGCGCACGTGTGCATGCCTTGCTCGCTTTGCTTCGGCACTTGGCTTGTGGAAGTGATGTGGCCTCGCTGCGAGTTGGACTCGACTTGTCGTCCGACATCTCGTGTCGAGTCTGTTGCGTGAGGTACGGACGAGGCGAACGACGAGGAGCCGTTTATGATGCACTCGTACGATCTCTTTGTATTCTGTGGCTCGGATGCAGTCGTTTATGGCTGACGTTGTTGATCCTTGACTCTTGCTTCAGCTCGTGACTCGTTGCCCCGGGCCCCGCAGGCTTTGATTCGCCGGATCTGAATTACGACGACTACTTCAGCATGCCGCTCGACGCTTTGTATGGTGGTCTCTGGCCGTAGGGCAGGAAAGCAGCGGGAACTTTACACCTGATCGCAGGGCAATTCCGCATCCGTGGCGAGTGCAGTTCTGGGCACGAGGTTGCCGGCAAAGCTTGCAGACGTCAAAGGAGTGAGCCGAAACGCCAGGCAAGAACGAATGCATCGCCCTGCGTGGTCTCCATGATCACCCGGTGATCACGGGCTACATTCTAGAGGATCACACGCAGCCTTCCAGGACTGAAGCACCTGTGCTCAGCGACTGATTGGACTGGAGTCCGTCCCTGCTATCGTTGTATGCCCGTTGGTGTCACTCAGGCTCTCGATCAACTGGTCGGCCATTTGGTTCTTCTAATTACTCTCAGCCTTTCCCTCCTCGTTCTTGCCTGTGTTGGTACCTACGTTGCGGTCACTTTAACAATTGTGTCATCACTGTTGATACTGTTGTGTCCTGTTTTGTTGTGGTTACCACCATCAAGATCATCGTTGATTGCTGTCAAGATCGTGGTCGGCGGTATTGTGGGAGTGCCGGTCCTGATGTTGAATGTTCTTCACTATGACTGTAGCAACTTTTTTTTGTGGAAATCGTTGTGGGCTGTGCTGGTGTACGAGTGCCTCTTCACAAGTTTGAATTGGGGCTGCGTTGCCTCAGCTTCCTGCTGTGGGCCTTGCTGCTGTCGACGCATTGCGAGGAGCTGCGAAGAGTGGCTACATAAGCATCGCTACCCCCTTTCAGGCGGCAAGAGCGGCCCATCAATGGCTCTGGACGCGTGGAATGCGCTGTTGGAGCACTGAATCTTCTCGCTGCCGCTGGCGTGCTATTGCCATGCAGGTTTCTGCAGCATGGACGCGCAGTTTGTCGTGACGCATTCCGTCGACACAACTGCCATTTGGCGATTGGATCGACTGTGGCAGGCCAGCCGCGGGAGTGCTTTTTCGTAGCATCTTCCGAGCGAAGGTAGACAGTCTTGTCTGCAGGTTGCAGAAGCTGCTGCTTTGGGCCACAAGAAGGAACCTGTGCCACAGCCTTGCAGAGCCGTGAATGCGATCATGTCTATGTGTCCTCTCTTCCGTGCTGACTGTGGCCTCTACAGCAAACGCTGGCGTTTTGAACTGCGTGCTCCAAAGTGCAGGATCCACGAAAGCCTTTGGATCTCATGGAGACCATGGAGAACAAGTCGCAGCTGTCGGACAGCCGATTGGGAACGGTGCGTATGCATATCTTCTGCTTCCGTCACATGTCTCAAGATGAACCTTCCCCGATATGTACAGACTCCTGCAGGAGTGCAGGGCCGAGCTGTGGCTCAAGAATTCGGAAGGCCACCCCGGCCACCGCATCACTGTTCTGGGCTGTTGCTTCTGCACGCAGTTCCTCACAACTTGTTGCAGGTATGTATCCCGTCAGGAGGGACAAAGCCCAAGCCTTTGTCGCAATCGTGGGTGAGTACCTCCCAGGTCAGGGTTGCGGAATGTGATTCTACTGCATGAAGCACGAAACACGGACCAAAGTGACATAGGCCGCTACTCTTGTATCAACACACGGACGAGTGTCTTTTCTAGCTGCGACACTCAAAAAACGGCCTACTTCTGATCCACCTGCTGTGCCACTCCCGTGTTTGGCATTGGCAGTCAGCTGAGAGGTTTGATCTTGTTCAGTATCCACTTCCTAGGCCTCAGGAGTCAAAGCCTGAGCGTCAGGGTTGCCCGAAACGAAGCCTTTTTATCCTAGTTGTGTACAGAAACGCATAGCGACTTTCCAAACAACTTCCGCTTGTCGTGTCCCTACGATGCATATTACCGTCTAAGGCCCATCTCTCTCTCTCTGTCTCTCTCTCTCTCTCTGTCTCTCTCTCGTTCTCTCTTTCTCACTGTGAGGTGCCAGCAAGCATCTGGGCCACCTCAGGTTCTAAGAAAGACATGCAACCAACATATCCAACTCGACCGCAGCAGTTACATTCCATCAGACTGGCGCGGCTGTGCTCTCGTTGCAGGGAAGCGAAGCGCAACATACCGTCCTGACGATGGCAATGGCGGCGTTGTCCTAAAGATGGACAGCAGCGGGTTGCTGATTCTCACCGTCGCCCGTGGTCCCGAAGTCCGAGGCTCAGTGTTCGGGTAGTGTCCTTAGGAGGGAATGCATTCGGCAAAAAGGCAGATCGTCAACTGGTCATGCGACAAAATGCAAGATTCTGAGCTCAGTGGATATGCCGGGTCGCTGGTCGCAACTTATCCCAAATCGTTTTCGGCGGTTGTCCTTGCGTGTCAGCCTGTCGCCGGCTCCGGGGCGACGCAACTTCCGTTGCTCTTCTCTAGCAAAACACGAGATTCGAGAATGGTAAGTGGGTGACATCTCGAAATCGGTAGTCTCGGCAGTCCCGTTTTCTCCACTGCAGAGCCAGACCTGTAAGCCAGTAAAGCGCGGACGTATCGTGTCTCCACTCCTGCTGCAAACGAAAGTCGGGCAGTGATCCCTACATGTCAATGTCGGCCACTTGTCTTGTGTCTTGTGTGAAGCAAAAGACTTGTGGCCTTGCTTCTCGAAATCATGCTTTGCATTTGAAGTAGCGTTTTGAGACTTCAGAGCTCACAGTGTCGAATCATGAGCTGGCACTGTACCACATGGAAAGCTGCGCATGAAGCTAAGCTCAGATTGACGTGTACGCGATCTTGCCTCATACCTTGGACGTGGTGCCAGTGACGGTGGTCGACACCTTCAGTGCGATTCTTGGCTCTGGCGTGCGCGGCGTAAGTCAGAAGCTTGTGCACTGGTGCAGCAGAGGCCTCGACTCCTCCCTGGAACTGGTGTTCCCGGAGGACCGGGCCTCGAGCATTCCCGATTCCCAGGCTCTTTTTGGCCCTTGCGGCGGTCAGGTCGGCGGCCGCTTCCGCGGACTTCGGGCACGACTGGAGCAGCCGGACAGCGCCACAACGCGGGCGACTCAGGCTGCCAGGCAGGGTTCGCAAGTGTTTTCCCTTCAGCGTCGTTTTCGCCGTCGGCAGCAGAATCTTTGCTTGGCTTGTGGCGGTGATGGTGGTGCTGGCAGTCGCGATGATGCTTCATGTCTTTCCTGATATCGTAGATGTGGTTTTCGTGCCTTCCGAGGTCGTACGATGGGGACTATGCGGCGGAGAACAAAGACTCTCCGTGCGGCGCCCAAACCTGTGCGCCACATTGCTAACCACCGGCATCAGGGCCTTTAAAACGGTGCAGATGACGTCACGACAAAGCATTCTCCAACCATCCACACATCTTCATGGCACCATCTCGGCTCGATCGCAAAGACGGCAAGCAACCGAAAGTACTTCTCAGCTTCCAGCAGCTTCCGCTCTGTGACTCTATTGCTGTGACGGAACAGGCCTCCAAGCTCCAAAAGTTCTGGCGTACTATGCTCCACACCTCCAGGCCCGCGACATAGATGAGCACTCTTGGAGGTCTTGAGTGTGGTGAGTCCAGCCCCTGACTTCGCTAGATTGAACTCTGCGCAGGTCTGAAGTCACCTGGCAGCACGCCGTGCGGTTCCTGGTGGTCATCAGACAGGGGCTCTCGGTCAGCGACATTTGTTGGCGTTGCGGCTCAGGCCAAGCTCTTTAAAGGGCGGCGCTCCGCCCCAGCCCAGGCCCAGCAGACCTTCGCTTCATTCCACCCGCGCATCCCTGCACTTTGTTCAACTCTGCGTCAGCCCCTGCGAGGCCGAAGTCCAAGGCTGGCGTTGGCCAGCACCAGGTCCGCACCCCGCGAGGCACCGTCTCGTAGGGTCGTCAGCCTTTGAAGAGGAAGCGCAGAGGTCTCCTGGTTCCAGGTGCCAGCCTCCACAGTACGAACATCGGAAGAGGACGGAACCGTCCCTCGCTCTCACATACTCTCATGCGCCATGCGTGCGTGACGCATCCGGATGCCAGGAGGCTTGGCGCGCCAGATCTCGTCGCGAGGTGGACTGGCACTGGCCGTGATCACGTAATGTTGGTATTCCCGCGCAGCTGGGAGGGGGGGTCCACAAACTCGTTGGGAAGCTGGCCGACAGAATCCCAATATGAGCAGCGTTATTTTTGTCCACTTCTTGACGGAAGACCGCAGCTGGACACAAAACTTTCACTCGATCTGAAAATCGCTCTGGGACCCTGGGACTGTGCGCACGGAAGGACGCGGAAGGGCTGCGGAAGGCGTTGCTGCGCGGAAGGGCGCGGAAGCAACAAATGCGTTTAAATACGTAAGCCGCGTGTTAGAAGAATACGTCCGTCGATAAGACATACAATATCCCGAAATTCTTGAGCCCAGTTATCAACCAAGCTGTTGGCGGTTTCATAATGTTGCCCGCGCGTGGCGACAGGGAGATACGTCAATTGCGGGGTTTATGCTCTTGCGGAAGGGAAGGGTTCGCTTGCAAAACGGCACGCGGAAGGGACGACAGTGATTCAAAAATGTGCCAACGCTTCGAGGCGCGGAAGGCTGCGGACGCAGTGGCGGAAGGGTTGTGCGGAAGGGGTTTTTGCGTCCTTAGGATTGAAACAGAATACAAAACACCGCTCATATGTCTGTCCCAGTCAGGAAATGTGTGGAACAGGGGCAGAGCAGCGGCCCAAACGGGTTGGGGTCCCTGCACACAAGAGGTTGGCTGAACTCGGGGCTGGAATGGGAAGCAAGATGGAGGGCAGGTCTGTGGCGACAAACCAGATACTGTGCAATGCGATGGCAGTTTTGGCTTGAGAAAAAGACAGGCGGGGCTCATCAAGCCTCTTCGGGCGTATTCGCGCCAGGCACGGCTACACCTGCATCTCCGAGCCGCGTGCAAGTCTCACGCGTGGGCATTCGGCAAGGCTCCACTATTCTAGCTGTCAGACACTGTGACCTCTTCCTCTTCTGCTTCAGAGTTCACATGGCTGAATCTTGCTGCTGCGCGACGTAGTCTCAGCGATCGTGGTAAAGCTGGTTGCAGGGAATCAAAGCGACGGTCGGCCTACTGTTGGCCTGGCACTGACTTCATTTCTCTCACAGTCAGCCGAGTCCTGGCGGTTGTGAGAAGGCATTCGAATATCGGATAAGCAGCGGCCGGTCGCCAGCCAAGGCAGGTGCTTTCGGGATGCTTTTTGTGCATGTCACTGCAAGTCGCTCCGGAATGGGGCGAAATGGAGTTACGGAGATTTTTGGGACTGGCAGGCGAGCGCTCCCAAACCCGGAATCCAAAAACTTTTCAGTCCAGCGGGCTTCTAACCTTGAGGGTATTGCATGGGCATCCTTTTCCGCGATCAGGACGTCGCAATGACTCCGCGTCCACATTAGGTGCGACACTGTGCATTGGCCAGTGTTTTCTAGACCCGTGCAGTCTGTTGCCGTCTGTGGAACCGAGGCGTGAGAGTCTCTGAAAAGCATTCGATATCGCCGAGAGGCCCATGCATGTTCGGGCTTTTGGACGATTTTTTCCTTCTTGGTGCACTCGCGAGATACGCGTCCAAGCACAAGCACGGCGCCCACGGCAAGTCACAGCCAGAGCCGCAGCCCCGAGCTTGCTATCTCCGTCGTCTAAGCCGAGCTGGAATGCGTCTTAGTTCGTGCTGCAGGCAGAATCCGCCAAACCGCAGGCGAAGCATTTCTTGCTGCCCGGGACCGTCTTTGACATTCATCTGCATTGCCTGCAGTTCGCAGCGATGCCAATCGCCTGGTCACAAACCTCTCGGGCGGCAGTCCCACCAGCCAGACAAGCCGGTCACCCAGACGTCAGAGCTCAGAGATGAAACACAGAGGGATGTTATTCGCCCAGCCTGGAGGCCATGCTAGCGGCGCATCGAAAACGGTGCGTCGAGATGTCAAGCCATTGCTGAAGGCCGGTTGTAATGCCGCATTGCCGCATTGTCCCACACATTGTCAGAAGCGCGGGAGAAAGCACACATGTCTCGAAGGCGGCAACATCGGAAGGAGTCCGGCTGCGCAGCCGATCCGCCTCCACTGACAAGGTTGACCGCCGCCAGGCCAGCTGGAACGTGCAACTTAAACTTGTGGTGCTCCGTCTGAGTCGTGGACCAGCGTGGACCTGCCGATGGGAGGTTCGAAATCCAGACGGAATGCCGAACATCTGCAAGCGACCATGCAATCGAAAAGAACAAAATCGAACTCCCGGCTTCACACGACGTAGAATTCCTTGCAGAAAGATGCAACCCCGGACAGACTCTTGTACTAGCAGCGTGACGGAACATCCACTTCTGGACTGCATTGGATGCATTGTTGCTTTCTGTTTGAGTGGCTTGGGTTGGTTGCTGCAGTGTGTTCCGCTTACGGAGGAATCCAACGGGGTCCTCGTTTAAAGAAGCACTGCAAACGGCTTTGTCCCGTAAATGGTTGTGTCAAGCTTGAACTGTCAGTCTAAGTGTATGCTTGGACTGCTTGGGTCCGCTTCTGTGGCAACAGTTTTGAACAGACGTGTCAGGCGTCGCCGAAGCTGGTAGAAACACCTCCGCGGCCAGAGTCCGTTGAGCCCGTCGCGACCTCAATAAGGTCATATGAAGGTCCTGTCTGCGTCACTCTCTGATAAAATGGTTTGCATGCGAGCGGAATGAGTACTAGTAGCTGTGCGAAGCCGCCAGCTCGCAAGGTTCACAAGGCAGGTGCGCCGAGCACACCTGCGCAGGCAGGGCAGGGTGGAAGAGTGGCTGCAGCGACCCGACAAAGAGCATCGTGGCCAGACCAGCTACGTGGCTTCCCCGCAGACATCCTGCCTACGGCTTATTGGAGGGCTGGTGCCATTTCAAGCAGTTTGAAGCAGCTCAGACTGTGCCGACAACAGCCATGGTGGTTCTCAAAAGCACAGGTGCGCCAGTTGCGGCCCGCATCCCGGCCCAGAGGCGGCGACATGTGGGTCTCACTACATGCACCGGATTCGTGAGCTCGCGCCAGATTCGCTGTTGCCGCACCGAGCGGCCGAGGCTCTTCAGGCAAGACACATGACAAAGAAGACCTAACACCTCACGGTCACAAGCCGAGACCCGTCTTCGCAGGGGCAGTTCCGGTGAATCAGCCACGACTTCAAGGCCAGCTGCGTTCCACTTGGGCGCAAAAGGAGAGTTCCCTTTGTATGCAACCACTACGCAGCATCCTTGCAGGTCTCTCCTCGTGGCCAAGTGTATGGGTGCCACAGGTGATTCCAGCAGTGCCGGCAGTACCAGTTCAGGCGCCATCCGTCGGATCTTGCCCTGTTTCTGTGCTTTTAGAGTGCAGCTTCGTCGGAGCCGTATTGCACAATCTCGATGCCACACGCTGTCCGGAGGAGGTGATAAATTGCATTCATTGCGTAGACAGGGGCGTGCATAGCCGGTGCCTCTGACAGGTTCCAGTTTCAATGGTGAGCCGCAGTTCTCTGGGACACCACTTCGCGCACTGCTGGCTGGATTGCCGCAGCTTTTCTGCGCAGTTGCTGGTCGGACTCTTGTGGATGGAGGTACTCGAGGTCGAGCTTTGCCACAGTTGCAACGGCTGCCTATCCCAGCGCCGGGGTCCTGGAGGTGTTGCTGCCTTTTCAGGTCGCTAGAGCAGCAGGTTCAGGCAACACGAAGATGTCCATGGAATTCCCTCCCCAGTCAAATATTGATATGACGATGATGCCTTTGGGCTAGCCATTGCAAGTCATCTGTAGCTCAGCACTTCGCAGAATCGCAATGATTCGCATTTTACGGTTGTGGTGTTCAAACCAGTGACACGAGTCGTAAAGACATGAGGCCACCACGCACAGTCACGCACGAATGGCCAGCTTCCAAGAAGGGTTTCAAGATGTTGTTTCTATGACCAATGGAGCACAATGGAGCCATCCCGTCAAAGGCAAAATTGTCCCATATCTCGGCATCAGCGGGATTTTGCTTCAGGCCTCTTTGAATCGCTGGCCGCGCTGATGCGAGGATGCGAGGCGCACAAAAGGTGGGCCACCAATGCAACCCGCTGCCGTGTACCATAGGGCCAACTAAGGCCCGCATTGTTGCTTTTCGCGGTGCAAAGGCTTCAAATCTCGAAAACTGTGATTGCATCTTCAAGCTCAGACTTTTGGATCATGTACCAGTTTGGATACTGCTGGTCAGGTATGATTTATGTGAACTGTTGTGGATGTCAATCTGTGCTCAGCTTTTGCAGCGGATTGCAGTGAGCATCAGCCTGCAACTTCAACAAGTCACAAGCATCAACCTCGGATACCCGGCTCCAGAGTTTGAGGCTGTAGGGTGTAGCATCATAGCAGTCATGGCGACGCAGGATGACATGCACGACGAGGAGATGATTTTGTTCATTGTCAAAGCTCTCGCGAGTGCATCACATGACACAGACGGCTTAGAGAGGACCAAAGCAGTTCTCCGTGCTCCCCATGTTCGCCTTCGTTATCGCCAGGCTCCATAACGACTGCTGCATGATGCGTGGGAGACCTCATGTTGCAGAGCGAAGTAGCATAGCTTCATAGTACTACTGATGCCTCAGGGGCGAGTTATTTCGACCCCCTGGAGGAGGCATGGGTGATACTGTACGATTTTCTGAGCGACAGACTGCCAATTGTGTGTTTTCGCCAGTCGGTCTTGTTGTTCCGATACCCCATCATTGCACCCAGATTGTTCGTCACGGTGGATAGTTAGTTGATCCGGACGACATTTTGGGAAGATGCTGCGGTGTGTTGCCATCTGCAGAGTGGTCATTTGCCCTATGTCAGCGGAGCTGTGCTGCGTGTTGTTTGTGCAGCGCTGCCTCGGTCTGGAATCTCGCACGTGTTCTTATATTTGGGGAAACCGCATGCTTTTGTGAGCAGGTGAGGGCCAAACTACAAAGAAACTACAAAGTGATGCTCCCGATACGGCAGGCTTGACGAAATGGCCCCTGTTGGTTTGCGAGGGGTCTCCTCCGCCTTGCAGTGCCAAGACCTCCGACACCCTCCCGGCTTTCGTCCGACGTGGTCTTGCAGAATTTTCCTAACACCTAGAGCGTCACCGCTTGAACTCATGAGTGACCGTTTTGACATGTCATGCTTATGGTGCAGACTTGCTGGATCTCATTTGGGGGCGACGGCCGCCAACTCTTCTGCCCAAACCCCCATTCCGGGCCCGAAAAGATGGATCTGGGCCAGAAAGTGGACTCAGTTTCAGTACTTCTGCTACCCTGCTGCGACGGACCTGCATTTGGACCATGCCTGTCTCTTTTTTACAATACTTGACCTGCTCTTTATGACCGAGGGAACAGAACGCGCAACCCGTGGAACCCTGGGCTCCCCGGAATCGGTAACATTCGGCAGCCTGGCCAACAGTAACCGTGGCTCTCTCGCTGTCTCACACACTCATTTGGTCGGATGTTGTCTCCATGTGCTGCAGCTTTGAAGGACCCTTTAAAGATGCTGAGGGTTTTCGGGGGCTTGTCAGTGATGGACTGGGGCGGACCGGCCGTTGGATGCCCACACCCACTGCAGCCCAGCTCCAGGGAAGCCTACGAGTTGCTGCTAGACGCAAGGACAGAGCATAGCTGAAAACCACTCGAAGACGGCATAGCACTACTGAGGAGTCGGCCACGTGGCGCCCAACGGACAGACGTGAGACGTGCCACAGAATCTGCATGCTTGAGCAGCTTACATTGCAGTCCCACTTGCACGTGTGACGATGCAGCTCCCAAACTAAACGATCGGCCGGGTGGCGGGTGGGAACACCAAACAGAACTTGATGCGAGCAAGGATTGGTTGGTAGCCGCCCATTTCCGACGGTGTCGTCAATAGTTCATTCTTCTGCATTTGCGTTAGCGTCGTTTTTGGTATGTTTCCAGATGTGGAATGGGCAGCTCGTATCATGAACCCAGACACGCAGAGGAGGGACTGCAGAACTCGCGAAAGCAGCTTCAAAGCCACAGCGCGTGCACTACGCCCGACCTTGCGTTGCTGACAAGAGCGACTGGCCTATCGCTTTGCATGTCCAAAGCTGATGATTCAAGTATTTGCAGAGTGTCACTTTCCTGCCACACTGCCTGGCTTCAGGAGATCCCCGTGTCCATCAGCTAATTATTATGCGATGGATCTCGTGCCGGGGAGGGTGATCTTCCACACGGCGGTGGTTATCGGTTGGAGCGCGTAGAGATGTGGGTGTAACGTAGCGGCAGAGGTGATCGAGAATTCGCATTCGGCGAGACCGGCGTGCGAGTCGCGCCGCCGCATCTCGATCCTGCGCCTTGGCGCTCGCGTTTCTGGGGTGGTTTATGTTGATTCTCAACCGCTGGAAAATCCTATGCCTGAAACCCGTCAACTTTCCATGAGCCCGAACCCTTGCAGCCTTGAAGCCCAAACTCTACTCATGCTGCAAGGCTTTCGAGGGCGGCTTCTCCCACAGTGCTCCCGTCGGCACTGTGACTGGTGCCTCCGCCAACGCTGCCATCTCAGCGGCCATCTCGCGGTGGAGGCCTTGAATCGCAGACCGGACTTTTTGGCAATTGGTCGGTAACTACCTTCGAGCGGAGATCCGAAACTGAGTTTGAACTTCCAAGCGTCCAAGACTTTGGTCCGCATCCGCAGGCTGATGAAGGCAACGACCATAGGAAATGTAGGGAGTCTTTATGCCTCGACCCTCTTGGTGTGACAGTGTGAAAGATCCTGGTCATTCGCAACTTTTTTTCGGTTGCTGCCGCGACTGTTCTGACAGGAACATTTGGTACTTCTTCGTCTACCCCAACTGCCAGGACTTCGCTGTCTGGCTGATTCGGGCGCTGCCTGACAGCAAAAGTCATGAAATCTGGTTGTGTGCCTCCCAGATGGACCATTAGACCTACACGTGCAGTTCAAGCTGGAAATCCTCGTTGGGTAGAGTAAAGAATTGACAAGGTGACGGCATGTTATCAAGAAGACAGTCGTCTCAGGTTGCAGAAGGAAATCTCCGTGTGTGTACTTACTCTCTCTTTTCTGCCTCTGTGTTTTCTTTGGCTCAGGCTTCGACCAACGCATCTGGTTTCGAGGGAGACAAATGACGTTGGTCCGCGTTTGGGCCCCAGCAAAACTGCCCTTGTGCTCAGGTGGTGGTGATGCTGAAGTTTGAATCGCTGGCCGGTGGCGCGCTGATGCGAGGATGCCATGCACATGAAAAGGTGGGCGTCCAATGCATTGCGGTGTGCCTAGGGCCTCCGATGGCCAACCAAGGCTTGCCCAAGGTTTTTCGGCATGCAAAGGCACGAGATCCTCAGGTTATGTGGCTTTCGAGCTCTCAAGCAGCTTCCAAGAAGGAGGGTTTTCGGATTTCAGGATTCTGCTTCGCGGCCCATCATATAATGTACGGGTGCTTGACCTGCTGGCTGCAGCCTTGCGATCAAATGCAATTACTAGGGCACGCTGGGGCAATGATGTGAAGTTTGCACGGGTTTTGGGAGTACTTGCGGTAGTGCCCAGTCATGGTGCATATCCCTGATGTGGATTGTCCCTCCTTTGCTGTATATGAGGCTTCTCCGCGTTCGCATCTGACGTGTTTACTGTGACTTGGATGGAGCTCTTCGTGACGGCTACTGCTGGTGATCCTTGATTCTTGCTTCAGCTTGTGACTCGTGCTTTACCGGTAATCCCGGGTCACAATCTGCTCGCTGATGCGGTAAGCATCAAGCAGTGAATCTCGGCTTCGAGCATTCCTGGCGACTCTTTGGGCTTTGATGGCAGTTATTTGATGGCCCATGTCCGGAATGCGGTGTCCGTAACCGCAAGACCCGGAGTTTGAGGACTTGCTTGGCGATTGAAAGCAGCTAGGCTTTGCTTCAGCAATTCCTGGCCTCGCTGCTAGTTGGACTTGGCTCGTCGTCCGACGTCTCGTGTTGAGACTTTTTGCGTGCGGCTCGCACGAGGCCAACGAGTTGAATTGGATAGCGGTATTTCAACATCCACTGTTCGGGGCTCCTTTCAAGCAACGAGGAGCTAGTGAGGAGTTGCAAACAGTGGAATTCAAGGCGGGAAGAGCGCTGGCTGCACCCAGCTCAGCTGCAAAAACAGAGGGCGTCCGGCATGGTTGCTTCTGGACATGTGGAATGCCCTGGAGCACCGAATCTTGTCAGCAGGGTGCTGCCGCGGGGGTGCTGTTGCGATGCAGGCAGTTTGTCGTGACCCCCTCAGTCGACACGACTGCGATACGGCGATTGGATATCCAACCGCCATATGGCAGTCGTGTCGACGGAGTGTGTTACGACAAACCGCGCATCCATGCGGCACCTTGGCCCACTTGATCCTGTGTCTTATCTATGGATATCAACTTGGCTCAGATTTTTTCACGGGTTGCCCCGTGCCAGTGACGGTGATTGACACCTCCAGTGCTATTCTTGGCTCTGGTGCGCGTGCGGTGAGTGTCCATAAAACCAGAGCTTGAGAGTTGAAAGTAGCGGCATTTTGCCACTTGAAAAAGCGAAGATGCGAGTGCTCAAAAGACGAGGCTCCGATGCAAGATGCTGCCGCATACCTACACCCAAGGCGTGCCTCCATTGTGTTTTTATTGATTTATTCATTTCTTCATTTTTTAAAGATGTCCCTATCTCTCTCTCACTCTCTATCTCTCTCGCCCATAAAGCGTGTTCCAGTTGACTGTGATTCGTAGCAGGCTCGAAGTGATTTGCGAATGGACGATTTCATGACCTTCGTGCACTGGACGGCTCTGCTTCGCTGGCATCTAGTCTAGGTCTTCATCTTGCGTAGTGTGCAAACGCAGCTTGAGCTTTCAATAACAAGGTGGCGAGAGTGCACAGATCATGCAGCGCACCTAGTCCACTGCCGTAGAAAGTAAGGGGACTTTGTGCAAGGGTTCCGTTGGTGTGCCTCGATGGCTCGCGCTGGGCCAGTGGTCCACCCCTGAGAGTTCAAGAGACTGCACTGCTCGTTTCCGGCCTTCGTTGTTGGAATCTAAAGTTTGCGCTGCATCTTGTGCTTGTGTACGTTAGCTGCAATTGTCGTGGTCGGAAAAGGTTTGTTGTCACAAATTCAAACAGGAAGGCAGAAGCTTGTCTGGAGACGAGGAGTCAGTTGTGTGAAGCTGTTCTGTCACTTGAGGCGAAGCACAGCCCTGTGATGCGGCCGGAGGCACGAGGCATCGAGGAGCTGTAGCTGCTTCTTGTCTCGCGGAGCAGGTCAGCCGGCCATATCCCGTCCTTCTCGGCACAGATCGTAAGGAGACGTGCTGTGTGGATCAAGACAGGTAGGGAAAGACTTGCTCACATGGTTAGACAGCCTAGGATTGCTGGAGAAGGACATAATACGTGGCAGAGACGGCTGGCACATTACTGACGCTGCCGAGAGTCTCCGCGCCCGGAGTGACACGGTTCTGCAACCCTGACGGAGTTGCTTGTGCAATCGAAGTGCAATGGACAAGCCCGTTCCTGGGTAGCGGCAACTGGACCCGGCAAGGTAGGCTTCGCTACTTCGTTTCGAATTTAAAGGAGGTGAAGGTCGGCAAATGCCGGTTCCCGCTGAATGGAAGACAGCATGGCGATGAACGGCCAAGGCCAGCAGGGGCACACGTCCGGAGATAGTTGACGCAAGTCCAACGAAGCGGAGGACCAAGCAAAGAAGGAAAGCTAGAAAGAAGCTCGGAAAGTGGAGGAGTTCACTCGACCTGCCAGCACCGGAGAAAGAGAGGAAAGAAGGAAAACGAAACAAAGACCACACCTGGCACTGGGGGCCGCGGCTAGGGGCTGTGTTGTAAGAGCATCCGGGTCCCGGATGTCAAGTAAAATCTCAGCGCATCTCAGCGCCCTTGTTGAGTCATGCAGAATGCAGCAAATTGCCGAGATTTCCTGAGCTGATGTGTCTTTATTTCTCGCAGGACAGGGTCACATCCCAGTTGGGCCCTGAGCAGACTCCTGCTTTTGCTAGTTGAGTTGAGCAGACTCTTGCTTTTGTTGGCTGCAGTTTGGGGTCTAAGCTGCCCTCGGAGGAATTCGAGGAAGCAGCCGGCGCAGGGTCGCCGCCCGGACCCCACAGGCTGTGCGTTTTGAGCGAGTTTTGCGTGGAGCCGACCGAGGTTTCGACTTGAAGGAGGCGTCTGAGTTTTGTCAGAAGCACTCCGTGGATCCCGCCTAGAGCCCAGATGTGAAGCGCGTTGCGTGAATTCGCTGCTTCCCGGAAGCGGCACGAAGGCAAGTGGAAGGTTGCGCCGCCGGAATGAGACAGGAGCGCCGTCCACTGCAGAGTATGAGTAGCAAAGTCTGGTCCACACAATATGGGCCGACGCTGAAGCTAGATGCGTTGAGGAGGCCGTAGCACCGTCCCAGAGTCTGCCCCAAAGAGGGAGATCGCCGGTGAACCTTTGGCGTTGAGCTCAATGATGTGATCTGCCGTGCCGCTGCCTACTGGTGTGATCATCCTCTTCAGCATTCTGGCCAAGCAAGGTTTCAGCAAAAGTTGAACTCGAGTACGAGCCGGATGAGGACCAGAGGCAAGAACTGAAGCTTGAGTAGGCAGGGGAGTTCCGGGCCATGGGGCGAAACAGATTTTCAGTCAGGAAATACAAAGAACTGATCGTTAACTGGCCGGGAGCCGAATTCCATACTTGTGTCATCTGATTGAAGCTTTGAGCCTCTCGTTTTGTCAGAGCTCCTTCAACTTCTCTTAAGGAACATTCGAGAGACTTTGCCGCTGCCCATCCAGCCGGTGGGCTCGACGTTAAGGCGTGGCGCTGCGTAAGGTCTGTGACCGGTTTGTCAATATGCTACTAGTAGCTGTAGCAGCAGCAGCAGCAGTGCCAATATCGAGTCCATTCATTTCCCACAGCAGTTGTAGTACGTACAAAGTAGGGGGGAGGGAGGGACGGGGAGTGGGGGGGGGGGCGCTGACTGCTCGCGGGCAGGACCATCCCTGAAGGCAGGGACCGGTGTGGATGTGTGTGTGTGTGTGTGTGTGTGTGTGTGCGCACGTGTGCATGCCTTGCTCGCTTTGCTTCGGCACTTGGCTTGTGGAAGTGATGTGGCCTCGCTGCGAGTTGGACTCGACTTGTCGTCCGACATCTCGTGTCGAGTCTGTTGCGTGAGGTACGGACGAGGCGAACGACGAGGAGCCGTTTATGATGCACTCGTACGATCTCTTTGTATTCTGTGGCTCGGATGCAGTCGTTTATGGCTGACGTTGTTGATCCTTGACTCTTGCTTCAGCTCGTGACTCGTTGCCCCGGGCCCCGCAGGCTTTGATTCGCCGGATCTGAATTACGACGACTACTTCAGCATGCCGCTCGACGCTTTGTATGGTGGTCTCTGGCCGTAGGGCAGGAAAGCAGCGGGAACTTTACACCTGATCGCAGGGCAATTCCGCATCCGTGGCGAGTGCAGTTCTGGGCACGAGGTTGCCGGCAAAGCTTGCAGACGTCAAAGGAGTGAGCCGAAACGCCAGGCAAGAACGAATGCATCGCCCTGCGTGGTCTCCATGATCACCCGGTGATCACGGGCTACATTCTAGAGGATCACACGCAGCCTTCCAGGACTGAAGCACCTGTGCTCAGCGACTGATTGGACTGGAGTCCGTCCCTGCTATCGTTGTATGCCCGTTGGTGTCACTCAGGCTCTCGATCAACTGGTCGGCCATTTGGTTCTTCTAATTACTCTCAGCCTTTCCCTCCTCGTTCTTGCCTGTGTTGGTACCTACGTTGCGGTCACTTTAACAATTGTGTCATCACTGTTGATACTGTTGTGTCCTGTTTTGTTGTGGTTACCACCATCAAGATCATCGTTGATTGCTGTCAAGATCGTGGTCGGCGGTATTGTGGGAGTGCCGGTCCTGATGTTGAATGTTCTTCACTATGACTGTAGCAACTTTTTTTTGTGGAAATCGTTGTGGGCTGTGCTGGTGTACGAGTGCCTCTTCACAAGTTTGAATTGGGGCTGCGTTGCCTCAGCTTCCTGCTGTGGGCCTTGCTGCTGTCGACGCATTGCGAGGAGCTGCGAAGAGTGGCTACATAAGCATCGCTACCCCCTTTCAGGCGGCAAGAGCGGCCCATCAATGGCTCTGGACGCGTGGAATGCGCTGTTGGAGCACTGAATCTTCTCGCTGCCGCTGGCGTGCTATTGCCATGCAGGTTTCTGCAGCATGGACGCGCAGTTTGTCGTGACGCATTCCGTCGACACAACTGCCATTTGGCGATTGGATCGACTGTGGCAGGCCAGCCGCGGGAGTGCTTTTTCGTAGCATCTTCCGAGCGAAGGTAGACAGTCTTGTCTGCAGGTTGCAGAAGCTGCTGCTTTGGGCCACAAGAAGGAACCTGTGCCACAGCCTTGCAGAGCCGTGAATGCGATCATGTCTATGTGTCCTCTCTTCCGTGCTGACTGTGGCCTCTACAGCAAACGCTGGCGTTTTGAACTGCGTGCTCCAAAGTGCAGGATCCACGAAAGCCTTTGGATCTCATGGAGACCATGGAGAACAAGTCGCAGCTGTCGGACAGCCGATTGGGAACGGTGCGTATGCATATCTTCTGCTTCCGTCACATGTCTCAAGATGAACCTTCCCCGATATGTACAGACTCCTGCAGGAGTGCAGGGCCGAGCTGTGGCTCAAGAATTCGGAAGGCCACCCCGGCCACCGCATCACTGTTCTGGGCTGTTGCTTCTGCACGCAGTTCCTCACAACTTGTTGCAGGTATGTATCCCGTCAGGAGGGACAAAGCCCAAGCCTTTGTCGCAATCGTGGGTGAGTACCTCCCAGGTCAGGGTTGCGGAATGTGATTCTACTGCATGAAGCACGAAACACGGACCAAAGTGACATAGGCCGCTACTCTTGTATCAACACACGGACGAGTGTCTTTTCTAGCTGCGACACTCAAAAAACGGCCTACTTCTGATCCACCTGCTGTGCCACTCCCGTGTTTGGCATTGGCAGTCAGCTGAGAGGTTTGATCTTGTTCAGTATCCACTTCCTAGGCCTCAGGAGTCAAAGCCTGAGCGTCAGGGTTGCCCGAAACGAAGCCTTTTTATCCTAGTTGTGTACAGAAACGCATAGCGACTTTCCAAACAACTTCCGCTTGTCGTGTCCCTACGATGCATATTACCGTCTAAGGCCCATCTCTCTCTCTCTGTCTCTCTCTCTCTCTCTGTCTCTCTCTCGTTCTCTCTTTCTCACTGTGAGGTGCCAGCAAGCATCTGGGCCACCTCAGGTTCTAAGAAAGACATGCAACCAACATATCCAACTCGACCGCAGCAGTTACATTCCATCAGACTGGCGCGGCTGTGCTCTCGTTGCAGGGAAGCGAAGCGCAACATACCGTCCTGACGATGGCAATGGCGGCGTTGTCCTAAAGATGGACAGCAGCGGGTTGCTGATTCTCACCGTCGCCCGTGGTCCCGAAGTCCGAGGCTCAGTGTTCGGGTAGTGTCCTTAGGAGGGAATGCATTCGGCAAAAAGGCAGATCGTCAACTGGTCATGCGACAAAATGCAAGATTCTGAGCTCAGTGGATATGCCGGGTCGCTGGTCGCAACTTATCCCAAATCGTTTTCGGCGGTTGTCCTTGCGTGTCAGCCTGTCGCCGGCTCCGGGGCGACGCAACTTCCGTTGCTCTTCTCTAGCAAAACACGAGATTCGAGAATGGTAAGTGGGTGACATCTCGAAATCGGTAGTCTCGGCAGTCCCGTTTTCTCCACTGCAGAGCCAGACCTGTAAGCCAGTAAAGCGCGGACGTATCGTGTCTCCACTCCTGCTGCAAACGAAAGTCGGGCAGTGATCCCTACATGTCAATGTCGGCCACTTGTCTTGTGTCTTGTGTGAAGCAAAAGACTTGTGGCCTTGCTTCTCGAAATCATGCTTTGCATTTGAAGTAGCGTTTTGAGACTTCAGAGCTCACAGTGTCGAATCATGAGCTGGCACTGTACCACATGGAAAGCTGCGCATGAAGCTAAGCTCAGATTGACGTGTACGCGATCTTGCCTCATACCTTGGACGTGGTGCCAGTGACGGTGGTCGACACCTTCAGTGCGATTCTTGGCTCTGGCGTGCGCGGCGTAAGTCAGAAGCTTGTGCACTGGTGCAGCAGAGGCCTCGACTCCTCCCTGGAACTGGTGTTCCCGGAGGACCGGGCCTCGAGCATTCCCGATTCCCAGGCTCTTTTTGGCCCTTGCGGCGGTCAGGTCGGCGGCCGCTTCCGCGGACTTCGGGCACGACTGGAGCAGCCGGACAGCGCCACAACGCGGGCGACTCAGGCTGCCAGGCAGGGTTCGCAAGTGTTTTCCCTTCAGCGTCGTTTGCGCCGTCGGCAGCAGAATCTTGCTTGGCTTGTGGCGGTGATGGTGGTGCTGGCAGTGGCGATGATGCTTCATGTCTTTCCTGATATCGTAGATGTGGTTTTCGTGCCTTCCGAGGTCGTACGATGGGGACTATGCGGCGGAGAACAAAGACTCTCCATGCGGCGCCCAAACCTGTGCGCCACATTGCTAACCACCGGCATCAGGGCCTTTAAAACGGTGCAGATGACGTCACGACAAAGCATTCTCCAACCATCCACACATCTTCATGGCACCATCTCGGCTCGATCGCAAAGACGGCAAGCAACCGAAAGTACTTCTCAGCTTCCAGCAGCTTCCGCTCTGTGACTCTATTGCTGTGACGGAACAGGCCTCCAAGCTCCAAAAGTTCTGGCGTACTATGCTCCACACCTCCAGGCCCGCGACATAGATGAGCACTCTTGGAGGTCTTGAGTGTGGTGAGTCCAGCCCCTGACTTCGCTAGATTGAACTCTGCGCAGGTCTGAAGTCACCTGGCAGCACGCCGTGCGGTTCCTGGTGGTCATCAGACAGGGGCTCTCGGTCAGCGACATTTGTTGGCGTTGCGGCTCAGGCCAAGCTCTGTAAAGGGCGGCGCTCCGCCCCAGCCCAGGCCCAGCAGACCTTCGCTTCATTCCACCCGCGCATCCCTGCACTTTGTTCAACTCTGCGTCAGCCCCTGCGAGGCCGAAGTCCAAGGCTGGCGTTGGCCAGCACCAGGTCCGCACCCCGCGAGGCACCGTCTCGTAGGGTCGTCAGCCTTTGAAGAGGAAGCGCAGAGGTCTCCTGGTTCCAGGTGCCAGCCTCCACAGTACGAACATCGGAAGAGGACGGAACCGTCCCTCGCTCTCACATACTCTCATGCGCCATGCGTGCGTGACGCATCCGGATGCCAGGAGGCTTGGCGCGCCAGATCTCGTCGCGAGGTGGACTGGCACTGGCCGTGATCACGTAATGTTGGTATTCCCGCGCAGCTGGGAGGGGGGGTCCACAAACTCGTTGGGAAGCTGGCCGACAGAATCCCAATATGAGCAGCGTTATTTTTGTCCACTTCTTGACGGAAGACCGCAGCTGGACACAAAACTTTCACTCGATCTGAAAATCGCTCTGGGACCCTGGGACTGTGCGCACGGAAGGACGCGGAAGGGCTGCGGAAGGCGTTGCTGCGCGGAAGGGCGCGGAAGCAACAAATGCGTTTAAATACGTAAGCCGCGTGTTAGAAGAATACGTCCGTCGATAAGACATACAATATCCCGAAATTCTTGAGCCCAGTTATCAACCAAGCTGTTGGCGGTTTCATAATGTTGCCCGCGCGTGGCGACAGGGAGATACGTCAATTGCGGGGTTTATGCTCTTGCGGAAGGGAAGGGTTCGCTTGCAAAACGGCACGCGGAAGGGACGACAGTGATTCAAAAATGTGCCAACGCTTCGAGGCGCGGAAGGCTGCGGACGCAGTGGCGGAAGGGTTGTGCGGAAGGGGTTTTTGCGTCCTTAGGATTGAAACAGAATACAAAACACCGCTCATATGTCTGTCCCAGTCAGGAAATGTGTGGAACAGGGGCAGAGCAGCGGCCCAAACGGGTTGGGGTCCCTGCACACAAGAGGTTGGCTGAACTCGGGGCTGGAATGGGAAGCAAGATGGAGGGCAGGTCTGTGGCGACAAACCAGATACTGTGCAATGCGATGGCAGTTTTGGCTTGAGAAAAAGACAGGCGGGGCTCATCAAGCCTCTTCGGGCGTATTCGCGCCAGGCACGGCTACACCTGCATCTCCGAGCCGCGTGCAAGTCTCACGCGTGGGCATTCGGCAAGGCTCCACTATTCTAGCTGTCAGACACTGTGACCTCTTCCTCTTCTGCTTCAGAGTTCACATGGCTGAATCTTGCTGCTGCGCGACGTAGTCTCAGCGATCGTGGTAAAGCTGGTTGCAGGGAATCAAAGCGACGGTCGGCCTACTGTTGGCCTGGCACTGACTTCATTTCTCTCACAGTCAGCCGAGTCCTGGCGGTTGTGAGAAGGCATTCGAATATCGGATAAGCAGCGGCCGCTCGCCAGCCAAGGCAGGTGCTTTCGGGATGCTTTTTGTGCATGTCACTGCAAGTCGCTCCGGAATGGGGCGAAATGGAGTTACGGAGATTTTTGGGACTGGCAGGCGAGCGCTCCCAAACCCGGAATCCAAAAACTTTTCAGTCCAGCGGGCTTCTAACCTTGAGGGTATTGCATGGGCATCCTTTTCCGCGATCAGGACGTCGCAATGACTCCGCGTCCACATTAGGTGCGACACTGTGCATTGGCCAGTGTTTTCTAGAATGCCCCGTGCAGTCTGTTGCCGTCTGTGGAACCGAGGCGTGAGAGTCTCTGAAAGGCATTCGATATCGCCGAGAGGCCCATGCATGTTCGGACTTTTGGACGATTTTTTCCTTCTTGGTGCACTCGCGAGATACGCGTCCAAGCACAAGCACGGCGCCCACGGCAAGTCACAGCCAGAGCCGCAGCCCCGAGCTTGCTATCTCCGTCGTCTAAGCCGAGCTGGAATGCGTCTTAGTTCGTGCTGCAGGCAGAATCCGCCAAACCGCAGGCGAAGCATTTCTTGCTGCCCGGGACCGTCTTTGACATTCATCTGCATTGCCTGCAGTTCGCAGCGATGCCAATCGCCTGGTCACAAACCTCTCGGGCGGCAGTCCCACCAGCCAGACAAGCCGGTCACCCAGACGTCAGAGCTCAGAGATGAAACACGGAGGCATGTTATTCGCCCAGCCTGGAGGCCATGCTAGCGGCGCATCGAAAACGGTGCGTCGAGATGTCAAGCCATTGCTGAAGGCCGGTTGTAATGCCACATTGTCAGAAGCGCGGGAGAAAGCACACATGTCTCGAAGGCGGCAACATCGGAAGGAGTCCGGCTGCGCAGCCGATCCGCCTCCACTGACAAGGTTGACCGCCGCCAGGCCAGCTGGAACGTGCAACTTAAACTTGTGGTGCTCCGTCTGAGTCGTGGACCAGCGTGGACCTGCCGATGGGAGGTTCGAAATCCAGACGAAATGCCGAACATCTGCAAGCGACCATGCAATCGAAAAGAACAAAATCGAACTCCCGGCTTCACACGACGTAGAATTCCTTGCAGAAAGATGCAACCCCGGACAGACTCTTGTACTAGCAGCGTGACGGAACATCCACTTCTGGACTGCATTGGATGCATTGTTGCTTTCTGTTTTAGTGGCTTGGGTTGGTTGCTGCAGTGTGTTCCGCTTACGGAGGAATCCAACGGGGTCCTCGTTTAAAGAAGCACTGCAAACGGCTTTGTCCCGTAAATGGTTGTGTCAAGCTTGAACTGTCAGTCTAAGTGTATGCTTGGACTGCTTGGGTCCGCTTCTGTGGCAACAGTTTTGAACAGACGTGTCAGGCGTCGCCGAAGCTGGTAGAAACACCTCCGCGGCCAGAGTCCGTTGAGCCCGTCGCGACCTCAATAAGGTCATATGAAGGTCCTGTCTGCGTCACTCTCTGATAAAATGGTTTGCATGCGAGCGGAATGAGTACTAGTAGCTGTGCGAAGCCGCCAGCTCGCAAGGTTCACAAGGCAGGTGCGCCGAGCACACCTGCGCAGGCAGGGCAGGGTGGAAGAGTGGCTGCAGCGACCCGACAAAGAGCATCGTGGCCAGACCAGCTACGTGGCTTCCCCGCAGACATCCTGCCTACGGCTTATTGGAGGGCTGGTGCCATTTCAAGCAGTTTGAAGCAGCTCAGACTGTGCCGACAACAGCCATGGTGGTTCTCAAAAGCACAGGTGCGCCAGTTGCGGCCCGCATCCCGGCCCAGAGGCGGCGACATGTGGGTCTCACTACATGCACCGGATTCGTGAGCTCGCGCCAGATTCGCTGTTGCCGCACCGAGCGGCCGAGGCTCTTCAGGCAAGACACATGACAAAGAAGACCTAACACCTCACGGTCACAAGCCGAGACCCGTCTTCGCAGGGGCAGTTCCGGTGAATCAGCCACGACTTCAAGGCCAGCTGCGTTCCACTTGGGCGCAAAAGGAGAGTTCCCTTTGTATGCAACCACTACGCAGCATCCTTGCAGGTCTCTCCTCGTGGCCAAGTGTATGGGTGCCACAGGTGATTCCAGCAGTGCCGGCAGTACCAGTTCAGGCGCCATCCGTCGGATCTTGCCCTGATTCTGTGCTTTTAGAGTGCAGCTTCGTCGGAGCCGTATTGCACAATCTCGATGCCACACGCTGTCCGGAGGAGGTGATAAATTGCATTCATTGCGTAGACAGGGGTGTGCATAGCCGGTGCCTCTGACAGGTTCCAGTTTCAATGGTGAGCCGCAGTTCTCTGGGACACCACTTCGCGCACTGCTGGCTGGATTGCCGCAGCTTTTCTGCGCAGTTGCTGGTCGGACTCTTGTGGATGGAGGTACTCGAGGTCGAGCTTTGCCACAGTTGCAACGGCTGCCTATCCCAGCGCCGGGGTCCTGGAGGTGTTGCTGCCTTTTCAGGTCGCTAGAGCAGCAGGTTCAGGCAACACGAAGATGTCCATGGAATTCCCTCCCCAGTCAAATATTGATATGACGATGATGCCTTTGGGCTAGGCATTGCAAGTCATCTGTAGCTCAGCACTCCGCAGAATCGCAATGATTCGCATTTTACGGTTGTGGTGTTCAAACCAGTGACACGAGTCGTAAAGACATGAGGCCACAACGCACAGTCACGCACGAATGGCCAGCTTCCAAGAAGGGTTTCAAGATGTTGTTTCTATGACCAATGGAGCACAATGGAGCCATCCCGTCAAAGGCAAAATTGTCCCATATCTCGGCATCAGCGGGATTTTGCTTCAGGCCTCTTTGAATCGCTGGCCGCGCTGATGCGAGGATGCGAGGCGCACAAAAGGTGGGCCACCAATGCAACCCGCTGCCGTGTACCATAGGGCCAACTAAGGCCCGCATTGTTGCTGTTCGCGGTGCAAAGGCTTCAAATCTCGAAAACTGTGATTGCATCTTCAAGCTCAGACTTTTGGATCATGTACCAGTCTGGATACTGCTGGTCAGGTATGATTTATGTGAACTGTTGTGGATGTCAATCTGTGCTCAGCTTTTTCAGCGGATTGCTGTGAGCATCAGCCTGCAACTTCAACAAGTCACAAGCATCAACCTCGGATACCCGGCTCCAGAGTTTGAGGCTGCAGGGTGTAGCATCATAGCAGTCATGGCGACGCAGGATGACATGCACGACGAGGAGATGATTTTGTTCATTGTCAAAGCTCTCGCGAGTGCATCACATGACACAGACGGCTTAGAGAGGACCAAAGCAGTTCTCCGTGCTCCCCATGTTCGCCTTCGTTATCGCCAGGCTCCATAACGACTGCTGCATGATGCGTGGGAGACCTCATGTTGCAGAGCGAAGTAGCATAGCTTCACAGTACTACTGATGCCTCAGGGGCGAGTTATTTCGACCCCCTGGAGGAGGCATGGGTGATACTGTACGATTTTCTGAGCGAGAGACTGCCAATTGTGTGTTTTTGCCAGTCGGTCTTGTTGTTCCGATACCCCATCATTGCACCCAGATTGTTCGTCACGGTGGATAGTTAGTTGATCCGGACGACATTTTGGGAAGATGCTGCGGTGTGTTGCCATCTGCAGAGTGGTCATTTGCCCTATGTCAGCGGAGCTGTGCTGCGTGTTGCTTGTGCAGCGCTGCCTCGGTCTGGAATCTCGCACGTGTTCTTATATTTGGGGAAACCGCATGCTTTTGCGAGCAGGTGAGGGCCAAACTACAAAGAAACTACAAAGTGATGCTCCCGATACGGCAGGCTTGACGAAATGACCCCTGTTGGTTTGCGAGGGGTCTCCTCCGCCTTGCGGTGCCGGGACCTCCGACACCCTCCCGGCTTTCGTCCGACGTGGTCTTGGAGAATTTTCCTAACAGCCAGCTTTTGTTCTAGAGCGTCACCGCTTGAACTCATGAGTGACCGTTTTGACATGTCATGTTTATGGTGCAGACTTGCTGGATCTCATTTGGGGGCGACGGCCGCCAACTCTTCTGCCCAAACCCCCATTCCGGGCCCGAAAAGATGGATCTGGGCCAGAAAGTGACCACAAGCGCGACTCAGTTTCAGTACTTCTGCTACCCTGCTGCGACGGACCTGCATTTGGACCATGCCTGTCTCTTTTTTACAATACTTGACCTGCTCTTTATGACCGAGGGAACAGAACGCGCAACCCGTGGAACCCTGGGCTCCCCGGAATCGGTAACATTCGGCAGCCTGGCCAACAGTAACCGTGGCTCTCTCGCTGTCTCACACACTCATTTGGTCGGATGTTGTCTCCATGTGCTGCAGCTTTGAAGGACCCTTTAAAGATGCTGAGGGTTTTCGGGGGCTTGTCAGTGATGGACTGGGGCGGACCGGCCGTTGGATGCCCACACCCACTGCAGCCCAGCTCCAGGGAAGCCTACGAGTTGCTGCTAGACGCAAGGACAGAGCATAGCTGAAAACCACTCGAAGACGGCATAGCACTACTGAGGAGTCGGCCACGTGGCGCCCAACGGACAGACGTGAGACGTGCCACAGAATCTGCATGCTTGAGCAGCTTACATTGCAGTCCCACTTGCGCGTGTGACGATGCAGCTCCCAAACTAAACGATCGGCCGGGTGGCGGGTGGGAACACCAAACAGAACTTGATGCGAGCAAGGATTGGTTGGTAGCCGCCCATTTCCGACGGTGTCGTCAATAGTTCATTCTTCTGCATTTGCGTTAGCGTCGTTTTTGGTATGTTTCCAGATGTGGAATGGGCAGCTCGTATCATGAACCCAGACACGCAGAGGAGGGACTGCAGAACTCGCGAAAGCAGCTTCAAAGCCACAGCGCGTGCACTACGCCCGACCTTGCGTTGCTGACAAGAGCGACTGGCCTATCGCTTTGCATGTCCAAAGCTGATGATTCAAGTATTTGCAGAGTGTCACTTTCCTGCCACACTGCCTGGCTTCAGGAGATCCCCGTGTCCATCAGCTAATTATTATGCGATGGATCTCGTGCCGGGGAGGGTGATCTTCCACACGGCGGTGGTTATCGGTTGGAGCGCGTAGAGATGTGGGTGTAACGTAGCGGCAGAGGTGATCGAGAATTCGCATTCGGCGAGACCGGCGTGCGAGTCGCGCCGCCGCATCTCGATCCTGCGCCTTGGCGCTCGCGTTTCTGGGGTGGTTTATGTTGATTCTCAACCGCTGGAAAATCCTATGCCTGAAACCCGTCAACTTTCCATGAGCCCGAACCCTTGCAGCCTTGAAGCCCAAACTCTACTCATGCTGCAAGGCTTTCGAGGGCGGCTTCTCCCACAGTGCTCCCGTCGGCACTGTGACTGGTGCCTCCGCCAACGCTGCCATCTCAGCGGCCATCTCGCGGTGGAGGCCTTGAATCGCAGACCGGACTTTTTGGCAATTGGTCGGTAACTACCTTCGAACGGAGATCCGAAACTGAGTTTGAACTTCCAAGCGTCCAAGACTTTGGTCCGCATCCGCAGGCTGATGAAGGCAACGACCATAGGAAATGTAGGGAGTCTTTATGCCTCGACCCTCTTGGTGTGACAGTGTGAAAGATCCTGGTCATTCGCAACTTTTTTTCGGTTGCTGCCGCGACTGTTCTGACAGGAACATTTGGTACTTCTTCGTCTACCCCAACTGCCAGGACTTCGCTGTCTGGCTGATTCGGGCGCTGCCTGACAGCAAAAGTCATGAAATCTGGTTGTGTGCCTCCCAGATGGACCATTAGACCTACACGTGCAGTTCAAGCTGGAAATCCTCGTTGGGTAGAGTAAAGAATTGACAAGGTGACGGCATGTTATCAAGAAGACAGTCGTCTCAGGTTGCAGAAGGAAATCCCCGTGTGTGTACTTACTCTCTCTTTTCTGCCTCTGTGTTTTCTTTGGCTCAGGCTTCGACCAACGCATCTGGTTTCGAGGGAGACAAATGACGTTGGTCCGCGTTTGGGCCCCAGCAAAACTGCCCTTGTGCTCAGGTGGTGGTGATGCTGAAGTTTGAATCGCTGGCCGGTGGCGCGCTGATGCGAGGATGCCATGCACATGAAAAGGTGGGCGTCCAATGCATTGCGGTGTGCCTAGGGCCTCCGATGGCCAACCAAGGCTTGCCCAAGGTTTTTCGGCATGCAAAGGCACGAGATCCTCAGGTTATGTGGCTTTCGAGCTCTCAAGCAGCTTCCAAGAAGGAGGGTTTTCGGATTTCAGGATTCTGCTTCGCGGCCCATCATATAATGTACGGGTGCTTGACCTGCTGGCTGCAGCCTTGCGATCAAATGCAATTACTAGGGCACGCTGGGGCAATGATGTGAAGTTTGCACGGGTTTTGGGAGTACTTGCGGTAGTGCCCAGTCATGGTGCATATCCCTGATGTGGATTGTCCCTCCTTTGCTGTATATGAGGCTTCTCCGCGTTCGCATCTGACGTGTTTACTGTGACTTGGATGGAGCTCTTCGTGACGGCTACTGCTGGTGATCCTTGATTCTTGCTTCAGCTTGTGACTCGTGCTTTACCGGTAATCCCGGGTCACAATCTGCTCGCTGATGCGGTAAGCATCAAGCAGTGAATCTCGGCTTCGAGCATTCCTGGCGACTCTTTGGGCTTTGATGGCAGTTATTTGATGGCCCATGTCCGGAATGCGGTGTCCGTAACCGCAAGACCCGGAGTTTGAGGACTTGCTTGGCGATTGAAAGCAGCTAGGCTTTGCTTCAGCAATTCCTGGCCTCGCTGCTAGTTGGACTTGGCTCGTCGTCCGACGTCTCGTGTTGAGACTTTTTGCGTGCGGCTCGCACGAGGCCAACGAGTTGAATTGGATAGCGGTATTTCAACATCCACTGTTCGGGGCTCCTTTCAAGCAACGAGGAGCTAGTGAGGAGTTGCAAACAGTGGAATTCAAGGCGGGAAGAGCGCTGGCTGCACCCAGCTCAGCTGCAAAAACAGAGGGCGTCCGGCATGGTTGCTTCTGGACATGTGGAATGCCCTGGAGCACCGAATCTTGTCAGCAGGGTGCTGCCGCGGGGGTGCTGTTGCGATGCAGGCAGTTTGTCGTGACCCCCTCAGTCGACACGACTGCGATACGGCGATTGGATATCCAACCGCCATATGGCAGTCGTGTCGACGGAGTGTGTTACGACAAACCGCGCATCCATGCGGCACCTTGGCCCACTTGATCCTGTGTCTTATCTATGGATATCAACTTGGCTCAGATTTTTTCACGGGTTGCCCCGTGCCAGTGACGGTGATTGACACCTCCAGTGCTATTCTTGGCTCTGGTGCGCGTGCGGTGAGTGTCCATAAAACCAGAGCTTGAGAGTTGAAAGTAGCGGCATTTTGCCACTTGAAAAAGCGAAGATGCGAGTGCTCAAAAGACGAGGCTCCGATGCAAGATGCTGCCGCATACCTACACCCAAGGCGTGCCTCCATTGTGTTTTTATTGATTTATTCATTTCTTCATTTTTTAAAGATGTCCCTATCTCTCTCTCACTCTCTATCTCTCTCGCCCATAAAGCGTGTTCCAGTTGACTGTGATTCGTAGCAGGCTCGAAGTGATTTGCGAATGGACGATTTCATGACCTTCGTGCACTGGACGGCTCTGCTTCGCTGGCATCTAGTCTAGGTCTTCATCTTGCGTAGTGTGCAAACGCAGCTTGAGCTTTCAATAACAAGGTGGCGAGAGTGCACAGATCATGCAGCGCACCTAGTCCACTGCCGTAGAAAGTAAGGGGACTTTGTGCAAGGGTTCCGTTGGTGTGCCTCGATGGCTCGCGCTGGGCCAGTGGTCCACCCCTGAGAGTTCAAGAGACTGCACTGCTCGTTTCCGGCCTTCGTTGTTGGAATCTAAAGTTTGCGCTGCATCTTGTGCTTGTGTACGTTAGCTGCAATTGTCGTGGTCGGAAAAGGTTTGTTGTCACAAATTCAAACAGGAAGGCAGAAGCTTGTCTGGAGACGAGGAGTCAGTTGTGTGAAGCTGTTCTGTCACTTGAGGCGAAGCACAGCCCTGTGATGCGGCCGGAGGCACGAGGCATCGAGGAGCTGTAGCTGCTTCTTGTCTCGCGGAGCAGGTCAGCCGGCCATATCCCGTCCTTCTCGGCACAGATCGTAAGGAGACGTGCTGTGTGGATCAAGACAGGTAGGGAAAGACTTGCTCACATGGTTAGACAGCCTAGGATTGCTGGAGAAGGACATAATACGTGGCAGAGACGGCTGGCACATTACTGACGCTGCCGAGAGTCTCCTCGCCCGGAGTGACACGGTTCTGCAACCCTGACGGAGTTGCTTGTGCAATCGAAGTGCAATGGACAAGCCCGTTCCTGGGTAGCGGCAACTGGACCCGGCAAGGTAGGCTTCGCTACTTCGTTTCGAATTTAAAGGAGGTGAAGGTCGGCAAATGCCGGTTCCCGCTGAATGGAAGACAGCATGGCGATGAACGGCCAAGGCCAGCAGGGGCACACGTCCGGAGATAGTTGACGCAAGTCCAACGAAGCGGAGGACCAAGCAAAGAAGGAAAGCTAGAAAGAAGCTCGGAAAGTGGAGGAGTTCACTCGACCTGCCAGCACCGGAGAAAGAGAGGAAAGAAGGAAAACGAAACAAAGACCACACCTGGCACTGGGGGCTGCGGCTAGGGGCTGTGTTGTAAGAGCATCCGGGTCCCGGATGTCAAGTAAAATCTCAGCGCATCTCAGCGCCCTTGTTGAGTCATGCAGAATGCAGCAAATTGCCGAGATTTCCTGAGCTGATGTGTCTTTATTTCTCGCAGGACAGGGTCACATCCCAGTTGGGCCCTGAGCAGACTCCTGCTTTTGCTAGTTGAGTTGAGCAGACTCTTGCTTTTGTTGGCTGCAGTTTGGGGTCTAAGCTGCCCTCGGAGGAATTCGAGGAAGCAGCCGGCGCAGGGTCGCCGCCCGGACCCCAGAGGCTGTGCGTTTTGGGCGAGTTCTGCGTGGACTCAACCAAGGCTCCGACTTGAAGGAGGCGTCTGAGTTTTGTCAGAAGCACTCCGTGGATCCCGCCTAGAGCCCAGCTATGCAGCCCGTTGCGTGAATGCGATGCTTCCCGGAAGCGGCACGAAGGCAAGTGGAAGGTTGTGCCGCCGGAATGAGACAGGAGCGCCGTCCACTGCAGAGCATGAGTAGCAAAGTCTGGTCCAGGGCATTTCCACAGCGATGTGCTGCAACCCTCCTTGTCGAACTATGATGCGACACTGGGAGGCCGTAGCACCGTCCCAGAGTCTGCCCCAAAGAGGGAGATCGCGGGTGAACCTTTGGCGTTGAGCTCAATGATGTGATCTGCCGTGCCGCTGCCTACTGGTGTGATCATCCTCTTCAGCATTCTGGCCAAGCAAGGTTTCAGCAAAAGTTGAACTCGAGTACGAGCCGGATGAGGACCAGAGGCAAGAACTGCTGATTGAGCAGGCAGGGGAGTTCCTGGCCACGGGGCGAAACAGATTTCAGTCAGGAAATACAAAGAACTGATCGTTAACTGGCCGGGAGCCGAATTCCATACTTGTGTCATCTGATTGAAGCTTTGAGCCTCTCGTTTTGTCAGAGCTCCTTCAACTTCTCTTAAGGAACATTCGAGAGACTTTGCCGCTGCCCATCCAGCCGGTGGGCTCGACTTTAAGGCGTGGCGCCGCGAAAGGTCTGTGACCGGTTTGTCATCTGCTGATAGTAGCTGTAGCAGCAGCAGCAGCAGTGCCAATATCGAGTCCATTGATTTCCCAGAGCAGTTGTAGTACGTACAAAGGGAGGGAGGGAGGGAGGGACGGACGGGGAGGGGGGGGGGCGCTGACTGCCCGCGGGCAGGACCATTCCTGAAGGCAGGGACCGGTGTGGATGTGTGTGTGTGTGTGTGCATGCCTCGCTCGCTTTGCTTCAGCACTTGGCTTGTGGAAGTGATGTGGACTCGCTGCGAGTTGGACTTGACTTGTCGTCCGACATCTCGTGTCGAGTCTTTTGCGTGAGGTACGGAGGAGGCGAACGACGAGGAGCCGTTTATGATGCACTCGTACGATCTCTTTGTATTCTGTGGCTCGGATGCAGTCGTTTATGGCTGACGTTTGTGATCCTTGACTCTTGCTTCAGCTTATGGCTGGTTGCCCCGGGCCCCGCAGGCTTTGATTCGCCGGATCTGAATTACGACGACTACCTCAGCATGCCGCTCGACGCTTTGTATGGTAGTTTCTGGTGGTAGGGCAGGAAAGCAGCGGGAACTTTACACCTGATCGCAGGGCAATTCCGCATCCCTGGCGAGTGCAGTTCTGGGCACGAGGTTGCCGGCAAAGCTTGCAGACGTCAAAGGAGTGAGCCGAAACGTCAGGCAAGAACGAATGCATCGCCCTGCGTGGTCTCCATGATCACCCGGTGATCACCGGCTACATTCTAGAGGATCACACGCAGCCTTCCAGGACTGAAGCACCTGTGCTCAGCGAGTGATTGGACTGGAGTCCGTCTCTGCTATCCTTGTATGCCCGTTGGTGTCACTCAGGCTCTCGATCAACTGGTCGGCCATTTGCTTCTTCTAATTACTCTCAGCCTTTCCCTCCTCGTTCTTGCCTGTGCTGGTACCTACGTTGCGGTCACTTTAACAATGGTGTCATCACTGTTGTGTCCTGTCTTGTTGTGGTTACCACCATCAAGATCATCGTTGATTGGGTCAAGATCGTGGTCGGCGGTATTGTGGGAGTGCCGGTCCTGATGTTGAATGTTCTTCACGATGACTGTAGCAACTTTTTTTTGTGGAAATCGTTGTGGGCTGTGCTGGTGTACGAGTGTCTCTTCAGAAGTTTGAATTGGGGCTGCGTTGCCTCAGCTTCCTGCTGTGGGCCTTGCTGCTGTCGACGCATTGCGAGGAGCTGCGAAGAGTGGCTGAGGTATCGCTACCCCCTTCAAGGCGGCAAGAGCGGCACTGTCTGCTGCAATCAGCCGCATAAACAGATGGCAGCCGGCATGGTTGCCTCTGGACTTGTGGAATGCCATGGAGCACCGAATCTTCTCAGCAGGGTGCTGCCGCTGGGGTGCTATTGCGATGCAGGTTTCTGCAGCATGGACGCGCAGTTTGTCGTGACGCATTCCGTCGACACAACTGCCATTTGGCGATTGGATCGACTGTGGCAGGCCAGCTGCAGGAGTGCTTTTGTGTAGCATCTTTCGAGCGTAGGTAGACAGTCTTGTCTGCAGGTTGCAGAAGCTGCTGCTTTGGGCCACAAGAAGGAACCTGTGCCACCGCCTTGCAGAGCCGTGAATGCGATCATGTCTATGTGTCCTCTCTTCCGTGCTGACTGTGGCCTCTACAGCAAACGCTGGCGTTTTGAACTGCGTGCTCCGAAGTGCAGGATCCACGAAAGCCTTTGGATCTCATGGAGACCATGGAGAACAAGTCGCAGCTGTCGGACAGCCGATTGGGAACGGTGCATATGCATATCTTCTGCTTCCGTCACATGTCTCAAGATGAACCTTCCCCGATATGTACAGACTCCTGCAGGAGTGCAGGGCCGAGCTGTGGCTCAAGAATTCGGAAGGCCACCCCGGCCACCGCATCACTGTTCTGGGCTGTTGCTTCTGCACGCAGTTCCTCACAACTTGTTGCAGGTATGTATCCCGTCAGGAGGGACAAAGCCCAAGCCTTTGTCGCAATCGTGGGTGAGTACCTCCCAGGTCAGGGTTGCGGAATGTGATTCTACTGCATGAAGCACGAAACACGGACCAAAGTGACATAGGCCGCTACTCTTGTATCAACACACGGACGAGTGTCTTTTCTAGCTGCGACACTCAAAAAACGGCCTACTTCTGATCCACCTGCTGTGCCACTCCCGTGTTTGGCATTGGCAGTCAGCTGAGAGGTTTGATCTTGTTCAGTATCCACTTCCTAGGCCTCAGGAGTCAAAGCCTGAGCGTCAGGGTTGCCCGAAACGAAGCCTTTTTATCCTAGTTGTGTACAGAAACGCATAGCGACTTTCCAAACAACTTCCGCTTGTCGTGTCCCTACGATGCATATTACCGTCTAAGGCCCATCTCTCTCTCTGTCTCTCTCTCTCTGTCTCTCTCTCTCTCTCTCTCTCTCTGTCTCTCTCTCGTTCTCTCTTTCTCACTGTGAGGTGCCAGCAAGCATCTGGGCCACCTCAGGTTCTAAGAAAGACATGCAACCAACATATCCAACTCGACCGCAGCAGTTACATTCCATCAGACTGGCGCGGCTGTGCTCTCGTTGCAGGGAAGCGAAGCGCAACATACCGTCCTGACGATGGCAATGGCGGCGTTGTCCTAAAGATGGACAGCAGCGGGTTGCTGATTCTCACCGTCGCCCGTGGTCCCGAAGTCCGCGGCTCAGTGTTCGGGTAGTGCCCTTAGGAGGGAATGCATTCGGCAAAAAGACAGATCGTCAACTGGTCATGTGACAAAAAGCAAGATTCTGAGCTCAGTGGATATGCCGGGTCGCTGGTCGCAATTTATCCCAAACCGTCTTGGGCGGTTGTCCTTGTCAGCCTGTCGCCGGCTCCGGGGCGACGCAACCTCCGTTGCTTTTCTCTAGCAAAACACGAGATTTGAGAATGGTAGGTGGGTGACATCTCGAAATCGGTATTCTCGGCAGTCTCGTTTTCTCCACTGCAGAGTCAGACCAGTAAGCCAGTGCAGCGCGGACGTATCGTGTCTCCAGTCCTGCTGCAAACGAAAGTCGGGCAGTGATCCCTACATGTCAATGTCGGCCACTTGTCTTGTGTCTTGTGTGAAGCAAAAGACTTGTGGCCTTGCTTCTCGAAATCATGCTTTGCATTTGAAGTAGCGTTTTGAGACTTCAGAGCTCACAGTGTCGAATCATGAGCTGGCACTGTACCACATGGAAAGCTGCGCATGAAGCTAAGCTCAGATTGACGTGTACGCGATCTTGCCTCATACCTTGGACGTGGTGCCAGTGACGGTGGTCGACACCTTCAGTGCGATTCTTGGCTCTGGCGTGCGCGGCGTAAGTCAGAAGCTTGTGCACTGGTGCAGCAGAGGCCTCGACTCCTCCCTGGAACTGGTGTTCCCGGAGGACCGGGCCTCGAGCATTCCCGATTCCCAGGCTCTTTTTGGCCCTTGCGGCGGTCAGGTCGGCGGCCGCTTCCGCGGACTTCGGGCACGACTGGAGCAGCCGGACAGCGCCACAACGCGGGCGACTCAGGCTGCCAGGCAGGGTTCGCAAGTGTTTTCCCTTCAGCGTCGTTTTCGCCGTCGGCAGCAGAATCTTTGCTTGGCTTGTGGCGGTGATGGTGGTGCTGGCAGTCGCGATGATGCTTCATGTCTTTCCTGATATCGTAGATGTGGTTTTCGTGCCTTCCGAGGTCGTACCATGGGGACTATGCGGCGGAGAACAAAGACTCTCCGTGCGGCGCCCAAACCTGTGCGCCACATTGCTGACCACCGGCATCAGAGCCTTTAAGACGGTGCAGATGACGTCACGACAAAGCATTCTCCAACCATCCCCACATCTTCATGGCACCATCTCGGCTCGATCGCAAAGACGGCAAGCAACCGAAGGTACTTCTCAGCTTCCAGCAGCTTCCGGTCTGTGACTCTATTGCTGTGACGGCCCAGGCCTCCAAGCTCCAAAAGTTCTGGCGTACTATGCTCGACACCTCCAGGCCCGCGACACATAGATGAGTACTCTTGGAGGTCTAGAGTGTGGTGAGTCCAGCCCCTGACTGACTTCGATAGATTGAACTCTGCGCAGGTCTAAAGTCACCTGACAGCACGCCGTGCGGCTCCCGGTGGTCATCAGACAGGGGCTCTCAGTTCGCAAGGTCAGCGACATTTGTTGGCGTTGCGGCTCAGGCCAAGCTCTGTAAAGGGCGGCGCTCCGTCCCAGCCCAGGCCCAGCAGACCTTCGCTTCATTCCACCCGCGCATCGCTGCACTTTGTTCAACTCTGCGTCAACCCCTGCGAGGCCGAAGTCCAAGGCTGGCGTTGGCCAGCACCAGGTCCGCACCCCGCGAGGCACCGTCTCGTAGGGTCGTCAGCCTTTGAAGAGGAAGCGCAGAGGTCTCCTGCTTCCAGGTGCCAGCCTCCACAGTACGAACATCGGAAGAGGACGGAACCGTCCCTCGCTCTCACATACTCTCATGCGCCATGCGTGCGTGACGCATCCGGATGCCAGGAGGCTTGGTGCGCCAGATCTCGTCGCGAGGTGGACTGGCACTGGCCATGATCACGTAATGTTGGCATTCCCGCGCAGCCGGGAGGGGGGGTCCACAAACTCGTTGGGAAGCTGGCCGACAGAATCCCAATAGGTCTATCCCGGTCAGGAAATGTGTGGAACAGGGGCAGAGCAGCGGCCCAAACGGGTTGGGGTCCCTGCGCGCAAGAGGTTTGCTGGAATGGGAAGCAAGATGGAGGGCAGGTCTGTGGCGACAAACCAGATATTGTGCAATGCGATGGCAGTTTTGGCTTCAGAAAAAGACAGGCGGGGCTCATCAACCCTCTTCGGGCGTATTCGCGCCAGGCACGGCTACACCTGCATCTCCGAGCCGCGTGCAAGTCTCACGCGTGGGCATTCGGCAAGGCTCCACACTATTCTAGCTGTCAGACACCGTGACCTCTTCCTCTTCTGCTTCAGAGTTCACATGGCTGAACCTTGCTGCTGCGCGACGTAGTCTCAGCGATCATCGTAAAGCTGGTTGCAGGGAATCAAAGCGACGGTCGGCCTACTGTTGGCTTGGCACTGAGCAATTCCGAAATATCCTGGATGTCTCTCACAGTCAGCCGAGTCCTGGCGGTTGTGAGAAGGCATTCGAATATCGGAGAAGCAGCGGCCGCTCGCCAGCCAAGGCAGGTGCTTTCGGGATGCTTTTTGTGCATGTCACTGCAAGTCGCTCCGGAATGGGGCGAAATGGAGTTACGGAGATTTTTTGGACTGGTAGGCGAGCGCTCCCAAACCCGGGATCCAAAACCTTTTCAGTCCAGCGGGCTTCTAACCTTGAGGGTATTGCATGGGCATCCTTTTCCGCGATCAGGACGTCGCAATGACTCCGCGTCCACATTAGGTGCGACACTGTGCATTGGCCAGTGTTTTCTAGACCCGTGCAGTCTGTTGCCGTCTGTGGAACCGAGGCGTAAGAGTCTCTGAAAAGCATTCGATATCGCCGAGAGGCCCATGCATGTTCGGACATCTCGACGATTTTTTCCTTCTTGGTGCACTCGCGAGATACGCGTCCAAGCACAAGCACGGCGCCCACGGCAAGTCACAGCCAGAGCCGCAGCCCCGAGCTTGCTAGCTCCGTCGTCTAAGCCGAGCTGGAATGCGTCTTAGTTCGTGCTGCAGGCAGAATCCGCCAAACCGCAGGCGAAGCATTTCTTGCTAACCGGGACTGTCTCTCACATTTATCTGTGTTGCTTGCAGTTCGCAGCGATGGCAATCGCCTGGTCACAAACCTCTCGGGCGGCAATCCCACCAGCCAGACAAGCCGGTCACCCAGACGTCACAGCTCAGAGATGAAACACGGAGGCATGTTATTCGCCCAGCCTGGAGGCCATGCTAGCGGCGCATCGAAAACGGTGTGTCGAGATGTCAAGCCATTGCTGAAGGCCGGTTGCTACCCGCATTGCCGCATTGTCCCACACATTGTCAGAAGCGCGGGAGAAAGCACACATGTCTCGAAGGCGGCAACATCGGAAGGAGTCCGGCTGCGCAGCCGATCCGCCTCCACTGACAAGGTTGACCGCCGCCAGGCCAGCTGGAAAGTGCAACTTAAACTTGTGGTGCTCCGTCTGAGTCGTGGACCAGCGTGGACCTGCCGATGGGAGGTTCGAAATCCAGACGGAATGCCGAACATCTGCAAGCGACCATGCAATCGAAAAGAACAACATCGAACTCCCGGCTTCACACGACGTAGAATTCCTTGCAGAAAGATGCAACCCCGGACAGACTCTTGTACTAGCAGCGTGACGGAACATCCACTTCTGGACTGCATTGGATGCATTGTTGCTTTCTGTTTTAGTGGCTTGGGTTGGTTGCTGCAGTGTGTTCCGCTTACGGAGGAATCCAACGGGGTCCTCGTTTAAAGAGGCACTGCAAACGGCTTTGTCCCGTAAATGGTTGTGTCAAGCTTGAACTGTCAGTCTAAGTGTATGCTTGGACTGCTTGGGTCCGCTTCTGTGGCAACAGTTTTGAACAGACGTGTCAGGCGTCGCCGAAGCTGGTAGAAACACCTCCGCGGCCAGAGTCCGTTGAGCCCGTCGCGACCTCAATAAGGTCATATGAAGGTCCTGTCTGCGTCACTCTCTGATAACATGGTTTGCATGCGAGCGGAATGAGTACTAGTAGCTGTGCCAAGCTGCCAGCTCGCAAGGTTCACAAGGCAGGTGCGCCGAGCACATCTGCGCAGGCAGCGCAGGGTGGAAGGGTGGCTGCAGCGACCCGACAAAGAGCATCGTGGCCAGACCAGCTACGTCAGCTACGTGGCTTCCCCACAGACATCCTGCCTGCGGCTTATTGGAGGGCTGGTGCCATTTCAAGCAGTTTGAAGCAGCTCAGACTGTGCCGACAACAGCCATGGTGGGAAAAAACACAGGTGCGCCAGTTGCGGCCCGCATCCCGGCCCAGAGGCGGCGACATGTGGGTCTCACTACATGCACCGGATTCGTGAGCTCGTGCCAGATTCGCTGTTGCCGCACCGAGCGGCCGAGGCTCTTCAGGCAAGACACATGACAATGAAGATCTAACACCTCACGGTCACAAGCCGAGACCCGTCTTCGCAGGGGCAGTTCCGGTGAATCAGCCACGACTTCAAGGCCAGCTGCGTTCCACTTGGGCGCAAAAGGAGAGTTCCCTTTGTATGCAACCACTACGCAGCATCCTTGCAGGTCTCTCCTCGTGGCCAAGTGTATGGGTGCCACAGGTGATTCCAGCAGTGCCGGCAGTACCAGTTCAGGCGCCATCCGGCGGATCTTGCCTTGATTCTGTGCTTTTAGAGTGCAGCTTCGTCGGAGCCGTATTGCACAATCTCGATGCCACACGCTGTCCGGAGGAGGTGATAAATTGCATTCATTGCGTAGACAGGGGTGTGCATAGCCGGTGCCTTTGCCAGGTTCCAGTTTCAATGGTGAGCCGCAGTTCTCTGGGACACCACTTCGCGCACCGCTGGCTGGATTGCCGCAGCTTTTCTGCGCAGTTGCTGATCGGACTCTTGTGGATGGAGGTACTCGAGGTCGAGCTTTGCCACAGTTGCAACGGCTGCCTATCCCAGCGCCGGGGTCCTGGAGGTGTTGCTGCCTTTTCAGGTCGCTAGAGCAGCAGGTTCAGGCAACACGAAGATGTCCATGGAATTCCCTCCCCAGTCAAATATTGATATGACGATGATGCCTTTGGGCTAGGCATTGCAAGTCATCTGTAGCTCAAGTAAGACTGGCAACTCCGACATCATGTGTGGACTCAGTGTAGACTTCAGCACTTCGCAGAATCGCAATGATTCGCATTTTACAGTTGTGGTGTTCAAACCAGTGACACGAGTCGTAAAGACATGAGGCCACCACGCACAGTCACGCACGAATGGCCAGCTTCCAAGAAGGGTTTCAAGATGTGGTTTCTATGACCAATGGAGCACAATGGAGCCATCCCGTCAAAGGCAAAATTGTCCCATATCTCGGCATCAGCGGGATTTTGCTTCAGGCCTCTTTGAATCGCTGGCCGCGCTGATGCGAGGATGCGAGGCGCACAAAAGGAGGGCCACCAATGCAACCCGCTGCCGTGTACCATAGGGCCAACTAAGGCCCGCATTGTTGCTTTTCGCGGTGCAAAGGCTTCAAATCTCGAAAACTGTGATTGCATCCCCAGCAGGGTCTTCAAGCTCAGACTTTTGGATCATGTACCAGTCTGGATACTGCTGGTCAGGTATGATTTATGTGAACTGTTGTGGATGTCAATCTGTGCTCAGCTTTTTCAGCGGATTGCAGTGAGCATCAGCCTGCAACTTCAACAAGTCACAAGCATCAACCTCGGATACTCGGCTCCAGAGTTTAAAGCTGTAGGGTGTAGCATCATAGCAGTCATGGCGACGCAGGATGACATGCACGACGAGGAGATGATTTTGTTCATTGTCAAAGCTCTCGCGAGTGCATCACATGACACGGACGGCTTAGAGAGGACCAAAGCAGGTCTCCGTGCTCCCCATGTTCGCCTTCGTTATCGCCAGGCTCCATAACGACTGCTTGCATGATGCGTGGGAGACCTCATGTTGCAGAGCGAAGTAGCATAGCTTCACAGTACTATTGATGCCTCAGGGGCGAGTTATTTCGACCCCCTGGAGGAGGCATGGGTGATACTGTACGATTTTCAGAGCGACAGACTGCCAATTGTGTGTTCTTGCCAGTCGGTCTTGTTGTTCCGATACCTCATCATTGCACCCAGACTGTTCGTCACGGTGGATAGTTAGTTGATCCGGACGACATTTTGGGACGATGCTGCGGTGTGTTGCCATCTGCAGAGTGGTCCTTTGCCCTATGTCAACGGAGCTGTGCTGCGTGTTGTTTGTGCACGCTGCCTCGGTCTGGAATCTCGCACTTGTTCTTATATTTGGGGAAACCGCATGGTTCTGCCAGCAGGTGAGGGCCAAACTACAAAGTGATGCTCCCGATACGGCAGGCTTGACGAAATGACCCCTGTTGGTTTGCGAGGGGTCTCCTCCGCCTTGCAGTGCCAAGACCTCCGACACCCTCCCGGCTTTCGTCCGACGTGGTCTTGCAGAATTTTCCTAACACCTAGAGCGTCACCGCTTGAACTCATGAGTGACCGTTTTGACATGTCATGCTTATGGTGCAGACTTGCTGGATCTCATTTGGGGGCGACGGCCGCCAACTCTTCTGCCCAAACCCCCATTCCGGGCCCGAAAAGATGGATCTGGGCCAGAAAGTGGACTCAGTTTCAGTACTTCTGCTACCCTGCTGCGGCGGACCTGCATTTGGACCATGCCTGTCTCTTTTTTACAATACTTGACCTGCTCTTTATGACCGAGGGAACAGAACGCGCAACCCTTGGAACCCTGGGCTCCCCGGAATCGGTAACATTCGGCAGCCTGGCCAACAGTAACCGTGGCTCTCTCGCTGTCTCACACACTCATTTGGTCGGATGTTGTCTCCATGTGCTGCAGCTTTGAAGGACCCTTTAAAGATGCTGAGGGTTTTCGGGGGCTTGTCAGTGATGGACTGGGGCGGACCGGCCGTTGGATGCCCACACCCACTGCAGCCCAGCTCCAGGGAAGCCTACGAGTTGCTGCTAGACGCAAGGACAGAGCATAGCTGAAAACCACTCGAAGACGGCATAGCACTACTGAGGAGTCGGCCACGTGGCGCCCAACGGACAGACGTGAGACGTGCCACAGAATCTGCATGCTTCCGCAGCTTACATTGCAGTCCCACTTGCGCGTGTGACGATGCAGCTCCCAAACTAAACGATCGGCCGGGCGGCGGGTGGGAACACCAAACAGAACTTGATGCGAGCAAGGATTGGTTGGTAGCCGCCCATTTCCGACGGTGTCGTCAATAGTTCATTCTTCTGCATTTGCGTTAGCGTCGTTTGCGGTATGTTTCCGGATGTGGAATGGGCAGCTCGTATCATAACCCAGACACGCAGAGGAGGGACAGCAGAACTCGTGAAAGCAGCTTCAAAGCCGCAGCGCGTGCGCTACGCCCGACCTTGCGTTGCTGACAAGAGCGACTGGCCTATCGCTTTGCATGTCCAAAGCTGATGATTCAAGTATTTGCAGAGTGTCACTTTCCTGCCATACTGCCTGGCTTCGGGAGATCCCCGTGTCCATCAGCTATTATGCGATGGATCTCGAGCCGGGGAGGGTGATCTTCCCCACGGCGGTGGTTATCGGTTGGAGCCCCAGTTGAAGCAAGATTAGCGCGTAGAGATGTGGGTGTAACGTAGCGGCAGAGGTGATCGAGAATTCGCATTCGGCGAGACCGGAGTGCGAGTCGTGCCGCCGCATCTCGATCCTGCGCCTTGGCGCTCGCGTTTCTGGGGTGGTTTATGTTGATTCTCAACCGCTGGAAAATCCTATGCCTGAAAACCGTCAACTCTCCATGAGCCCAAACCCTTGCAGCCTTGAAGCTAAAACTCTACTCATGCTGCAAGGCTTCGAGGGCGGCTACTCCCACAGTGCTCCCGTCGGCACGGTGACTGGTGCCTCCGCCAACGCTGCAGATCAGCGATGATTCGCGGGTTGAAGTTGTGGTGTTCGGACTGGAGACGCGATGAAGGCATGAGGCCGCCACGCACGGTCACGCACGAATGGCCAGCTTCTAAGATGGGTTTCGAGATCTTGTTTCATTTGGAGCATAAATAGAGCCATGCTGTCAAAGGCAAAACAGGTCCACATCGCGGCATCAGCGGCAGTTTGCTTCAGGCCTCTTTGAGTCACTGGCCGGTGCCGCGCTGATGCGAGGATGCCATGCACATGAAAAGGCGGGCGTCCAATGTGCTGCGGTGTGCCTAGGGCCTCCGAGGGCCAACCAAGGCTTGCGCACGGTTTTTCGGCATGCAAAGGCACGAGATCCTCAATTTTTGTTGTTGTCGAGCTCTCAAGCAGCTTCCAAGAAGAAGGGTTTTCGGATTTCAGGATTCTGCTTCGCGGCCCATCATATCATCTACGGGTGCTGGACCTGCTGGCTGCAGCCTTGCGGTCAAATGCAATTACGAGGGCATCCTGGGGCAATGATGTGACGTCTGCACGGGTTTCGGGAGTACTTGCGGTAGTACCCAGTCATGGTGCATATCCCTGACGTGGATTGTCCCTCCTTTGCTGTATATAAGGCTCCTCCGCGTTCGCAACTGACGTGTTTATTGTGACTTGGATGGAGCTCTTCGTGACGGCTACTGCTGGTGATCTTTGATTCTTGCTTCACCTTGTCAGCTTGTGACTCGTGCTTTACGGGCAACCCCGGGTTACAATCTGCTCGCTGATGCGGTAAGCATCAACCAATGAATCTCGGCTTCGAGCATTCCTGGCGACTCTTTGGGCTTTGATGGCAGTTATTTGATGGCCCATGTCCGGAATTGCGGTGTCCGTAACCGTAAGACCCGGAGTTTGAGGACTTGCTTGGCGATGGAAAGCAGCAAGACTTTGCTTCAGCAATTCCTGGCCTCGCTGCTAGTTGGACTTGGCTCGTCGTCCGACGTCTCGTGTTGAGGCTTTCTGCGTGCGGCTCGGACGAGGCGAGTTGAATTGGATAGTGGTATTTCAACATCCACTGTTCGGGGCTCCTCGCAAGCAACGAGGAGCTAGTGAGGAGCTGCAAACAGTGGAATTCAAGGCGGGAAGAGCGCTGGCTGCACTCAGCTCAGCTGCATAAACAGAGGGCATCCGGCATGGTTGCCTTTGGACATGTGAAATGCCCTGGAGCGCCGAATCTTCTCAGCAGGGTGCTGCCGCTGGGGTGGTTTGTCGTGACCCGCTCGGTCGACACGACTGCGATACGGCGATTGCCATATGGCAGTGGTGTCGACGGAGTGTGTTACGACAAACCGCGCATCCATGCGGCACTTTGGCCCACTTGATCCTGTGTCTTCACTATGGATATCAACCTGGCTCAGATTTTTTCACGGGTTGCCCCGTGCCAGTGACGGGGATTGACACCTCCAGTGCTATTCTTGGCTCTGGTGCGCGTAAGGCAAGTGTCCGTAAGACCAGAGCTTGAGAGTCAACTCGAGAGTTGAAAGTAGCGGCACTGTGCCACTTGAACCGGCGAGGATGCGAGTGCTCAAAAGACGACGCTCCGATGCAACATGTTGCCACATACCTACACCCAAGGCGTGCCTGTACTGTGTTTTTATTTATTTATGTGTTTCTTCATTGTTTGTTTTTTTTTAGATGTCTCTATCTCATTCTCTCTCACTCTCTATCTCTCTCGCGCATAAAGCGTGTTCCAGTTGACTGTGATTCGTAGCAGGCTCGAAGTGATTTGCGAATGGATGATTTCATGACCTTCGTGCACTGGACGGCTCTGCTTTCGCTGGCATCGAGTCTAGGTCTTCATCTTGCGTGGTGTGAAAACGCAGCTTGAGTTTTCAACAACAATGCACAAATCATGCAGCGCACATAGTCCACTGCGTAGAAAGTACGGGGACTTTGTGCAAGGGTTCCGTTGGTGTGCCTCGATGGCTCGCGCTGGGCCAGTGGTCCACCCCTGAGAGTTCAAGAGACTGCACTACTCGTTTCAGGCCTTCGTTGTTGGAATTTAGAGTTTGCGCTGCATCTTGTGCTTGTGTACGTTAGCTGCAATTGTCGTGGTCGGAAAAGGTTTGTCACAAATTCAGACAGGAAGGCAGAAGCTTGTCTGGACACGAAGGGTCAGCTGTGTGAAGCTGTTCTCTCACTTGAGGCGAAGCACAGCCCTGTGATGCGGCCGGAGGCACGAGGTATCGAGGAAGTGTAGCTGCTTCTTGTCTCGCGGAGCAGGTCAGCCGGCCATATCCCGTCCTTCTCGGCACAGATCGTAAGGAGACGTGCTGTGTGGATCCAGACAAGTAGGGAAAGACTTGGTCACATGGTCAGACAGCCCTTCGGGTTGCCGGAGAAGGACATAATACGTGTCAGAGACGGCTGGCACATTACTGACGCTGCCGAGAGTCTCCGCGCCCGGAGTGACACGGTTCTGCAACCCTGACGGAGTTGCTCGTGCAATCGAAGTGCAATGGACAAGCCCGTTCCTGGGTAGCGGCAACTGAATCCGGCAAGGTAGGCTTCGCTACTTCGTTTAAGTGTCACTGACGGATGCCAACACCACTCCGCTGCTGGGACACCAACGCTGGCGCCTTCGCGAATTTAAAGGAGGTGAAGGTCGGCAAATGCCGGTTCCCGCTGAATGGAAGACAGCATGGCGATGAACAGCCAAGGCCAGCAGGGGCACACGTCCGGAGATAGTTGACGCAAGTCCAACGAAGCGGAGGACCAAGCAAAGAAGGAAAGATAGAAAGAAACTCGGGGGAGTTCACTCGACCTGCCAGCACCGGAGAAAGAGAGGAAAGAAGGAAAACGAAACAAAGACCACACCTGGCACTGGGGGCCGCGGCTAGGGGCTGTGTTGTAAGAGCATCCGGGTCCCGGATGTCAAGTAAAATCTCAGCGCATCTCAGCGCCCTTGTTGAGTCATGCAGAGTGCAGCAAGTTGTCGAGATTTCCTGAGCTGATGTGTCTTTATTCTCGCAGGACAGGGTCACATCCCAGTTGGGCCCTGAGCAGACTCCTGCTTTTGCTAGTCTGCTAGTTGAATTGAGCAGACTCTTGCTTTTGTTGGCTGCAGTTTGGGGTCTAAGCTGCCCTCGGAGGAATTCGAGGAAGCAGCCGGCGCAGGGTCGCCGCCCGGACCCCAGAGGCTGTGCGTTTTGAGCGAGTTTTGCGTGGAGCCGACCGAGGTTCCGACTTGAAGGAGGCGTCTGAGTTTTGTCAGAAGCACTCCGTGGATCCCGCCTAGAGCCCAGATGTGAAGCGCGTTGCGTGAATTCGCTGCTTCCCGGAAGCGGCACGAAGGCAAGTGGAAGGTTGCGCCGCCGGAATGAGACAGGAGCGCCGTCCACTGCAGAGTATGAGTAGCAAAGTCTGGTCCACACACAATATGGGCCGACGCTGAAGCTAGATGCGTTGAGGAGGCCGTAGCACCGTCCCAGAGTCTGCCCCAAAGAGGGAGATCGCGGGTGAACCTTTGGCGTTGAGCTCAATGATGTGATCTGCCGTGCCGCTGCCTACTGGTGTGATCATCCTCTTGAGCATTCTGGCCAAGCAAGGTTTCAGCAAAAGTTGAACTCGAGTACGAGCCGGATGAGGACCAGAGGCAAGAACTGCTGATTGAGCAGGCAGGGGAGTTCCTGGCCACGGGGCGAAACAGATTGCAGTCAGGAAATACAAAGAACTGATCGTTAACTGGCCGGGAGCCGAATTCCATACCATACTTGTGTCATCTGACTGAGGCTTTGAGCCTCTCGTTTTGTCAGAGCCCCTTCAACTTCTTTTAAGGAACATTCGAGAGACTTTGCCGCTGCCCATCCAGCCGGTGGGCTCGACGTTAAGGCGTGGCGCTGCGTAAGGTCTGTGACCGGTTTGTCATATGCTGATAGTAGCTGTAGCAGCAGCAGCAGCAGCAGCAGTGCCAATATCGAGTCCATTGATTTCCCAGAGCAGTTGTAGTACGTACAAAGGTAGGGAGGGAGGGAGGGACGGACGGGGAGGGGGGGGGGCGCTGACTGCCCGCGGGCAGGACCATTCCTGAAGGCAGGGACCGGTGTGGATGTGTGTGTGTGTGTGTGTGCGTGTGCATGCCTTGCTCGCTTTGCTTCAGCACTTGGCTTGTGGAAGTGATGTGGACTCGCTGCGAGTTGGACTTGACTTGTCGTCCGACATCTCGTGTCGAGTCTTTTGCGTGAGGTACGGAGGAGGCGAACGACGAGGAGCCGTTTATGATGCACTCGTACGATCTCTTTGTATTCTGTGGCTCGGATGCAGTCGTTTATGGCTGACGTTTGTGATCCTTGACTCTTGCTTCAGCTTATGACTGGTTGCCCCGGGCCCCGCAGGCTTTGATTCGCCGGATCTGAATTACGACGACTACCTCAGCATGCCGCTCGACGCTTTGTATGGTAGTTTCTGGTGGTAGGGCAGGAAAGCAGCGGGAACTTTACACCTGATCGCAGGGCAATTCCGCATCCCTGGCGAGTGCAGTTCTGGGCACGAGGTTGCCGGCAAAGCTTGCAGACGTCAAAGGAGTGAGCCGAAACGTCAGGCAAGAACGAATGCATCGCCCTGCGTGGTCTCCATGATCACCCGGTGATCACCGGCTACATTCTAGAGGATCACACGCAGCCTTCCAGGACTGAAGCACCTGTGCTCAGCGAGTGATTGGACTGGAGTCCGTCTCTGCTATCCTTGTATGCCCGTTGGTGTCACTCAGGCTCTTGATCAACTGGTCGGCCATTTGCTTCTTCTAATTACTCTCAGCCTTTCCCTCCTCGTTCTTGCCTGTGCTGGTACCTACGTTGCGGTCACTTTAACAATGGTGTCATCACTGTTGTGTCCTGTCTTGTTGTGGTTACCACCATCAAGATCATCGTTGGTTGGGTCAAGATCGTGGTCGGCGGTATTGTGGGAGTGCCGGTCCTGATGTTGAATGTTCTTCACGATGACTGTAGCAACTTTTTTTTGTGCAAATCGTTGTGGGCTGTGCTGGTGTACGAGTGCCTCTTCAGAAGTTTGAATTGGGGCTGCGTTGCCTCAGCTTCCTGCTGTGGGCCTTGCTGCTGTCGACGCATTGCGAGGAGCTGCGAAGAGTGGCTGAGGTATCGCTACCCCCTTCAAGGCGGCAAGAGCGGCACTGTCTGCTGCAATCAGCCGCATAAACAGATGGCAGCCGGCATGGTTGCCTCTGGACTTGTGGAATGCCATGGAGCACCGAATCTTCTCAGCAGGGTGCTGCCGCTGGGGTGCTATTGCGATGCAGGTTTCTGCAGCATGGACGCGCAGTTTGTCGTGACGCATTCCGTCGACACAACTGCCATTTGGCGATTGGACCGACTGTGGCAGGCCAGCTGCAGGAGTGCTTTTGTGTAGCATCTTTCGAGCGTAGGTAGACAGTCTTGTCTGCAGGTTGCAGAAGCTGCTGCTTTGGGCCACAAGAAGGAACCTGTGCCACCGCCTTGCAGAGCCGTGAATGCGATCATGTCTATGTGTCCTCTCTTCCGTGCTGACTGTGGCCTCTACAGCAAACGCTGGCGTTTTGAACTGCGTGCTCCGAAGTGCAGGATCCACGAAAGCCTTTGGATCTCATGGAGACCATGGAGAACAAGTCGCAGCTGTCGGACAGCCAATTGGGAACAGTGCATACGCACATCTTCTGCTTCCGTCACATGTCTTAAGTCTTAAGATGAACCTTGCCCGATATGCACAGACTCCTGCAGGAGTGCAGGGCCGAGCTGTGGCTGAAGAATTCGGAAGGCCACCCCGGCCACCGCATCACTGTTCTGGGCTGTTGCTTCGGCGCGCAGTCCTCACAACTTGTTGCAGGTATGTATCCCATCAGAAGGGACAAAGCCCAAGCCTTTGTGGCAATCGTGGGTGAGTACCTCCCAGGTCAGGGTTGCGGAATGTGATTCTACTGCATGAAGCACGAAACACGGACCACAGCGACATAGGCCGCTACTCTTGTATCAACACACGGACGAGTGTCTTTTCTAGCTGCGACAATCAAGAAACGGCCTACTCCTGATCCACCTGGTGTGCCACTCCCTTGTTTGGCATTGACAGTCAGCTGAGAGGTTTGATCTTGTTCAGTATCCACTTCCTAGGTCTCACGAGTCAAAGCCTGAGTGTCAGGGTTGCCCGAAACGAAGCCATTTCATCCTAGTTGTGTACAGAAATGCATAGCGGCTTTCCAAGCAACTTCCGCTTGTCGTGTCCCTACGATGCATCTCCCCGTCTGGGGCCCATCTCCCTCCCTCCCTCTCTCTCTCTCTCTATTTCGCTCTCTCTCTCTCTCTCTCTCTGTCTCTCTCTCTCTTCCTCTCTCTCTCTTCTCTCTCTCTCCTCTTCTCTCTCCTCTCTCTCTCCTCGCTCCTCTCTCTCTCTCTCTCTCTCTCTCTCTCTCTCTCTCTCTCTCTCTCTCTCTCTCTCTCTCTCTCTCTCTCTCTCTCTCTCTCTCTCTCTCTCTCTCTCTCTCTCTCTCTCTCTCTCTCTCTCTCTCTCTCTCTCTCTCTCTCTCTCTCTCTCTCTCTCTCTCTTTCTCTCTTTCTCGCTGTGAGTTGCGAGCGAGCAAGCATCTGGGTCACCTGAGGTTCTAAGCAAGACATGCAACCAACATCTCCAACTCGACCGCAGCAGTTACATTCCATCAGACTGGCGCGGGTGTGCTCTCGTGCAGGGAAGCGAAGCGCGACATACCGTCCTGACGATGCCAATGGCGGCGTTGTCCTAAAGATGGACAGCAGTGGGTTGTTGATTCTCACCGTTGCTCGTGGTCCCGAAGTCCGCGGCTCAGTGTTCGGGTAGTGCCCTTAGGAGAGAATGCATTCGGCAAAAAGGCAGATCGTCAACTGGACATGTGACAAAAAGCAAGATTCTGAGCCCAGTGGATATGCCGGGTTGCTGGTCGCAATTTATCCCAAACCGTCTTGGGCGGTTGTCCTTGTCAGCCTGTCGCCGGCTCCGGGCGATGCAACCTCCGTTGCTTTTCTCTAGCAGAACACGAGATTTGAGAATGGTAAGTGGGTGACATCTCGAAATCGGTATTCTCGGCAGTCCCGTTTTCTCCACTGCAGAGTCAGACCAGTAAGCCAGTGCAGCGCGGACGTATCGTGTCTCCAGTCCTGCTGCAAACGAAAGTCGGGCAGTGATCCCTACATGTCAATGTCGGCCACTTGTCTTGTGTCTTGTGTGAAGCAAAAGACTTGTGGCCTTGCTTCTCGAAATCATGCTTTGCATTTGAAGTAGCGTTTTGAGACTTCAGAGCTCACAGTGTCGAATCATGAGCTGGCACTGTACCACATGGAAAGCTGCGCATGAAGCTAAGCTCAGATTGACGTGTACGCGATCTTGCCTCATACCTTGGACGTGGTGCCAGTGACGGTGGTCGACACCTTCAGTGCGATTCTTGGCTCTGGCGTGCACGACATAAGTCAGAAGCTTGTGCACTGGTGTAGCAGAGGCCTCGACTCCTCCCTGGAACTGGTGTTCCCGGAGGACCCGGCGTCGAGCATTCCCGATTCCCAGGCTCTTTTCGGCCCTTGCGGCGGTCAGGTCGGCGGCCGCTTTCGCGGACTTCGGGCACGACTCGAGCAGCCGGACAGCGCCACAACGCGGGCGACTCAGGCTGCCAGGCAGGGTTCGCAAGTGTTTTCTCTTCAGCGTCGTTTTCGCCGTCGGCAGCAGAATCTTTGCTTGGCTTGTGGCGGTGATGGTGGTGCTGGCAGTCGCGATGATGCTTCATGTCTTTCCTGATATCGTAGATGTGGTTTTCGTGCCTTTCGAGGTCGTACGATGGGGACTATGCGGCGGAGAACAAAGACTCTCCGTGCGGCGCCCAAACCTGTGCGCCACATTGCTGACCACCGGCATCAGAGCCTTTAAGACGGTGCAGATGACGTCACGACAAAGCATTCTCCAACCATCCCCACATCTTCATGGCACCATCTCGGCTCGATCGCAAAGACGGCAAGCAACCGAAGGTACTTCTCAGCTTCCAGCAGCTTCCGGTCTGTGACTCTATTGCTGTGACGGCCCAGGCCTCCAAGCTCCAAAAGTTCTGGCGTACTATGCTCGACACCTCCAGGCCCGCGACACATAGATGAGTACTCTTGGAGGTCTAGAGTGTGGTGAGTCCAGCCCCTGACTGACTTCGATAGATTGAACTCTGCGCAGGTCTAAAGTCACCTGACAGCACGCCGTGCGGCTCCCGGTGGTCATCAGACAGGGGCTCTCAGTTCGCAAGGTCAGCGACATTTGTTGGCGTTGCGGCTCAGGCCAAGCTCTGTAAAGGGCGGCGCTCCGTCCCAGCCCAGGCCCAGCAGACCTTCGCTTCATTCCACCCGCGCATCGCTGCACTTTGTTCAACTCTGCGTCAACCCCTGCGAGGCCGAAGTCCAAGGCTGGCGTTGGCCAGCACCAGGTCCGCACCCCGCGAGGCACCGTCTCGTAGGGTCGTCAGCCTTTGAAGAGGAAGCGCAGAGGTCTCCTGCTTCCAGGTGCCAGCCTCCACAGTACGAACATCGGAAGAGGACGGAACCGTCCCTCGCTCTCACATACTCTCATGCGCCATGCGTGCGTGACGCATCCGGATGCCAGGAGGCTTGGTGCGCCAGATCTCGTCGCGAGGTGGACTGGCACTGGCCATGATCACGTAATGTTGGCATTCCCGCGCAGCCGGGAGGGGGGGTCCACAAACTCGTTGGGAAGCTGGCCGACAGAATCCCAATATGTCTATCCCGGTCAGGAAATGTGTGGAACAGGGGCAGAGCAGCGGCCCAAACGCGTTGGGGTTTCTGCACGCAAGAGGTTTGCTGAACTCAGGAAATGTGTGGAATAGGGCGGCCCAAATGGGTTGGGGTCCCTGCACGAGGTTTACTCGGGGCTGGACTGGGAAGCAAGACGGAGGGCAGGTCTGTGGCGACAAACCAGATACTGTGCAATGCAACAGGGATGGCAGTTTTGTCTTCAGAAACAGACAGGCGGGGCTCATAAACCCTCTTCGGGCGTATTCGCGCCAGGCACGGCTACACCTGCATCTCCGAGCCGCGTGCAAGTCTCATGCGTGGGCATTCGGCAAGGCTCCACACTATTCTAGCTGTCAGACACCGTGACCTCTTCCTCTTCTGCTTCAGAGTTCACATGGCTGAACCTTGCTGCTGCGCGACGTAGTCTCAGCGATCATAGTAAAGCTGGTTGCAGGGAATCAAAGCGACGGTCGGCCTACTGTTGGCTTGGCACTGAGCAATTCCGAAATATCCTGGATGTCTCTCGCAGTCAGCCGAGTCCTGGCGGTTGTGAGAAGGCATTCGAATATCGGATAAGCAGCGGCCGCTCGCCAGCCAAGGCAGGTGCTTTCGGGATGCTTTTTGTGCATGTCACTGCAAGTCGCTCCGGAATGGGGCGAAATGGAGTTACGGAGATTTTTGGGACTGGCAGGCGAGCGCTCCCAAACCCGGAATCCAAAAACTTTTCAGTCCAGCGGGCTTCTAACCTTGAGGGTATTGCATGGGCATCCTTTTCCGCGATCAGGACGTCGCAATGACTCCGCGTCCACATTAGGTGCGACACTGTGCATTGGCCAGTGTTTTCTAGACCCGTGCAGTCTGTTGCCGTCTGTGGAACCGAGGCGTGAGAGTCTCTGAAAGGCATTCGATATCGCCGAGAGGCCCATGCATGTTCGGACTTTTGGACGATTTTTTCCTTCTTGGTGCACTCGCGAGATACGCGTCCAAGCACAAGCACGGCGCCCACGGCAAGTCACAGCCAGAGCCGCAGCCCCGAGCTTGCTAGCTCCGTCGTCTAAGCCGAGCTGGAATGCGTCTTAGTTCGCACTGCAGGCAGAATCCGCCAAACCGCAGGCGAAGCATTTCTTGCTGCCCGGGACCGTCTTTGACATTCATCTGCATTGCCTGCAGTTCGCAGCGATGGCAATCGCCTGGTCACAAACCTCTCGGGCGGCAGTCCCACCAGCCAGACAAGCCGGTCACCCAGACGTCAGCTCAGAGATGAAACGCGGAGGCATGTTATTCACCCCGCCTGGAGGCCATGCTAGCGGCGCATCGAAAACGGTGCGTCGAGATGTCAAGCCATTGCTGAAGGCCGGTTGCTACCCGCATTGCCGCATTGTCAAACACATTGTCAGAAGCGCGGGAGAAAGCACACATGTCTCGAAGGCGGCAACATCGGAAGGAGTCCGGCTGCGCAGCCGATCCGTCTCCACTGACAAGGTTGACCGCCGCCAGGCCGGCTGGGATGTGCAACTTAAACTTGTGGTGCTCCGTCTGAGTCGTGGACCTGCCGATGGGAGGTTCGAAATCCAGACGGAATGCAGAACATCTGCAAGCGACCATGCAATCGAAAAGAACAAAATCGAACTCCTGGCTTCACACGACTTAGAATTCCTTGCAAAACGATGCAACCCCTGCGACAGACTCTTGTACTAACATGACGGAACATCTAGTAGATGCATGCCGCTTGTTGCTTTTCTGTTTTGGTGGCTTGGGTTGGTTGCTGCAGTGTGTTCCGCTTACGGAGGAACTCAGCATGGCCCTGGTTTACCGAAGCGTACGAACTTAAGACACCGCACACGGTTTTGTCAGTCTAAGTGTATGCTTGCACTGCTTGGCGCCGGTTCTGTGGCAACAGTTTTGAACAGACGTGTCAGGCTGTTTCGCCGAAGCTGGTAGAAACACCTTCGCGGCCAGAGTCCGTTGAGCCCGTCGCGACCTCAATACAGTCCCGTCCGCATCACTCTCTGATACAATTGAGTGATAAGGGCAGTTTGCATACGAGCATAACGAGTAGCATGTCGCGGCTTGGCCGTGCGAAGCCGTCAGCTCGCAAGGTTCGTAAGGCAGGTGCGCCGAGCACATCTCCGCAGGCAGGGCAGGGTGGAAGAGTGGCTGCAGCGACCCGACAAAGAGCATCGTGGCCAGACCAGCTACGTGGCTTCCCCACAGACATCTTGCCTACGGCTTATTGGAGGGCTGGTGCCATTTCAAGCAGTTTAAAGCAGCTCAGACTGTGCCGACAACAGCCATGGTGGTTCTCAAAAGCACAGGTGCGCCAGTTGCGGCCCGCATCCCGGCCCAGAGGTGGCGACATGCGACATGTGGGTCTCACTACATGCACCGGATTCGTGAGCTCGCGCCAGATTCGCTGTTGCCGCACCGAGCGGCCGAGGCTCTTCAGGCAAGACACATAACAATGAAGATATAACACCTCACGGTCACAAGCCGAGACCCGTCTTCGCAGGGGCAGTTCCGGTGAATCAGCCACGCTTTCAAGGCCAGCTGCGTTCCACTTGGGCGCAAAAGGAGAGTTCCCCTTGTATGCAACCGCACCGCAGCATCTTTGCAGGTCTCTCCTCGTGGCCAAGTGTATGGGTGCGACAGGTGATTCCAGCAGTGCCGGCAGTACCAGTTCAGGCGCCATCCGGCGGATCTTGCCCTGATTCTGTGCTTTTAGAGTGCAGCTTCGTCGGAGCCGAATTGCACAATCTCGATGCCACACGCTGTCCGGAGATGTCCGGAGGAGGGAGGAGGTGATAACTTGCATTCATTGCGTAGACAGGGGTGTGCATAGCCGGTGCCTTTGCCAGGTTCCAGTTTCAATGGTGAGCCGCAGTTCTCTGGGACACCACTTCGCGCACCGCTGGCTGGATTGCCGCAGCTTTTCTGCGCAGTTGCTGATCGGACTCTTGTGGATGGAGGTACTCGAGGTCGAGCTTTGCCACAGTTGCAACGGCGGCCTATCCCAGCGCCGGGGTCCTGGAGGTGTTGCTGCCTTTTCAGGTCGCTACAGCAGCAGGTTCAGGCAACACGAAGACGTCCATGCAATTCCCTCCCCAGTCAGACATGACGATGATGCTTTCGGGCCAGGCATCGTCAGTCATCTTTAGCTCAAGTAAGACTGGCAACTCCGACATCACATGTAGACTTGAGCATGCTATGCAGCCCCGGATCCCGAATTCCCAGATTAGTGATGATTCGCGGGTTGAAGTTGTGGTGTTCGAACTGGAGACGCGAGTCGTGAAGACATGAAGCCGCCACGCACGGTCACGCACGACTGGCCAGCTTCCAAGAAGGGTTTCAAGCTCTTGTTTCATGCCCAAGAGCCTTCTGGTCATATCTCGGCATCAGCGGCAGTTTGCCTTAGGCCTCTTTGAATCGCTGGCCGGTGGCGCGCTGATGCGAGGATGCGAGGCGCATAAAAAGGTGGAGCTGCAATGCGCTTCCATGTAGGGCCCTGTGTGCCCTGTGCTCGAACCTCGACTCGATCTCGACTCGTGTCTGGGTTTGGTGTCCGTGACACCGGGGCTTGGGGATTTGCTAGCAGTTGAAAGCAGCCGTCAGCTAGGCAACGGCGCGGTACCGCTTGAAACGGATGGACAGTAGTGTGCTGATGCGAGGATGTGAGGGCTTAGAAGACGAGGCTCCAATGCAACACACTGCCGTTTACCCACACCCAAGGCCTGCCTCCCAGAACCGCTTGTGTGTTTTCTTCTCTCTCTCTCTCTGCCTGTCTGTCTGTCTGTCCGTCTGTCTGTGTCTGTCTGTCTGTCTGCCTGCCTGTCTGTCTGTCTGTCCGTCTGTCTGTGTCTGTCTGCCTGCCTGCCTGCCTGCCTGTCTGTCTGTCTGTCCGTCTGTCTGTGTCTGTCTGTCTGTCTGTCTGTCTGTCTGTCTGTCTGCCTGCCTGCCTGCCTGCCTGCCTGCCTGCCTGCCTGGCTGTCTGTCTGTCTGTCTGTCTGTCTGTCTGTCTGTCTGTCTCTCTCTCTCTCTCTCTCTCTCTCTCTCTCGCTCTCTCTCTCTCTCTCTCTCTCTCTCGCTCTCAAACGTGCTCCAGTTGACTTGGATTGGTCGCAGGCTGGTCATTTGCAAACGGATGTTTTCATGACCTTCATGACCCTTCCTGCTCTGGACAGCTCTTCGACCAAGTTGAATCTTCATCTTTCATGATGTGGCAGCTTCAGTTTTCAATCAAAAATGTGACGCGAGTGCAAGCACGTCCCAGCGCACCTAGCATACCTAGTCCACCACGCTACCAAGAAACCAAGAAGCGGGCATTATGCAAGAGTTCCGTTGGAGTGTCTCGATGGCTCGTGCTGAGCCGATGGTCCGCCCCTCAGAGTTCAAGCGACCGCACTAGACGTTTCAATCAGTTGTTGTTGGAATGTAGAGCTTGCGTAGTCACCAGCTGCGCGGCCTCTTGTGCTTGTGTGCAGCAGCTTCGTCGGAAAAGATGTCGCAGATTTACACAGGAATGCAGAAACTTGCCTTGAGACGAGGGGTCAGTCTTGTGAAGCCAAGAGACTGAAATCTGTCACTTGAGGCGAAGCACAGCCCTGAAGCCCTGTGACGCGGCCGGAGGCAAGAGGTGTTCAGGAAGTGTAGCTGGTTCTTGTCTCGCTGAGCAGGTCAGCCGGCCACATCCCGTCCTCTTCGGTGCAGACCGTGAGGAGACATGCTGTGCAGATCAGACAGGTAGAGGCAGACCCGCGGACATGGTCAGACAGCCTCGTGTCACTGGAGAAGGACGTAAGCAGCAAGGCTATCTGACATAGAGGTGCTTGTGCTAATTGAGGTGCCATGGACAAGCCCGTTCCTTGGGACATGTGGAACCCAATAAGGTAGGCTTCGATACTTCGTTTGAGGGCCACTGACTTGTGCCCACCGTCCCGTTGCTGTGACCTGGAAACCCGGATTGGGCTCGGACATGAATAATATGCCAAAGCTGTTGTTTTCTGGTTCGATGTTGTCCGAATGTCAGTGATCGGTTATCTGCCGCATCTGCTGCAAGGAAAGCTGGTGTGCACTGTCGCTTCAGCATGAAGTCAGCCATTGTCAAGGTATGATGAAAGATGTTTGAAGCAGCACGCATGCCATCCCAACGCCATGGATTCTAGGCCGCTGGCATCGCAACTGCCAGGCTACCAGAAACTGCCCTGTCTTGTAAACTTTCGAAGCTTGGTTGCGACTGTTTGGGAATACAGTGGATTTAGATACGGGGCATGGTACATCTAATGTGCGAAACCAGGCCGCTTGCATTTTATGCATGAGCGGAGTTTTTAGGCTGTCATTGTAGCTTCTGTCAATGCTGCCAGTTATCCTTGCTTCGAATCTGGGGTGGAATGCGAATGAAGCTCCGGTTTGAAGCCTGCTATTGAGCATCAAAGCTCGGCACTAGATCGAAGCCCACTGCAGTTTTTGTTGTTGAATGAGTGGCGCTCAGATCATGCAGGGTTTGCTGTCTTTGCAGTTTGCAAGCCATAGGCTGCCATGAAGCCGATCCTGCCTTTGAATCGCAAAATGTGGAGGGTCAGACTTGAAGAACCATTACAGGCTTTCTGACGTTGGCTTTGCAAGACCCCTGTCTTCCTTCGGAATGAACATGCCTATCAAGGAGTAGTTCTGGAGCCTCGAGTCGAGGGACTTTAAGGTTGAACATTCACTGGTTGCTCATATTGAAAGAGTGGAAATGAGCAGTTTGGGCCGTACGCTGCCAAAGGGCGGAATATGTCGGAACGGTGTTCAAAAAACCCCCTATAGATTCCCTTAAAAGCGGTTCCCAGAACCCCTAAGTAATCCCTATATCACCCTCTGTCCCCTAGAGGCCTCCCATATTTCGAAACACTCTCATGCAAGCTCGTTGGAAATAACTACCAAGGCTCGTGTTTGCACTGATTCAAGCCAGCTTCTTAGACGTGCTGCTGATACAATATAGCATTATGATTAGTATTGCTATTTTGAATGTTGTTATTGTTCTTATCGTTGCTACCATTATTGCTATTATTGCTACTGTGACTATTATCGATATACTACTATTTTGTTACTGCTAGTATTACTATTGCTGTTATTGCCATTATTAATACTACTCTCTTTCCTATGACTTCTTGTACTATTATTGCATAGCCACTGGCATTCTTACTAATATTACTGCATTATTGTTGTTATCATGTTTATTACGACTATTACGTCGATTTGTGTTATTGTTATTACTTGTGTTGTTATTGTTGTTCTCTTTTGGCAAGGAGAAAGGGATTGCATGTTGAACGAGTGAAACATGTGGGGCAATTTGCAGGTGAACGGAGTGCAGTGCTGGACAAATGTCGTTTCCCATGTACGTGGTTGCTCAGCTGCAAAGCCTAAAATCAACAGCATGTACCCTCAACGTTGTGAAACCCGCAGCTCCACTGTTATCATAACTCCACTCACAGATGCAGGAGCGGGAAAGTAATGGATGGGATTACCTGTAGGGGAAAAGCATTTTGAGCACTTCGAGCTTTTGTGTTCAGCTGTGTAACTTTAAGAACAATTCCTACGGTACACAATGTATGCACACTGTTTTTGTAGTTGCCAAGAGCATCTCGAGTTTCTAAGTCGCAGCATGTTGTTCAGACTTGGGAGTTTCCGAAAAAATTAGGGGACCTTTTTGGTGTCCTTATAATAAGGTTCCTATCATGTAGGGTACTATATTAAGGTCCCCCCCATCTTCGGAAACCCCCACTTGCTCACAATCGACTGTCGCTCTTCCAAACATGGATCCTGGAGAAATCATGGAGATTCGCTAGTTTAGATCAGCCCTGGCCACTTCTGTAGCTTGCCCGGGCATTTAAAACGCAAAAGCGCTTCTTTCAGAAATTCACGCTACAGAGAAGTTTCAAAGCCCAGGTTTCCGTAGACGTTCTGCTGGACATGAACGACCTCAAGCCGCATGAAGACCTCATGTCTTCCGGTCTGCTGACAGAATATCAGGACAAGATTTGGCGGGTTAGGTGGTGGGGTAGAGAGGTTCATTGCTAGTTGCTGGTTTATGCGGGCGGCCGACGAAGCTTGAGTTGATAGGCATCTGTTTCCTGCAGGAGTGCATTGGCAACGCCATGTTTGTGTCGCACCAGTGGCTAGCTTTCAACCATCCGGATCCCAACGCCGAGCAGTTGAAGGCATGGGACCAAGACCCTATGCCTGATCCATCCTGATCCCATACCTCAGCATTCGGGGGGATTACGTTTTTGTTCAAGCGGTCGGGCAAGTCCGCAGGTTTTGCAAGCGGCGCTGGGCAACATCCGGTCACGAAAAAGCCAAATCCACATCCCAGTTTTGACAGAGCTGTACTTCGGCCGCCTGCCTACGCCCACCGCCGAGGACTTTGCCGGCCCATCAGTTTTCATCTGGTATGACTATTTTTCCTGCCCACAGGGCATGGATGGTGATGCCAAATTTTCGCGACAGCAGGCCATTGACAGCATTGTTTCTTACATCTCTCGGTGCAAGTACTTTGTTGTACTTTGCCCGGCATTGATGCACGTTGATCAGCAGCGGGTCCTTGGCCAGCATTCCTGGGCGGAACGTGCCTGGGACCCCTTTGTTTTGAATGTTTTAGTGGTAGCAGTAATAGTAGGAATCGTAGTAATCTTGGCAGTATGTGAGTGAGAGGGGTGCGCAGAGTGAGGCGGCTGGTGTAGAACCGAACGTCTTGCCCGAGAGCTTGCTGCACGCCAGGACGGGGCTGCAATTGTGATCGAAAGTGGTCCTCCGACAAGATCTTGGAAAACCCTTTGCTTGTAAAAGCTCTGAATTGTGCTAATGGCTAGATGGTTCGGCTGTATCTGAAACTGCTCAGCAGCGTGAGTAAGATTGCTGTTGTGAGTTGTTCAAGGTGTCCATCAGTATCTTATGATCGATGCACGGAAGTACCTGGATGCTCCCGGAGCTGGACACTTCACGCTGGAGTCAGACCGACCACGCATTGCAAGGGTGCTAGTTCAGATGGTTTGGAAGAAGCTGCTATGCCTGTTGGAGCAGGGTGACTGGCATAACTATCGTTTCCTGCTGAACACCCAGTCCACTTGTTGTTTCAAGGGGCTTGACGTCATGCCGCTAGAAGGACTCATACCCGGATTTTCCCTTCATCGCGATCCGTTCAGTGACCCTGCAGCTTGTGTAGTTGAGTGGTTTCTGCACGAGAACGGATTCCGGAAAGTTTCAGAACGAGATAGAGCTGGCTGGACACCACTTTGCTATGCAGCCATCTCTGGCAACGCATACCTGGTGGCGTCGCTACTCAAGTGCCGTGCAAGCTGCAACGAAAGGATTACAAAGAAGAAGCCAGAACTTGTTATCAAAAAGAACATGCCGGTTCTCTCCCTGGCCACACACTTTCATTGTAACGAGATTGTGAAGATATTGTTGTCGGCCAAGGCCAATGTGCATGCAACTGATTATCACAACTCCGTTGCCTTGCATTGGGCAAGCCACTCCAACAACGTCGAAGCTGTCCGCATTCTTTGTGCTGCAGGCTCAGATCGTCGGCTCAAGATGTTGCCTGGAACTGATGCTTTCTCTGTCGCAGTTGGTTCCGGAGCGGAAGACGTTGTGGAGGAACTGCTTACACACAGGCCGAAGGTGAATCTGCAGTACCGCCTTCACCACGCGCTCATCTTTTTCAGCGTCTCCACCAGTATTATTACCACACTTCTGCGTGCAGATGCTGATGTCAACGAAAGACTGCGCATCGAGACACCCACCTGGCGGTTGATGTACGGGGCTCTCAGCATCCAGCACCGAGTTAGCCCATCAATATTGACAAGCCTGGCCTATCATCATCATTTGTCAACACCTTTGATGCTCAGTGTCCTGCCACTTGGACCATGTGCTTGTAGTGCAGCAGTGATTTGCGTCCAGTGTCATGTCTCATCAGGCACTTGATGGAGATATCCCCCATCAGGGTTCTCTCTGTTTGGGGGGAGGGGGTTGGTAGGTGAAAGTTGAGACAGCCTGCCGTGGGGTGATGGGGGGGGGGGTAAGTGAAAGTTTTTTCCTGGCGACGTCTACATTCGTGCTTGAGGAGCTGTCGTTCATTGCCCCAGTGTTGTGAGCCCCTCGCATCGGGAACTCCCTTGAAGCTTCTGCCAATCTGCAGGCGTTTCGCCTTTTTTCGATGGTTACCGAAAGCATTGGAGCATCACAGATCCAGAAAGTAGTGGGACACCACCAATCATTGCATGATGCTTGTCCTTGTACTAGTATAGCAATCGATCTTGTCAAATGCCGCGCCGACCTCAACTTCTGCCGGTGGACTCGGCGCCGGGAGTTGAAGTCCGGAGTGGGTTTTTGTAGGGATCCCGCCCACTCTGTCATGCATCTGGGCAACCCCCGCTTTGGGAGCCGCATGTTTGAAATCCAAGGCCACCAGGCATTATGTTTAGTTAGAGAGGCGGCACACGGGTTAGGTGGCTTCTGGGAAGCTCAACGGCGGGCTCCCGCCGTTGAACTTCCTGAACCTGTTCGCGGCACCTTTCGTCCCTACTGAAGTGGCCTTGAAAGGCAAACCACCCCTGTCTGGAGCCTAGAACTGTCGTTTACTCCGTGACTATTGACCCCCGACCATTCCCGAAGCGCTCCCAAACCCACCGGTGGGGGAACGGGTCGCTGACTCCCTACGGTCGCCGGTCGCAGACGACCCAGACTACGGGGAAGCACCGCTGGGGAGAGAGAAAAAGGACCTTCAGGAAGCGCATCTTTCAGTTCTTGTGCCTGGCAGCCTGCGGGGCACGTTGAGGGACGTCCATAAGTGAATTTTCACTTTTCGACCCGTCCCCCCGAAGAAACATGGGGGATATGGAGATGTCCACTGCTTGGCATATCCGTAACCCTTGACTTGTGCCGGATGATGTCGCAATGCTGCTGAAATCTCTCTCTCTCTCTCTCTCTCTCTCTCTCTCTATGGCATATGTCCCACGTTTTTGTTTGCAGTAAGCATGCCACACCAAGCATGCCCACGAAGGCACTAATGCTTGTTTGGAAGCTACCAAGAAGACAGGCTTTTGTTCTGCACGACTCCAAGATTGCACAAGGCAGATTCTTGTACAGAAACCCCGATGACCCGTGTCCGTAAGGAATGGCTGCTTCGGAGCATCCCGCCTTCTGCTCCAAGCCCGTGTTGCCGGCTGTGTTGCCAAAACTTAGCGTTACGAGGGTGCTGGCGTTTCATTAGGTCCCCTGGTTCACTCTCATGTTTCTGCCGGCCTCTTCTTTTGGCTGTATGAGGGTCACATCGCTCTCTCGCCATCATAGGCCACAGCTCTCCTTGCTTCAGTGTTCCATGCCAGGTGCGGATGTGACTCTGCGCAACAGCCGTGGGAAGACGGCAGCTGATTTGGCGAAGCAGGCCAGACGTCAGAGTGACGGGGCTCCTGGTCAATGAACGCTCAGACTTTGCATGCCCTGCGCTCCTCTGAAGGTACAAGCTCCGGAGAGCATCATCGCGCTTATAGAGCAATGTCCATCAGTTTCAAGTGAACATATCCTTCAAGATGAGGACTTCGTGTCAATCTAGCGGTGCTGCCTCAAGTGCATCTTCATGGCTCTTGAGTGTCTTATACGTGCATCAGGGCCGTGTGTCTGTGTGTGCGTGTGTGTGCTGCAACGCAGAGTAAATGATGCATCCTGTATTCTTTGCTACTTGGAGCTGCGCATGCTAGAAGAGCTCGTTCCTTCGCGCGTGTCCCACGCAAATGATTCTCCTTGAGCATCATTCGCATAAGCTTCACATGTAGCAACAACTTGCCTCGTCCGCAAATGAAACAAAGCTGTAACCTGTTTGAGCTGATCCTCTGAAGGGCCAGGCTTCGGATACAACATTCTTGCTTTGTTCAATTGTTTGCATGCCCGAGGCGTGCCCGACAGTTGAAGAGCGGATTGCGGAGCAATCTGTGCGAGAAATTTTTGGTCTGTTAGGTTCTGACTCTTTTGTATTCTTTGCCACTTGGAGCTGCGCATGCTGGTCCTCCTTCTGTGTCCCACGCAAATGGTTCTCCTTGCGAGCTTCACATGTAGCGACAAGTTTCCTCCTCCGCCAATGAACCTGCTGCTGTCACCTCTTTGATCTGAATCTCCGAAGGGCCAGGCTTCGCATCCGAAACTCTTGCTTTGTTCAGTTGTTTGCATGCCCAAGGCATGCTAGACAGTTGAAGGTGAGGGCGTTCCCAGGACAGCTAAGTAATGTACAAAGGCCCGTGCCGGTGGTGTTGAGCATGCGGCAACGCTGCTTCTGACCGTTTAGGATCCTTTAATATCGTACCTCAGAACTTGGACCCCAACAATCCTCCCTGAACCCGAAACCCCACATCCTAATCTTCAATCCTGATACCCAGTACACCCTAAGACACCAATCGATTGGCTGCTCATCTTGGGTTGATGGGGTTTGAGTCAGGAGGGTTTTGGGGTTTTGCAGGGTTTAGTTTCGTTTTTTTTGCGCCGTGTGTGTAGGATTTAGGGCTTCGGCGGGCTAAAGGCCTATAGGGTTTAGGAGTTTTGGGGCCTGTAGTATGAATTGAATCGGCGTCAAGGGTTTGGAGTTTGGCGAGACATGTCTCCTGTCCGTGACAGCCCCTAGTATGACCAGACGAAACGCCCAAAGCCTCAAAACGTCCTTAGCCACCTCTAGATGTGTTGCAAGTAGGGCTGGCAAGACCCAACAAAATCCCGGCGACGGGCCTTGCTCTCCGGCCCTTCATCCTAAGTCCTTTGTCACACTTTTCTGGGGGGAGAGGGGTAGGGGATGGGGGTTTCGGGGTTTGCAGAGCAGAAGTTGAACAACTGCCAAGGGAGCCGGAGCTTTCAACGGCAACATGTTCATTACGAGGCCCTTAAAGCGAGATTCCCCCACCGAGCCGTGAAGTATGCCTGAGAGCCTGGTCAGTGTTGGAAGCTAGTTGGAAATTGCTTTCAAGTTTAGTATGATTCTGGGATGCGGTCGTTGGTTTTGAGTTTTCGCCAATGAACCTGTGACTGAAACTCAGATTGCAAAAAGTTCTGTGATGCATGCAAAGGAAAGTTGAGTGGGAACCGCTTACCGTACAAGATATAATCATAATCCCGAACCAAGCGTCCGGAAGCACGTGGAAAACCGCATTGGGCTCGGACATGAACAACATGCCAAAGCTGTTGTCTTTTGGTTTGATGTTGTCCGAATGTCAGTGATGGGTTATCTGCAGCCATTGTCAAGGTATGATGCAGATGTTTGAGGCAGCACGCATGCCATCCGAGCGCAATGGATACTAGGCCGCTGACATCGCAACTGCCAGGCCACTTGAAGCTGCGCTGTCTTGTAAACTTTCGAAGCTTGGCTGACTGCTTGGGAATACCGTGGATTTAGATACGGGGTATGGTACATTTAATGTGCGAAACCAGGCAGCTTGCATTTTATGCATGAACGGAGCTTTTAGGCTGTCATTGTAGCTTCTGTTAATGCTGCCAGTTATCTTTGCTTCGAATCTGGGGTGGAATGCGAATGAAGCTCCGGTTTGAAGCCAGCTTGCTGCTATTGAGCATCAAAGCTTGGCATTAGATCGAAGCCCACTGCAGTTTTGTTGTTGAATGAGTGGCGCTCACATCGTGCAGGGTGTCTTTGCTGTTTGCAAGTCATAGGCTGCCATGAAGCCGGTTCGCAGGATTTTGCCCTTGAATCGCAAAATTTGGAGGGTCAGACTTTAAGAACCATTACAGGCTTTCTCACATTGGCTGTGCAAGACTCCTGTCTTCCTGCGGAATGAACATGCCTATCAAGGAGTAGTTCTTGAGCCTCGAGGGACTTTAAGGTTGAACATTCACTGGTTGCTCATATTGAAAGAGTGGAAATGAGCAGTTTGTGCCGTACGCTCCCAAAGGGCGGACTATGTCGGAATGGTGTTCAAAATACCCCCTATAGATTCCTTTAAAAGCGGTTCCCAGAACCCCTAAGTACTCCCTATATCACCCTCTGTCCCCCAGAGGCCTCCCATATTTCGAAAACACTCTCATGCAAGCTCGTTGGAAATAACTACAAGGCTCGTGTTTGCACTGATTCAAACCAGCTTCTTAGACGTGCTGCTGATACAATATAGCAATATGATTAGTATTGCTATTTTGAATGTTGTTATTGCTCTTATTGTTGCTACTATTATTGCTATTATTGCTACTGTGGCTATTGTTGATATACTACTATTTTGTTGCTGCTAGTATTACTATTGCTGTTATTACCATTATTACTACTACTCTCTTTCCTATGACTTCTTGTACTATTATTGCATAGCCACTGGCATTCTTACAATTATTACTGTATTATTATTGTTATCATGTTTATTACGACTATTACGTCGATTTGTCTTAGTGTTATTACTAGTGTTGTTATTGTTGTTCTCATGATTGTTATTACTGTTAAATGGCAAACCAGCTTTTGGCAAAGAGAGAGAATTGCATGTTGGACGAGTGAAACATGGAGGGCAATTTGCAGGTGAACGAAGTGCAGCGCTGGACAAATGTCGTTTCCAATGTACGTGGTTGCTCAGCTGCAAAGCCCAAGATCAACAGCATGTACGCTCAACGTTGTGAAACCCGCAGCTCCACTGTTATCATAACTCCACTCACAGATGCGGGAGCGGCCGGGAAAGTAATGGATGGGATAACCTGTAGGGGAAAAGCATTTTGAGCACTTCGGGCTTTTGTGTTCAGCTGTGTAACTTTAAGAAGAATTCCTACGGTACACAATGTATCCATACTGTTTTTGTATTGGCCAAGAGCATCTCGAGTTCCTAAGTCGCAGCATGTTGTTCAGACTTGGGAGTTTCCGAACATAATTAAGGGTACCGTTTTGGTGTCCTTATAATAAGGATCCTATCATGTAGGGTACTATGTTAAGGCCCCTCCATCTTCGGAAACCCCCACTTGCTCACAATCGACTGTCGCTCTTCCAAACATGCATCCTGGAGAAGTCATGGAGATTCGCTAGTCTAGATCAGCGCTGGCCACTTCGGTAGCTTGCCCGGGCATTTAAAGCGCAAAAGCGCTTCTTTCAGAAATCCAGGCTACGGAGAAGTTTCAAAGCCCAGGTTTCTATAGACGTTCTGCTGGACATGAGCGACCTCAAGCCGCATGAAGACCTCATGTCTTCCGGTCTGCTGACAGATTATCAGGACAAGATTTGGCAGGTTAGGTGGTGGGGTAGAAAGGTTCATTGCTGGTTGCTGGTTTATGCGGACGGCCGACGAAGCTTGAGTTGATAGGCATGTGTTTCCTGGAGGAGTGCATTGGCAACGCCATGTTTGTGTCGCACCAGTGGCTAGCTTTCAACCATCCGGATCCCAACTCCGAGCAGTTGAAGGCATGGGACCAAGACCCTATGCCTGATCCATCCTGATCCCACACCTCAGCATTCGGGGGGATTAGGTTTTTGTTCAAGCGGTCGAGCAAATCCGCAGGTTTTGCAAGCGGCGCTGGGCAACATCCGGTCACGAAAAAGCCAAATCCACATCCCAGTTTTGACAGAGCTGTACTTCGGCCGCCTGCCTACGCCCACCGCCGAGGACTTTGCCGGCCCATCAGTTTTCATCTGGTATGACTATTTTTCCTGCCCACAAGGCATGGATGGTGATGCCAAAATTTCGCGACAGCAGGCCATTGACAGCATTGTTTCTTACATCTCTCGGTGCAAGTACTTTGTTGTACTTTGCCCGGCATTGATGCACGTTGATCAGCAGCGAGTCCTTGGCCAGCATTCCTGGGCGGAACGTGCCTGGGACCCCTTTGCTTTGAATGTTTTAGTGGTGGTGGTGGTGGTGGTGGTGGTGGTGGTGGTGGTGGTGGTGAAAGTAGTAGTAGTAGTAGTAGCAGTAGTAGTAGTAGTAGCAGTAGTAGTAGTCGTCGTCGTCGTCGTAGTAGTAGTAGTAGCAGTAGCAGTAGTAGTAGTAGTAGTAGTAGTAGTAGTAGTAGTAGTAGTAGTAGTAGTAGTAGTAGTAGTAGCAGAATGAGCAGAAGTAGCAGAAGTAGTATTAGTAGTAGCACTAGTAGTAGTAGCAGCAGTAGCAGTAGTAGTAGGAGTAGTAGGAGTAGTACGAGTAGTAGGAGTAGTAGGAGTAGTAGGAGTAGTAGGAGTAGTAGGAGTAGTAGGAGCAGTAGGAGTAGCAGTAGTCGTAGTAGTCGTAGTAGTCGTAGTAGTCGTAGTAGTCGTAGTAGTCGTAGTAGTCGTAGTAGTCGTAGTAGTCGTAGTAGTAGTAATCTTGGCAGGTATGTGAGTGAGAGGGGTGCGCAGAGTGAGGCGGCTGGTGTAGAACCGAACGTCTTGCCCGAGAGCTTGCTGCACGCCGGGACGGGGCTGCAATTGTGATCGAAAGTGGTCCTCCGACTAGATCTTGGAAAACCCTTTGCTTGTAAAAGCTCTGAATTGTGTTAATGGCTAGATGGTTCGGCTGAATCTGAAACTGCTCAGCAGCGTGAGTAAGATTGCTGTTATGAGTTGTTCAAGGTGTCCACCAGTATCTTATGATCGATGCACGGAAGTACCTGGATGCTCCCGGAGCTGGACACTTCACGCTGGAGTCAGACCGACCGCGCGTTGCAAGGGCGCTACTTCAGATGGTTTGGAAGAAGCTGCTATGCCTGTTGGAGCAGGGTGACTGGCATAACTATCGTTTCCTGCTGAACACCCAGTCCACTTGTTGTTTCAAGGGGCTTGACGTCATGCCGCTAGAAGGACTCATACCCGGATTTTCCCTTCATCGCGATCCGTTCAGTGACCCTGCAGCTTGTGTAGTGGAGTGGTTTCTGCACGAGAACGGATTCCGGAAAGTTTCAGAACGGGATAGAGCTGGCTGGACACCACTTTGCTATGCAGCCATCTCTGGCAACGCATACCTGGTGGAGTCGCTACTCAAGTGCCGTGCAAGCTGCAACGAAAGGATTACAAAGAAGAAGACAGAACTTGCTATCAAAAAGAACATGCCAGTTCTCTCCCTGGCCACACACTTTCATTGCAACGAGATTGTGAAGATATTGTTGTCTGCCAAGGTCAATGTGAATGCAACTGATCATCACAACTCCATTGCCTTGCACTGGGCCTGTCACTCCAACAACGTCGAATCTGTCCGCATTCTTTGTGCTGCAGGCTCAGATCGTCGGATTAAGATGATGCCTGGAATTGATTGTTTCACCACGGCAGTTGGTTCCGGAGCTGAAGATGTTGTGGAGGAATTGCTTACACACTTGCCAAAGTTCAATCTGCAGTATCGCCTTCACCACGCGCTCATCTTTTACAGCGTCTCCACCAGTATTATTACCACACTTCTGCGTGCAGATGCTGATGTCAACGAAAGGCTGCGCATCGAGACACCCACCTGGCGGTTGATGTACGGGGCTCTCAGCATCCAGCACCGAGTCAGCCCATCAATGTTGACAAGCCTGGCCTATCATCATCATTTGTCAACACCTTTGATGCTCAGTGTCCTGCCACTTGGACCATGCGCTTGTAGTGCAGTGGGAGGTGATTTCCGTCCAGTGTCATTTCTCATCAGGCACTTGATGGAGATGTCACTGCTTGGCATATCCCTAACCCTTGACTTGTGCCGGATCATGTCGCAATGCTGCTGAAATCTCTCTCTCTCTCTCTCTCTATGGCATATGTCCCACGTTTTTGTTTGCAGCAAGCATGCCACACCAAGCATGCCCACGAAGTTATTCATGCTTGTTTGGAAGCTACCAAGAACACAGGCTTTTGTTCAAGGCAGATTCTTGTACAGAAACCCCGATGACCCGTGTCCGTAAGGAATGGCTGCTTCGGAGCATCCCGCCTTCTGCTCCAAGCCCGTGTTGCCGGCTTTGTTGCCAAAACTTAGCGATACGAGGGTGCTGGCGTTTCATTAGGTCCCCAGGTGATGTTTCTGCTGGCCGCTTCTGTTGGCTGTATAAGTGTCACATCGCTCTCTCCGCCACAGGCCACAGCTCTCCTTGCTTCAGTGTTCCATGCCAGGTGCGGATGTGACTCTGCGCAACAGCCGTGGGAAGACGGCAGCTGATCTGGCGAAGCAGGCCAGACGTCCGAATGATGGGGCTCCTGGTTCTAGTCTGTCGACGCTCAGAATTTACAGCAGGAGAATGCCTTGCCCTCGTCTGAAGGTACAAGCTCCAGAGAGCATCATTGCCCTGATAGAGCACTGGCACTGTCCGGCAGTTTCAAGTGAACATACCCTTCAAGATGAGGACTTCGTGTCAATCTAGCGGTGCTGCCTCAAGCGCATCTTCATGGCTCTTGAGTGTCTTAAAGGTCCATCAGGGCCCTGTGTGTGTGTGTGTGTGTGTGTGTGTGTGTGTGTGTGTGTGTGTGTGTGTGTGTGTGTGTGTCTGTGTGCTGCAACGCAGAGTGAACGATGCATCATGTATTCTTTGCCACTTGGAGCTGCGCATGCTAGAAGAGCTCGGTCCTTCGCGCGTGTCCCACGCAAATGATTCTCCTTGAGCATCATTCGCCTCAGCTTCACATGTAGCAACAACTTGCCTCGTCCTCAAATGAAACAAAGCTGTAACCTGTTTGAGCTGAATCTTTGAAGGGCCAGGCTTCGGATACAACATTCTTGCTTTGTTCAGTTGTTTGCATGCCCGAGGCGTGCCCGACAGTTGAAGAGCGGATTGCGGAGCAATCTGTGCGAGAATTTTTTGGTCTATTAGGTTCTGAAATTGTTGATGCACTTTATATTCTTTGCCACTTGAATCTGCACATGCTAGAAGAGCTCGGACCTTCGTGCGTGTCCCACGCAAATGGTTCTCCTAGCTTCACATGTAGGGACAAGTTTCCTCCTCCGCCGATGAACCTGCTGCTGTCACCTCTTTGATCTGAATCTCCGAAGGGCCAGGCTTCGCATCCGAAACTCTTGCTTTGCTCAGTTGTTTGCATGCCCAAGGCATGCTCGACAGTTGAAGAGTGCATTGCCGAGCAATCTGTGCGAGAAACTTTGATATATGAGGTTCCGAACTTTTGTTGGTCGTGTGGGCTGCTGTATGTGCTCTGAGCTGTCTTCGGAGGAACTCGAGGAAGCAGCCGGCGCATGGTCGCCGCCGGGACCCCACAGCGTTTGCATGTTGAGCGAGTTTGCGTGGAGCCGACCGAGGTCCTGACTTCAAGGAGCCGTATGAGTTTTAGGAGCACTCAGTGGATCCCGCCTAGAGCCCAGACGTGCTGCCTGTTGCGTGAAACAGTCCTTTCTGTGGAAGCAGCACGCAGGCAAGTGGAAGGTTGCGCCGCCGCAATGAAACAGGAGCGCCGTCCGCTGCAGAGTAGCAAAGTTTGATCCAGGGCATCTCCACACAGCGATGTACTGCATCCCTCCGAGTCCTAGTCGAGTTATGATCAACATGGTGCGACACGGAAACTAGATGCGTTGAGGAGGCCGTAGCACCGTCCCAGACTCTGCCCCAAAGGGGGAGATCACCGCTCAAGCTTTGGCGTTGAGCTCAATGCACGATGTGATCTGCCGAACGGGTGCGTACCGGTGTGATCATCCCCTGGAGTGTTCTGGCCATGCAAGGTCGCAGCGGGAGTTAAAACTCCAATTCGAATGTGATGAGGATCAGAGGCAGGAACTGCTGAGTGAGCAGGGTAGAGCGCCTGGCATTGGTGTGGAACTGATTGCAGTCAGGAACTTCAAGGAAAAGATCGATAACTGGCCGGGAGCCGAATCAATTACTTGTGTCCTTTGATTGTGAGCCTTGTTGTTGTGTCAGAGCTGCTCCAACTTCCTTCAAGGAGCCACCGAGAGGCTTGGCCGTTGCCCATCCAGCCGGTCGGCACTTTAAGGCAGCGTGAGCTCAAGAGACCATGTCATTCGAAGTAGCATCGAAGCAAGTACTGCGGTGGCATCGTGCTGCAGACGGAGACTGGTTTGTCATGTCTGTATAGGTGGGCGACGAGTGGCCCCCAGCTAGCCTGCAGGGCCATTCCTGAAGGCAGGGGCCTGCAGTGTGGAGGTGGTAGTAGTAGTCGTCGTCGTAGTAGTCGTAGTCGTAGTAGTCGTAGTCGTAGTCGTAGTCGTCGTAGTAGTAGTAGTAGTATTAGTAGTAGCAGTAGTAGTAGTAGTAGTAGCAGTAGCCGTAGCCGTATAGCAGTAGCAGTAGCAGTAGCAGTAGAAGTAGAAGTAGTAGGAGTAGCAGTAGCAGTAGTAGTAGTAGTAGTAGTAGTAGTAGTAGTAGTAGTAGTAGTAGTAGTAGTAGTAGTAGTAGTAGTAGTAGTAGTAGGAAAAGGAAAATAATAGTAGTAGTATCGATAGTAATAGTGATAATTATAAAATCCAATAATAGTGGTAATACTACTTGGCTTGCGGAAGTATTGGCCTGGCCTCACGAGCTGGTCTCGTCGTGCGATGTCTCGTGTTGAGGCTTCGGACGAGGTGATCGAGGAGCCAACCACAGGACATCTTTGTCAGGTTTACTGTGGCTCGGATGCAGTTTGTTTGTGGCCGACGTTGGTGATCCGGTTGACTCTCGCTTCAGCTTGCGACTCGTGCTTTTCACTCCGGGATACCCCGGCTCCGCAGGCTTGGATTCGAACTTCGACGATCACCGCAGCCTGCTGCAGGGCAGGAACTCTGCACCTGAGCACAGGGCGATTCCGCATCCCTGGCGAGTTCAGTTCTGGCCCAGAACTGAACTCGCCAGGGATGCCCAGGTTGCCGGCCAAGATTTTGCAAAGCACAGCCGAAACGTGAGGCAAAAACGAATCTGTCGTGCGCCGTTACCTAATCATGAAGCCACAGAGTGCGACTGCTTCGTTGTTGCCTCACGTTTCGGCTGGCCGCCATGATCACCCGACAAGCAGCGGCCGCTCGCCAGCCAAGGCAGGTGCTTTCGTGATGCTTCCTGTGTATGTGACACCCTCGGTTTGCGGCGACTCCGGAATGGGGCTAGGCTAGAAAACCCACCACCCAGAACCATTTCAAGAGAGGTCGCCAAAGTAAGACACCGTCAATTGCGCATATCGGAGGCGAGAGGGACCTGAAACGGAACCGGATAGCCAAGCGCGTGAAGTCTTGAACGACCCACATTGATTGGTCGGAGGCTGAACGACCTGTGATCAGGACGTCGCAATGACTCGGCATCAACGCTGTTGACACCGAGTTATTGCGACGTCCTGATCTGACACGCTGTGCATTTGCTGTTCTTGGAACGGCTCGTGCAGTCCGTATCTCGGGGAGTTCGATTGCCTTTCAGACACTTTCTGAGAGGCCCAAGCATGTTCGGACGTCTCGACAATTTTTCCTTCTACGTGCACTCGCGAGTGCAAGTCGCGCTGGGACTCGTTCTCCATCGTCGGCTGTTCGCAGCTCCTCGCAAGGCGCTACCCCGTTCAAGGCAAGTGGGAAGAGCGCTACGCGGAGGACGGCAAGCATCAAGCAATTCTCAGCTTGGGGCGAGCATGGGCTCAGAACCTCGACACCTGCCTGCAATTCAATGTCCATAACACGCGGAGCTCCAAAACTTCCTGGCTATTGAAAGCCGCCGTCAGGTAACGGCACTGTGCCACTTGAACCGATGGCCAGAAGCAGCTGATGCGGCGAGGCGGCGAGGGCTTAAAAAGACGCTGCTCCAATACAGCATGGTACGTCGTACCTGCCTCTCTGTAACAAGTGCTCTCTCTCTCTCTCTCTCTTTCTCTCCGACCTGTTGCAGTTGACTTCGATCCGTCGCAGGCTACAGGTCTTTTCATGATCTTCTTGCTTGGGACTGCTTTTCGCTGAATCTAGGTCTATCCTTCCTGATGTGGCTTAAGTTTTCAGAGAAGAAGGTGAAGAGTGTGCATGCAAACTGCAGCGCACCTAGTCCACTGCGTACAGTAGACAGTAAGGGGACTTTGTGCAACAGTTCCGTTGCTGTGCCTCGATGGCTCGCGCTGGGCCAATGGTCGACCCCTCATAGTTCAAGAGACCACGCTAAATACTCGTTTGGAACCTTGGTTTCGTAATCTAGAGTTTGCAGCACCTCTTGCGCTTGTGTGCATTGCTTCTAACATTGTGGTCAGACAATGCCTGCTGTCACAAATTCAGACATCGAAGCAGAAGCTTGCCATGAGAATGAGACGAGGGGACGAGAGGTCCGTTGTGTGAAGGTTAATGACTGTCATATGTCACTTGAGGCGAAGCACAGCCCTGTGATGCGGCCGGAGGCACGAGGTATCGAGGAAGTGTTGCTGGTTCTTGTCTCGCTGAGCAGGTCAGCCGGGACCGGCCAAATCCTGTCCTTCTCGGTGCAGATCGCAAGGAGATGTGCTGTGCGGATCCAGACAGATAGAGACCAGAGACAGACCCGCGCAGACGGTCATACAGCCTCGGGTCGGTGAGGACATAACATGAGTCAAGACGGCTGACACGTTGCTGATGAGTGGAGTTGCTCAGAGATCTTCGCGCCCGGAGTGACATGTTTTTTCAAGCCCTCACGAGCAGCAAGGCTTTCTGGTGTAGAGCTGCTTGTGCAAATGAAGCGCAACCGACGAGCCCGTTGCTGGGCTTTCGCGAATTTAAATAGAGGAGGCGAAGCTCGGCGAATGCCGGATCCACTGCTGTATGGATGGCAGGATGGAGAGGAACAGCCAAGGCCTGCAGGACCTCACTTCAAAGCCTACTGCGAAGCAAGGTGTGTGGGGTACGGCGAGGTCGGAGATAGGTGACGCAAGTTTCACGAAGGGGGCGCCCAAGCACAGAAACAAAGCGAAACTAAGATACTGGCTGTTTTGCCAGCCCATCCGGGGCCGCGGATATGCGAGCTCATCTAGCCAAGTCAGCCGCTCTAACTTGAAAGACCCGGCAAGGCCAACCATCTGGATGTTTCCAATAACGAAAATTTCATTCCTCCTCGTTGAATCATGCAGCAATGCAGCACTTACCCGAGCCTTTATGCAGGACAGGGTCACATCCCAGCTGGGCCCTCAGCAGACTTCTGGTTGTTCCTGCTTCTCTTGGTTGTGTGAGCTGCAGTTTGTGGTCTAAGCCGTCCACGGGAGGAATTCGAGGAAGCAGCCGGTGCATGGTCGCCGTCCGGGCCCCACAACCCATTGCATTTTGCATGAGTTTGCATGGAGCCGACCGAGGTTCTGACTTAAAGGAGGCGTCTGAGTTTTGTCAGAAGCACTCAGTGGATCCCGCCAAGAGCCCAGACGTGCTGCCTGTTGCGTGAAAAAGTCCCTTCCGTGGAAGCAGCACGCAGGCAAGTGGCAGGTTGCGCCGCCGCAATGAGCCAGGAGCGCCGTCCGCTGCAGAGTAGCAAAGTTTGATCCAGGGCATCTCCACACAGCGATGTGCTGCATCCCTCCGAGTCCTAGTCGAGCTATGACCAACATGGTACGACACGGAAACTAGATGCGTTGAGGAGGCCGTTGCACCGTCCCAGACTCTGCCCCAAAGGGGGAGATCACCGCTCAAGCTTTGGCGTTGAGCTCAATGCACGATGTGATCTGCCGTAACGCTGCCTACTGGTGTGATCATCCTCTTGGGCATTCTGGACAGACGGTTGAAGTCGAGTACGAGCCGGATGAGGACCAGAGGCAGGAACTGCTGCTTGAGTAGGGGGGAGGGCCTGGCCATGGGCCGAAACAACAACTCTGTCAGGAAATTCAGAGAGTTGATCGACAATTGGCCGGGAGCCGAGTTACTTGTGCCATTTGATTGAAGCTTTGAGCGTTGTCATTGTTTCGTCAGAGCTCCTCCAACTTCTTTCAAGGACCCCCGCGGAGGCTTTCCCGTTGCCCATCCAGCCGGTGGGCCCGACTTTAAGGCAGCGTGAGCTCAAGAGACCATGTCGTTCGACGCAGCATGGAAGCAAGCTTTGCTGTGGCATGGTTTTGCAGACGCTGTGGAACTTTGTGCAAGGACTCTAACTGATTTGCCATGTCTCTGCTGGGCAGGGTCAGTCGAAGGGCAGAAGGCAGCAAGTCATATTCATTGTTCTGCAGATGTTTCGAATTGTGAATTGCGAGCAAGGGAGGATGCGACTTCTGACACCTGAGGGCCTACGGGACCGTAGTCAACAATCCCAAACCCAGTTCATTGATTTCCCAGAGTACGTGTAGTGTGTGCAAAGAGTGTGGCGAGGGCGTGAAGGCGCAGGTCCGCAAGACTTGCGAGTAGTTGACTATCTAAACAGGTGTTGCTGTCACGGGCGTGGTCGGATCATGTCAAAGGACCACTAGGCATCCAACACCACCAGAGCCAATGAGCTCGGATCACGAAGTATCCCAAGCTTAGTAGCCAAGCTGGGTCTCGGAGTGCTTCGATGTACGGGCGTCATGGAGGTTTGTGGGGGGGGGAGGGAGGGGGGGTTGGGGGCAGCTCACTGCTCGCGCGCAGGGCCATTCCTGAAGGCAGGGACCGGTGTGGATGTACTTGTGCTTTGACTTGACTCGTGTTCGGCCTTTTTGCCGTGAGGCTCAGACGAAGCGATCGGGGAGCCTTTCATGATGCAGTCCTACGATATCTTCGTTTACTGTGGCTCGGATGCAGTTGTTTATGGCTGACGTTGGTGATCCTTGACTCTTGCTTTAGCTTGTGACTCGTGCTGTAGGGATGCCCCGGCCCCCACAGGCTTTGATTCGCCAGATCTGAATTATGACGATCACTTCAGCATGCCGCTCGACGGTTTGCACGGCAACCTCTGGCCCTAGGGTAGGAGCTTTGCACCTGAGCACAGGGCGATTCCGAATCCGTGGCGACTCCAGTTCTGGAGACGAGGTTGCCGGCCAAGCTTTTTGCCTAGGATGTCAAAGGGGTCAGCCGAAACGTCAGGCAAAAACGAAGCAGTGGCGCTCCGTGGCCTCCATGATCATCCTGTGATCAGCGGCTATATCTTGGAGGACCACACGCGGCCTTCAAGGACTGAAGCACCTGTGCTCGGCGAATGATCGGGCTGGAGTCCGTTTCTGCTATAGTGAATGTTCAGTATAGCTGCAGCCGCGGCTTTTTGTGGAAATCTTTGTGGGCATTGCTGAGGAGCTGCTTCTCTGCTGTTGTGGTTTCGCTTGCATCTGCGTTGGCGCCGCCGTCGCCGTCGTCGTCGCAGCAGTAGGAGTAAAAGTTGGAGGGACAGGCAGAAGTACACGTAGAAGTACTATAGTAGAAGTCGTAGTAGTAGTAGTAGTAGTAGTAGCAGCAGTAGTAGTGATAGCAGCAGGAGCAGGGGCAGGATCAGTAACAGTACATAGCAGTAGCAGTTGTCATTACGCTGTTGCTTTGGCTGTTATTGCAGCAGTAGTCGCAGTAAAAGTAGCAGCAGCAGGAGCTTCCAAGATCGTTCGGGGTGTGCGTCGTAACGAGTACCCATTCGCAAGCCTGCATTGGTTGGCGATGCGGTGCCTCTGCAGCTGCCTGCTGCTCTGGGCCTTGCTGCTCGTGATGTCGACAGTTGCTTGCGAGGAGTTGCGAAAAGTGGTTAAAGTATCGCTTCCCCCTCCAAGGCGGCAAGCGCTGTCTGCAGTCAGCTGCATAACTAGATGGCAGCCGGCATGGTTGCCTGTGGACTTGTGGCATTCCCTGGAGCACAGAATCTTCTCAGCAGGGTGCTGCCGCTGGGTGCTATTGCGATGCAGGTTTCTGCAGCATGGATGCGCAGTTTGTCGTGACGCACTCCGTGGACACGACTGCAATATGGCGCTTGGACCGACTGTGGCAGGCCAGCCGCGGGAGCGCTTCTTGTAGCATCTTTCGACCATGGCATAGGCAGTCTCCCTGGCAGGTTGCAGAAACTGCTGCCTTGGGCCACAAGAAGGAACCTGCGACACAGCCTTGTGGGGCCATGCCATGCATGCGATTCTTTGTCCTCGCTCTTGCTCTGACCGTTTTGTCGATAGAAGTTCTAGCTAGTGCAGGATCCAAGAAAGCTCATCGATCTCATGGAGACGATGGAGAACAAGTCGCGGCTATCGGACAGCCGCTTGGGAGTTGTGCATGTTGTGCACATCATGCCTTAAGAGGAACATGCCCCGATGTGCACAGATTTCTGCAGGAGTGCAGTGCCGAGCTGTGGCTGAAGAACTCGGAAGGCCATCTCGGTCACCTGACAACTGCTCTTGGCTCTTGCTTCGATGTGCAGTGCTCGCAACCGTGTGCAGGTATGTATCCCGTCCGCCGGGACAAAGCCCAAGCATTCGTCGCGACGGTGGGTGAGTACCTCCCAGGTCAGGGTTGCAGAAAGTCAGATCTAGTGCATGAAGCACGAAACGTGGACCCAAAGTGACACTTAGGCCGCTGCTCCTGCCTCAACACGCAAAAGAGTGTCTAAACAACGGCTTATTCCTGATCCACCCGCTGTACCGCTCCCAAGTTTGGCATTGCAAGCCAGCTGAGAGGTTTGATTTTGTTCAGTACGTATAGACTTCGCAGGTCGCACGAGGCTATTCGACTTTCCAAGCATCTTCCGCTTGCCGTGCCCCCCTCTCCCTCTCTCTCTCTCTCTCCATCGTTATCTCTCGGTTGCGAGCAGGGGTGCAGATCCTGCTCCATATCGCAATATCTCACAATTGAAATTTGCATAGCTCACCTCACAGTCTCAGCAAGACATACCACAGCAGTTACATTCCATCAGAATGTCGCGCTTCTGCTCTCGTTGCAGGACAGCGAACCCCCGAATACCGTCCTGACGATCACAACGGCGGCGTTGTCCTAAAGATGGACAGCAGTGGGTTGTTGATTCTCACCGTCGCGCGTGGTCCCGAAGTCCGCGGCCCAGCCTTCGGGTAGCAGGCACTATGCCCTTAGGAGGGCTGCATTCTGCAGACAGGCAGAAGGTCAGCTGGACATGTGACAAAAATGCTGTTTAGATGCCAGACGTTGAGCCCAGCGAACATGCAGAGACATTGCTCGGAATGCGTCCCAAACGGTCTCGGAAAGTTGTCCTTGTCTGTCAGCCTTGTGGACATGTTCCCAGCTGCGGGACGCATAGTCCGGTGGCTTTCTCCACAAAGCATGAGAATCGATAATGGTAAGCGGGGGACATCTTGAAATTGTATTCTCGGTGCAGATTCGGGTGGTTTTCTCCATTGCAGAAAGCTGGTAAGCGGCTGACGTATCGTGTCTCTGGTCGTGGTGCAAGTCGCCTTTCGGGTATATTGATCCACATCCCGGCAGGCTTTTACGATGCAAACGCCTTGCGGCTATGCATCTCGATAACATTCGTTGCATCTCAATCAGCGTTCCAGAATTGCGGAGCTCAACTTGTCTAATCATGAGCTGGCACTGTACCACATGGAAAGCTGCGCATGAAGCTAAGCTCAGATTGACGTGTACGCGATCTTGCCTCATACCTTGGACGTGGTTCCAGTGACGGTGGTCGACACCTTCAGTGCGATTCTTGGCTCTGGCGTTCGCGACGTAGGGCAGAAGCTTGTGCACTGTCGCAGCAGAGGCCTCGACTCCTGCCTGGAACTGGTGTTCCCGGAGGACCCGGCCTCGAGCATTCCCGATTCCCAGGCTCTTTTTGGCCCTTGCGGCGGTCAGGTCGGCGGCCGCTTTCGCGGACTTCGGGCACGACTCGAGCAGCCGGACAGCGCCACAACGCGGGCGACTCAGGCTGCCACCACAAGTTTCCCATGAAGTGTGGTGGTGATAGTGTGCTTGCAATCGTGCTGATGCTTTATGTCGAAGTTGATGTTGTTCATGTGCTTTTGCGCTTCCCGAGGTCTTACAGCGGGGACGATGCGCAGGAGAACAAAGATTCCCAGTTCGGTTCCCAAACCGCGGCCAGGCATGCCGACCACCGTTATCAGAGCCTCTTACGACCGTGCACATGGCGTCGTTCACGGGAAATGCTTTCTTCAAACATCCTCACATCTTCATCACACAATCCTCGCTCACGAAGACGGCAAGCAACCGAAAGTGCTTCGAGCTTCCAGCACTCTATGGCTGTGATGGCCCAGGCCTCCAAATTCGACAAGTTCGGATCAACTAAGCTCAACGCCCCCAGGCGCTCACTTGTTAACGGGGCGAGCCTGCATCTTGGGTGTAATTCTGGGAGTGTACTGCACAGGTCAAAAATCACTTGGCAGCACGCCGTGCGGTTCCTAGAGGTCATCAGAGAGGGGCGCAAGGTCAGCGAAACTGCCGGTATTGGGGCCCAGGCCAAGCTCTCTCAAGGATTGCCCTCCTTCCCAGCCGAGGCCCAGCAGACCTTCGCGGTTAGAGTCAGTTTAAGCCACGCGCAAGTCCTTGCACTCCCCAATCAAAGGGTTATGCCCTGCGTCAATCCCTCTGAGGCCGAAGTCGAAGGCCAGCATTGGCCAGCACCAGGTCCGCACTCCGCGAGGCACCGTCTCGTAGGGTCGTCAGCCTTTGAAGGGGAAGGGCAGAGGCAAAATTTCTTTGCAGGTGCCAGCATCCACAGTACGAATATCGGAAGAGGATGGAATGGGAGTCCTACAATCAGTCGTCTCTCACGAGCTGATGCGCCGTGCGTGCGTGATGTATCTGGATGACAGGAGGCTTGGTCCGTCAGATCTCGTCGCGAGGTGGATTGGCACTGGCCGTGATCAGGTATTATCAGGTACACCGGCTCACGCCGCTGCCCCCAGCCCTGGCATTTTTCCCCGCGGCTGGGAGGGGTCCACAAACCTGTTGGAAGCGGGGAGGGGGGTGCGGGATGGGAGGCACCTGCAGCCACTAGCCAAGTTGAATGCTATGCAACGCAACAGGGATGGCAGCCTAGGCTGAGGAACCTCCTTTGAGCTTTCTTCGCTTCAGGTACGGCTCCACCTGCATCTGCGAGCCGCGTGCAAGTGTCACGCTTGGGCGTTCGGCAAGGCTCCGCTGAGTAATAATGAAACACAATAATAGCTGTCAGACAATGTGACTTCTTGCTAAGATTGTGCTTTGCCTTTGCATTGGGTTCTGTGACGCGCGCGCAGCCAGTAAACTGAACATTGCAGCCGCGTGAAGTAGTCTCAGCGATCATCGCAAAGCTAGTTGCAGGACTTCAAAACGACGGTCGGCCTGCTGTTGGACTGGCTCTGAGCAATTCCCAAATATCCTGGATTTCTCTGACATCCTGTGAGTCGGGTCGACTCTGGTGGTTGTGAGAAGGCGTTCGAACATCGGACAAGCAGCGGCCGCTCGCCAGCCAAGGCAGGTGCTTTCGAGATGCTTCATGCGTATCACTCAAACAGCATCGCGTAGCCAACCGCATGAATCTTCAACGATCCACATCCCGAATCAGCAACTTCGGTGCAAATTGGGTGACATGATGGGTCGGAGCGCGAACGACCTGTGATCAGGACGTGGCAATAACTCCGTATCAACATTAGGTGCGACGCTGTGTATGTGCCAGCGTTTTCTGGAATGCCTTTTGCAGTCTGTACTGCCTGTAGAGCCGAGGCGTGAGAGTGTCTGAAAGACCTTCGAATTCTCCGAGAGGCGTATGCATGTTCGGACGTCTCGACGATTTTTCCTCCTTCGTGCACTCGCGAGATACTCGTCCAAGCACCAGCACGGGGCCCACGGCAAGTCACAGCCCCAGCCACAGCCCAGAGCTTGTTAGCTCCTTCCAAGCCGAACTGGAATGCATCGCAGTTCGCACTCCAGGCAGGATCCGCCAGACCGCAGGCGAAGAATCTCTTGCTGCCCGAGACATTTTCTGATGTCTCTGCCCGCAGTTCGCAACGATGGCAATCGCCCGGTCGCAAACCTCTCGGGCGGCAGTCCCACCAGCCAGACAAGCCGATCACCAGGACTGCGGACCTCAGAGATGAAGCGCGGAGGCATGTTATTCGCCCAGCCTGGAGGCCATGCTAGCGGCGCATCGAAAACGGTGCGTCGAGATGTGAAGCCATTGCTGAAGGCCAGCGGGCACCTGCAATGCGAGAAGCCCGGCAAAAAAAACATGCATGTCTTCAGGCGGCAACATCGGAAGGAGTGCGGCTGCGCGACCGATCGGTCTCCAGTGAGAATGTTGACCGCCGCGGCCAGGCCGGCTGGGATGTGTACCTTAAACTTGCTGGCATCAGAACAACGCGAAAAGAAGAACTCAGAAAATTCCAACATTTGTATTTGCGAATCAAGCGAGATCTTCGAAAGCTTGAATTTTCGACTTTTCGAGTTCACCAAACATTCTCGAATGTTCGAAAAATTCAAGTTTTCGAATTTTCATCTAACACAGGAAATTCTAAGTTTTGCGTTCGTGAATCAAGCGAAACCTTCGAAACCTCGAATTTCTGAGTTTTAAAGTTTTCGCATAATCGTCGCCTAAGTTGCGTGAGGCGCACAACCGCAGCTTGGTAAGCTTGAGGTGCTTTGGCTGAATTGTGGACTCCTGTTGATAGGATATCCAAAATCCAGAAGGAATGCAGAACATCCGCACGCGACCACGCGACCGAACAATAAAGACGAACTCCAGGCTTTGCACGACTTCAATTACTGGCAGATAGATGCGACCCTGTGACAGACCCTTGTGATCTCTTGTACCAACGTCACGAAACATCTAGAATCTAGTTACTCGCTCTGGACTGTATTGCAGCACTGTGCTTGTTGCTTTTCTGTTTTGGTGGCCTGGATTGTTTGCTGCAGTGTATTCCACTTACGGAGGAATTCAACAGGGCCCTCGTTTAAGGCGCACGAACTTAGACACCACTCACGTTTTTGTCCAGTACTTTGTTGTGTCAAGCTTGAGCTGTCAGTCCGAGTCTATGCTTGGAGTACCTGGCCTGAGCGACAGATTTGGACAGACTTGTGAGGCCGTATCGCCGAAACTGGTGGAATCACCTCCGCAGCCAGAGTCCGTTGAGACCGTCGCGACCTTTCAAAGTCCTGTCTGAATCACTCACTGCTAAAATGACATCTTGTATACGCGCGATGCGAGTGGCATATTGTTTGGCCGTGTGAAGAAGCTGGCTCGCAAGGTTTACAAAGCAAGTGCAGCTAGTGCATCGGTGCAGGCAGGGAAGGGTGGAAGAGTGGCTGCAGTGACCCGGCAATGAGCATCGTGGTCGTGGCCAGACCAGCTACGTTGCTTCTCCGCAGAAATTCTGCCGGCGCCTTACACAGGGCTCGTGTCATGTCAAGCAGTTTAGGCAAGACACATGAAGATCTGGCGCCCCCAGTCACGAGCCATGAACCGTCTTCACAGGTGCGGTGCGGGTGAACCAGCAACGAGTTCAAGGCCAGCTGAATCCCACTGGCCCGCAAAAGGATTGCCTGCAACCGCTACGACTACGAAGCACTCTTGCAGGTCTCTCCTCGTGGCCGAGTGTTTGGGTGCCACAGGTAATTCCAGCAGTGCCGGCGGTGTCAGTGCAGGTGCCGTCTGGCGTATCTTGCCCTGATTCTTTGCTGTCCCCAAAGAGGGGACTGATTGCATTACGGCGCCTTCGACAGGTTCCGATTTCAATGGTGAGCCGCACTTCCATGGGACCACACTTCCTGCGCTGCTGGCTGGATTGCCGCCGCTTTTCTGTGGAGCCGGTTGGAATCTTATGGATGGAGGTACTCGAAGTCGATAACGGCCTATCCCGGCGCCAGGGTCCCGGAGCTGTTGTTGCTGTTTTCAGGTCGCATCAGTAGCAGGTTCCGGCTATTCGAAGAAGTTTGTGGTTGGGCCGGACATCACCAGGCATCTTTAGCCCAAGTAAAACTGCTATATGCGACGTCACACTTGAGCATGTTATGCACCTCAGACTAGAGACACGAGTCGCAAAGACACGAGGCCACCACGCACAGTCACGCACGAATGGCCAGCTTCCAAGAAGGGTTTCAAACGAGTAGGGTCCATCCGGTCAGAGACATTTGTTCTCTGCTTCTATGTCTCGGCGTCAGCGGTAATTTGCCTCAGGCCTCTTTGAATCGCTGGCCGGTGGCGCGCTGATGTAAGGTACGAGGCGCAAAAAGGCGGGACTCGAATACAACCTGCTGACGTATACGTAGGGCGCAATCACGATTTATTGGTCGATTAAGGAATTATACTACCCTCTAAAATAATCAAACACAAACAGATAGGTTCATATTCAATTTTTAGAAGTCTGTATAGGATATATTTATGTTCTTGAAGATAATTACTAAATAGGAGATCGTTATATTGAAATATTTTCACAGAATATTTACAGTCTTTTAACTTGGAATATTCTATTCTCGAAAACACTTCAAGAAAACGTCGGCGTCACTTGCGGTCCTGGCCGCTGTGCGCGGCCTAGCCTTTCGGCGGTTAGTCCTGTTGTCCTTTCCCGGGCAATCTAGGGGCTCTAAATGTTGCGAACATTTAGAGCCCCTTTAAAAATCTAGAGGCTCTAAATGTTCCGAACATGTTGGGAGCCCCCCTCCATGGCCCCCCTCCCGGCATCTCCCGGCTTGGATTGCATGGCCACTGTGATGCGATGTTTGTGCCCATTACGCTGCGTTCTGCTATTGTGTTTGTGGGGTCTGTGGGGTGCTGAGGGTTCGTGGATCTGCGGAATAGCAGGATTTTGTGATGTTTGTAGTGTTTGCAGGGTTTGTGGGGTCTGTATGTTCTCTGTTGCGTGAGGTCTGTGGGGTGCTGTTGATCTGTGGAATAGCAGGGTTTCGTGGTGTTTGTAGTGTCTGCCGGGTTTGTGGGGTCTGTATGTTCTGTGGGGTTCGTGGGGTCTGCGGGGTCTGAGGGTTTTTGGGCTTCGGTCCTCTCCTGTTCCCGGGCCCTTGTGCCCTTGTGCCCTTGTGCCCTGCTGTCCTTGTATGTATGTATGTATGTATGTATGTATGTGTGTGTATGTATGTATGTAT